>JAJIZL010018695.1:741441-773770 GCA_023969395.1 Amblyomma maculatum | reverse complement strand
GGGTTGTAAGCTGTGTGTTTATGTATTGTTTTAGTAGGGCCTATTTTTTGCGGTAGCCTCTGCAGTTCCATTGCCAAATTTCTAAGTTTTCTTGGTCTTGCTGACGCGTGTTGGTCATGTTTACGTGTTCGTGCTGTTGCCTTGTTCGACAGCGAACGCCGTTAACGCTGGACGGTTGTACGCTCTTTCCCTAATGTTTTCTTTATGTCTTTGTTTTCGAAAAGCACTTTTGATTTCTGAGATCTGCCCCTGAAATTGTGCTTGTATCTGTTGCATTTGAGATTGGATTTGCCGCATCATATCCTGCATCATCTGCTGCATCATCTGTTGCATTCGTGTTTCAAGTTCTCCATTGTTGGATGGTTGTGGCTGTTTTGGAAAGGCTCTAGTGATTTCAAGCTCCCGCTGTTGTGCCTTTAGTGTTTTTGTTAGTTCCTCGACCTTGCGTTCGAGCTCATTTTGTTTGAGTCGAGCGAGTTCAAGCTCGCGTCTGAGTTCATCACTGCTCGCGTCTTTAGCTTCTTTGACAGGAATATTTTTGTTGTTTGTATTGTTTGTGTTACTATTTTCTACCGAGTGCGGATCAATGGTAGATGCCCAGCTTACCTTGCTGCCGCCTTTCCAGAGAAAAATGTAGGACTTCTTCTGAAGAGGCGCGTGCGTTACAGCTAAGTATGCGTGGCAAATGGACAAACTAGCTCACCATAGTCATGATATTGTGGCAATATAGCCACCTGCAGCGTTAGACATGACTTGATATTTAACCTGAACGATGGCCCCTGACCTTGACAGAGCCGAATCGCCTCCGGTGCCAAAGCAGCGGCCATCCCCGCAGTACGACGCGGCATTCACGAAGCCAATCGATAAAAGCAGACATTGAATTGGTCACAGATGTTTGTCTGATTCCAGTCAACTGCAGAAAGGCAAGCGAGAGAAGAGCGAAACCTCTCTGTCACTCTTTCGTACAGTATGAGACTTTTCGCCAAAATTCTTAACTCTTTTTGTGCTGGGAATTCTCACACCGATGCCTCCCCATGCTCATGTCTCGAGTTTGTACATAACTGATCCTTCGAGAGAGTCGATCAACCATTGTGATGTGACTACTACAAAACGATATATTTCTGCTCCGTAGCTGCATCAGAATGTCCATTTTTCACTCGAGAAGCAGGATGAAAACCTAGCTGTCCTATCCCATTGCAGCGATTAGCGTTCGCAGGCAATGCAGGCTCCACCGTACTACACACTTGACGGTTGGAGAGAACGCGATGGCTTTTACGTCGCGCTAGTTTTGCTGTAGTCGTCAACGAAGGTGCACCAGCATGAGGGACATCTCGCCAGAAGGTCAGGAACTCGACTACAAAACTCGGCTATGCAGTTTCAACCACGGATTAAAATGGAGGCGAAACGGACGGCTCCCGTGTACTATACGATGTTAGTTGGTGTTGCCCGAGTAATCCGGACTTTCCCGCTAAGCCTCATTACGAGGTCCGAGTCACTTTGGGACGCTGAAACTAATTTACTATGCAGTAGCAATCCTGCACTCGAAATACGGTAGTCGGAGGCAGCGAATGACTGAGTCGAGCATTAGGGCTGTGTTGTCGGGTACTGAGGATATTTGTCTAATTAGGAGTTCAGGCCACTATCGCGACTATCGCGCGCGAGGATCTCAGGCCACTATTAGGCTACTAAGACGCAGACAGCAGGCATCAACGGCGTTTCAAATTTGTTCACAGGAACGAAAACACGTAGCATATTTCACAAAATTTTGCGGACACCTCAACTGAGCCGTAAGCAAAAAGAGGAAGGTGGGAGAAAAAAAAAGAGAGAAAGAGATGCCGCAGTGGATGGTTTCGAACCACCACCTTTTGCCTTATCTCACTAACAGCGCGAGTGTAATGGTTTGGTTTGTGGTGTGTGGGGTTTAACGTCCCAAAGCAACTCAGGCTATGAGAGACGCCGTAGTGGAGGACTCCGGAAATTTCAACCACCGGGGGTTCTTTAACGTGCACTGACATCGCACAGCACACGGGCGCCTTGCTTTTCGCCCCCATCGAAAAGCTGCCGCCGAGGCCGGGATTCGATCCCGCGTCCTTGGGAACAGTAGCCGAGCGCCGTAACCACTGCGCCACCCCGGCGGGGGCAATATCGCGTGAAAACTACGTGAGCCGTAAAAGCCCTGTTTGCATGGACCGACAGCGTAGGGTCGAGTTGGAGAGTTGAGTGTACTTAACCCTACAGCGTTTACATGGACCCGACCCGACGAGCGCTGAACCGGCTTTGGACAAGCGGCAATTACGGCGACACCTCGCGTCGAGGCAAAGAACTAGAAGACGGCACCCAATTCCGGTTTTTCCAACACGGATTTGTAGCATTTTCGGTACTGTTCTCCTTTCACACTGTGCCTCTACTCAACCCGACAGTGTTTACATGCATCCTGCAGCGGGGTCAAATCCACTCAATCCACTCATTGCGCGGAAGTTGGCTAGACTCGGCCCGTCGTCTCCTCGATCCGACCCGACCGGGTTTACCTGAACCCGGTAACCAGTTTTCGACCCGATAATTCAACTCCACTCACTCCTGTCAGGTCCATGTAAACGCCGCTACAATGGGACTGGAGATTCACTGTATCCCCAGAGACTACACACTCGCCCAGCCGAAGCCTGTGACGTAGGTCACGCACCACACTCACTACAGGGCCAGCGCCTTTTGATGCGGGTGTAACTGAATTTCTCAGTGTCACACAGCGCGAATCACATCAATTACAAATAACACTCGTTGAAAGGGGTACTTAATTTTCAACTTGGGATAACGCAAATAACCTTGCATCGACAAAATGTTACGGTGAAAATATCTTACAAAATATTATACAGCGCCCGAATGCTAGCAAATTGCGCTACAGGTGCGGCCTCGGAGATTCCGCAGTCCCGCGGTTCCCAGAGAGACAGATCCGGACGGCGGTGCACTAGTCAGCAGAAAATGACTGTACGCGAGAGTGGCTATAAAATCTGGTCTAAAGAATAGTGTTAAAGCCGGCAGCATAGAACGAGAAACGGCATAAGCTATTGGCTGAGGATAACACGAATACATTTTGTCGCCCAAACCGTTACCGCTGGCTCTCCCCTGTTGTGGCGCAATTGTCCCACTCTTTTCCGTATATCATGGGGCTATGCGAACAAGCTTGCAGTCTTGTAGTGACCGTCATCCATACTACGTATGCGAGATGGCCCTGACAGGTGAAAAGCCTAGCACAAAGTACAAGCGAGTCCGGCTAGTACGCTAGTCGACTTCTGCCAGATACCAACCTGATCTGCTCTACAAACCTCCCACTCAACTTTAATTTAGACATAAAAGATTGGTTGGTTGGTTTGTGGGGTTTAATATCCCAAAGAGACTCAGACTATGAGAGACGCCGTAATGGAGGACTCAGGAAATTTTGACCACCTGGTGTTCTTTAACGTGCACTGACATCGCACAGCACACTGGCGCCTTGTTTTTAGCCTCCATAGAAAACCGGCCGCCTAGGCCGGGATTCGATCCCGCGTCCTTGGGAACAGTATTCGAGCGCCGTAACCACTGCGCCACCTCGGCAGACATAAAAGGTGCATCATCATTATCATCGTCGTCGAAGTACGACTCTGCAAAAATGCACTGCACGTTGATAGCCAGCAGCTTTGATTTCCTTCCGAACTGCTGTAGCGTCATCAGCGCCATTCCGAAATGATCAAACTGGTAATTTCTCAAGTTGCATTGCTGCCAATCATCTACTGATCTGATCTGATCTATTGACCTACTGATGTAAGTTTATTTAGAGTGTCCGGAAAGATGTGTATGATTGCTATGCCGTCTATTTCTGCACCTCCCCTCACCTAACTCCTATGTAGTACATACAATTTTGTTGCGGACTCCGGTACAAAACCAAATTAAACCGAACATTAAGGGGAGCCCGAAGTACAAATCCCACCAGCATTCCTTCGTTCTCACCCGTAGTTTCTCTTGCTATGTGCGCCTCTACATGCACCACCAAAAACAACATTGAGCACCTATATACATTATCAGCAGAGCATGTTCGTCCTAGCTACGGCTCACATTTAAAATTGGTATGCTTAATTCATCACTCGGTTTGAGCGTCTACTCCATGCTTTCTTTCACTCATGATGCTCTTCTGATAACAATGAAGTGTTCAAAAAGGTCTCGTCACGCGAAGATACTCTTAGCTGCATTCACACAATCTGTAATGCGCGCGACCAACACATCACGTGGTACTTGCACATGCCAGGACCAGCCCAGGAAACGAAAACCTAGCAGTCGAGCTATAATTTATAGGACGCCAGCATGAAACAGTCAGGAACCAGAAAGATTGGCTTTCAAAGTTAACAAATGCTTAAGCAGCGGCGTTTGCCGATCAAGATACGAGACAGCGGTACGTGCTTCGTCTGGGATAGGTGAGATTTTCAGAGACTAGGCCTAACCCCAGCGGAATGCTACGGAGCAGCCGAAGCACAGCTTTGCATTCCCGACCCTGCCCACGTTACGCTAATTGATTCCGAACGTTTCAACTCCGCTCAGGACTAACCATACTAGCAGAACACTCCTCGCCTCTCTTCTCAGTCCCTGCAGTTGCGAACTGTGACGTGTGTTCAAACCCTGCAAATGACGAGGCCTCGGAATCTATACCATGCTGCACGAACTGCATAAAATCTTACTAAATAAATTACACTGCTCTGGTATCCGAGAAAAAACGCTCTCATTGTTAAGTTCCTATTTGTCTTTCAGACAGCAAGTGGTAATCATAAATGTATACGGTCTGAACCGAAGCCGCTCTTCTGCGATGTCTCCCAAGGCTGTACGCTATTACCTCTACTCTTCAATAATTACCTAAACGATATTGTCAACATTAGTGATAATACGAAGTTTGTCATCTATGCCGATGATACCTAGCGTATTTTTTTTTTCAGGCGAAAATGTTCATGAACTTATCAAGAAATGTTGCGCTACGATGAAAGCTCTTGAGTACTGGTCTGCAGTTGACCTGATGCAAATAAACGAGGGGAAGACCAAAGCTGTCATATTTAAGCCGAAAAACAGAGTTGTCACCGCACGATACTATTATATTAAACTCGCGGTCTGTAGAAATTGTTAAGCAGTTTAAATGCCTCGGGATTATATTATCTGCCAGTAGTCATGGAATTAGCATGTCAATTATATCTTTTAAAGAAATAGCTCAAATCCCTGGTGTTATAGGTCGTCTAAAATACATTCTTCCCACAACAACTAAGATGCTGGTATAAAATTCAATATTTAACTCGCATTTAAACTACTGCCAGTCAGTTTGAGGTACTACAACATTCACTAACTTTAATAATTAATAATATTAATTGGTTCACAGGTAGAAAAGGCGCAGTATCTGTCACACTTGTAGCTGTGGCACCTGAACCGCGCCGCAAGGGAAGGGAGGAAGGCTACGCAGTAATTTCGACCACTTTGGGATCTTTAACGTGCGCTGACATCGCACAGCACACGGACGCCTCTTCGTTTCGCCTCCATCGAAATGCATCCGCCGCGGTCGGGTTCGAACCCGTGAACGTATTCATTTAATTCAAAAAAATGTATCTTCGAAATACATATAATTTACCGTTCCGACATCCAAGTGCAGCTTTCTTTTGACGTTCCAGAATGATTAAAGCACATAATCTTTTTAAATTTAGTCTTAGTCACTTTTAAAACAGAAATCAGGAATATTGTAACAAATCTTAAGAATTTAGCAGACCTAATGTAAACACTATCAGTCTATCCAACAAGACGTGGCGAAGAATGGACATTGCCAACGCCTCGACTAAATCTTGGTAAGGAGTGCCTTCAATGCACTCTTCCATTTCTTCTAAATAGGTATATACACACTGACTTCGGTTTGTTTTCTTCGCGTCGAGAACTACATAATTTGTTCTTGAATAACGTGATTTAACTTTCATTATGTATACATATTGCTGTTTCGTGTATTCTATGGAGTTTCCTTGATGGACTTGTTTTTAAAGTTGTACAAACTCTTGTGTTGCCTCCCTGTCAAGCATTTGGATTGTAGACTCGTCAAGCTGTTCAAGGGTAGCTTTTTTCATCGATTCTTCCATCTGTAGTGTTAGATAGGAAATAAACTTTGATATTGCCGCAATGTTATCGTACTGGCGCCGCCATGTGGCGAGCTCGGGAGACTGGCACGCGCTCGTCTTCTTCGCTCTCGATGCTCGCCCCGCCAGTCGGTTCCGTGCCTGACATTGCCGGTGCTTTTACTTAGTCCTAGTAAACCTGCTGAACCAGTTTCACTGGCTCCTGTGACATTTTTGGTGGAGGTGCTGGGTAGATCCCATGTACGAAGAGCCTCTGGCTGCCCCCTACGCCCATCTACACACCGTGGACACGACACCTGTGCACAAGGCGAGCCGTCGCTTGAGAGGCTTAGCACCCGAGTGTGGTCCTCTTGTTTCCCCACCACGAACCACGATGACTACAGCGGCAATTCAGACCACCACTCAGCTTCCCGTGAGTGCCCAGCAGCTGATCTGCCATACTCCACGTATGCCCACGCCGTTTCATGGCGACAAGTTCGAAGATGTTGAGGACTGGCTGACCAGCTACGACCGGGTCGCTGTGTTTAATGCGTGGGACGAGGAGCGAAAATTGCACAATGTTTATTTTGCACTAGAAGACGCCGCCAAGATGTGGTTCGAAAACCATGAGGCTACCATTTCCACCTGGCAGGATTTCCGGCGGCAGCTGCTCGCAACATTCGGCAACGATACAAGAAAAGAGATGGCCGAACTCGCTCTACAGTCCCGAGCACAGCGGCCTAATGAAAGCGTCGCCATGTTTGTGGAAGAAATGACTCGCCTTTTCATCCGGGCGGATCCGTCAATGTCGGAGGCAAAGAAGGTGCGCTACCTTATGCAAGGCGTCAAGGAGCAGCTGTTCGTTGGCCTTGTACGTGACCCTCCACGTACTGTTGCTGATTTTACGAAAGAAGCAACAAGCATCGAGCGTGCCTTGAATCAGCGATTTGTACATTTTGATCGCTCTGCGAACATCGCTGCCGTAGACTTCCGCTTGCCAATGGTCGGAAACGACAGGGAAGCCCTTCGCGAACTTATCCGAAGCATCGTGCGCGAAGAGCTGCAAAAGCTGCCCTCTCTCGAACAACATCCACGAGTTGGGGGCATCTCGGATATTGTGCGCGAAGAGCTCCGCCAAGCAGTACCATCAGTACCGTCGCCCCAGCCGCCTGCGCCACAGATCATGACGTACAGCGACGTGTTGCGTATCCCTGCGCCTGAACCATTGGCACCCTGCAACCCTGCTCCTCCCGCTCGTCCTCAACCCCAATATCCAGTTTCGACTGGTGTGCCTGAAGCGCGACCACCCGTTCGCAAAGCACACGCGTGGCGCACGCCGAACAATCTGCCTTTGTGCTTTCACTGCGGCGAAGCCGGTCACGTTCTGCGCCACTGCCCGTACCGTCGGATGGGCTTGAGCGGATTTTCCCCGGATGCCCCTCGGCCGCGCCATGGCGAACGACCTCGGGAAATCGACCAATACCTCAGCGACCACGTCCCACCTGCGTCCCTCCAGCGACGCCAGTCCAGGTCACCACCGCCGAGACAGTTTTCCACCTGCCGCCGTTCTTTCCTCAGGCAGTCCCCAAGTCCGCACCGGAAAACTGATGACGGCGACCCTCGGGGGTAGGGCCGCCGTCGATGGACACTACGACCAACATCCTCCGCTCACCGATTCAATCACACAGACCGACCTCCGACCCTTCGCTCCGACGAACAATCCGACCACTTTTCGACAATCGCCGAAGCTTTCCTCCGACGCCCCCAATCGACGCACCGCACCACCAACGAGTCCGACGACCTCCCGACGATCACAGAAGCTTACCTTCGACGCCGTAATTCGACGCAACGAACGACCCGTCAGCCCGACGATCCCTGACACGCCGCACTTTGTCGACGGTGAGCTGCATTCCGCCGAGATACCGATCGTCGTTGATAACCACAACACGACTGCCCTTGTAGATACCGGCGCTGATTTTTGCGTTATGAGTCATGGCCTTGCTACCATTTTGCGAAAAGTCCTGACTCCTTGGCACGGAGCCCCGATAAGGACAGCCGGAGGGCATGTGGTAAAGCCGCTCGGAGTGTGCACCGCTCGCGTCGAGATTCACCACGTAACTTTCTCGTGTTGCTTTGTTGTGCTAGCAGAGTGCTCCAAGGACCTCATTCTCGGCCTTGATTTTCTTAGAGAAAACGACGCAGTCATCGACCTCCGTGACTTCATGGTGACTTTCTTCACTCACCGCGCAATTTCCGACGAGTACAGACAGCACAGCGACGACTACACAGACAGGCCAATTTTCCGAGTGTGCGACGACCATGTCACTCTACCTCCACGCACCAGCTTGTTTGTTACAGTGCAGTGCGACAACCCCCCTGCCTTTTCAAGGCCTCGCGGAAACGAACGTGAATTTATTGTTGAGCCTACAAGTCTGCGTCGCTCGGGGGATATTTGCCTTGAGAAATAAACGAACTGAACTACTTTTAACGAACTTTAGTGCCGAATACCGCCATTTACCACAAGGTACAGCTATCGCTTATTTTGACGAAGTCTGCGCCATCCGCTCATTGCGCCCTTTCGCTGGCCAACGAGAACCCTCCCGAGAGCACTGGACATACTGTTCAAACTGACGTGAACCCAGCTTTGTCTCTTACCCAGAAACGCCGCCTTCAAGCAATTCTAGACACTTACTGTGACTGCTTTGCCGTCACTTCCAAAGTGAAACAGACGTCAGTAACCAAACATCGAATTATAGTTGATCCCACCGAGCGCCCTATCCGCCAACACCCCTACCGAGTATCGCCGAAAGAACGAGAGGCTATTCGGGCGCAAGTTGATGAAATGCTCCGCGATGAAGCGATCCAGCCGTCCACAAGTCCATGGGCCTCACCAGTTGTGCTGGTCGCTAAAAAGGACGGAGCACTCAGATTCTGCGTCGACTATAGGAGGCTTAACAAAATTACGAAAAAGGACGTCTATCCATTGCCTCGAATCGATGACTCGTTTGACCGACTTCGCCACGCCCGATACTTTTCATCGCTCAATCTACGCAGTGGGTACTGGCAGATCGAAGTCGATGAACGTGATCGAGAGAAAACCGCATTCATTACTCCTGACGGACTGTACGAATTTAAGGTGCTTCCCTTCGGTTTGTGTTCCGCTCCCGCAACCTTTCAAAGAATGATGGACACTGTCCTAGCCGGCCTGAAATGGCAGACGTGCCTCGTCTACCTTGACGACGTTGTCATTTTCTCTGCGACCTACGAAGAGCCCCTCAAACGATTGACGGCCGTGCTAAATGCCATCCGCGGGGAAGGACTCTCACTAAAACCAGAAAAATGCCACTTTGCATTCCAACAGCTCAAGTTCCTGGGTCACGTCGTGAGTGCTGAGGGAATTAGCCCTGATCCAGAGAAGACGGCTGCCGTAGCTGCTTTCCCGACCCCCACTGATAAAAGTTCCGTGCGTCGGTTTTTGGGCCTCTGTGCATATTACAGGAGATTTGTGCACGACTTCTCCCGAATAGCGGAACCATTGACTCGTCTAACAAAGGACGACCAGCCTTTCATCTGGGCCGACGAGCAGCAAAGGGCCTTCGAGGAGCTTCGCAAGCGCCTTCAAACAACGCCCGTACTTGGCCACTTCGACGAGGAGGCCGACACAGAATTGCATACCGACGCCAGTAACGTTGGTCTCGGTGCAGTTCTTGTTCAGTGGCAAGAAGGCGTTGAGCGGGTGATTGCTTACGCCAGCCGCACCCTGTCTCGTTCCGAAGCGAATTATTCTACGACCGAAAAGGAGTGCCTTGCAGTTGTGTGGGCGGTAACAAAATTTCGGCCGTATTTGTATGGTCGGCCGTTTAGAGTGGTCAGCGACCACCACTCACTCTGTTGGTTAGCGAACCTTAAAGATCCTTCAGGCAGGTTAGCCCGCTGGAGTATCCGCTTACAGGAGTTCGACGTCACTATTGTGTACAAGTCCGGGAAGAATCACAGTGACGCTGACTGCCTATCCCGAGACCCTATCCCGTGTTCTTCAAGTGAAACAGATGACTCCGTCTTTCTCGGCGCTCTCTCGACGCCAGATCTCGCTCAACAGCAGCGAGACGACACCGAACTGCGGCCCCTCATCGATTACCTCGAAGGAACTGCCTCATCGCCGCCTCGCCTTTTCACGCGTGGCCTGTCGTCGTTCTGCTTGCGTGACGGCGTCCTCTACAAGAAAAACTACGCTTCCACAGACATTCAGTATCTGCTGGTTGTCCCAACGCCGCTCCGTACCGACGTTTTGCAGGCATGCCACGACGAGCTTTCTGCCGGACATCTCGGTTTTTCGCGCACCTTGGCACGAGTACGACAAAAGTACTACTGGCCCAAGCTTGCCGCTATGGTTCAGCGCTATGTTAGGACGTGCCGTGATTGCCAACGTCGGAAGATACCACCTGTCAAGCCGGCCGGCCTGCTGCAGCCTATTGTTCCTCCGCGAGTACCTTTTCACCAAGTCGGTATGGACCTGCTCGGGCCATTTCCTACTTCATCATTGGGCAACAGGTACATTATAGTTGCCACAGATTATCTGACCCGCTATTGTGAGACGAAAGCTCTTCCCAGCGGCACGTCTACTGATATTGCGAACTTTTTCATCTTTAATCTGGTCCTTCGTCACGGTGCCCCTGCGATCGTTTTAACTGACAGAAGCACGGCATTTACTTCAGCTCTAACCCAGGAAGTGATGCGGCTCAGTGGCACTTGTCATCGCAGAACAACAGCTTACCACCCTCAGACGAATGGCCTTACTGAGCGACTCAATAAGACGATCGCCGATATGCTTTCTATGTACGTCGACGAAGATCATAAGAACCGGGACCAGATACTACCGTATGCAACATTTGCGTATAACACCGCCGTCCAGGAAACGACCCGCTTTACACCGTTTCGTTTGGTGTACGGTCGCGAAGCTGTCACCATGCTGGATGCAATGCTACTGCCAGATGTTGCCCACCCATCGATTGCCGGTGCCGACCAATTCGTCCAGCATGCCGAGGCCGCTCGCCAGCTGGCTAGACTGAGAGTCCGGACACAGCAAGTTAAAGATGCTCGACGGTATAACCTTCGTCACAGGGAGGTAATTTACAACCCTGGCGATCAGGTTTGGGTGTGGACACCTGTTCGCCAGCGGGGTTGCTCCGAGAAGCTTCTGCGCCGCTACTTCGGCCCGTACGAAGTACAACGCAAAATCAGCGACGTCACCTACGAAGTGACCCCGCAAGGAACTCTTCGCTCATCCCGACGGCAAGCACAATCGGAAGTCGTACATGTCGCCAGGATGAAGCCCTTCTACTCCCGCTAGGTCAAGCTACATGTGTTTTTTTTCTTTGCTTCCTTTAACTACTTGATGTGAACGCGCATCCTCGCCGACTACGGTTATCCTCGACCTCGCCACTCGGCATCGGGACGATGCCTTTTCCACCGGGAGGGGCAATGCCGCAATGTTATCGTACTGGCGCCGCCATGTGGCGAGCTCGGGAGACTGGCACGCGCTCGTCTTCTTCGCTCTCGATGCTCGCCCCGCCAGTCGGTTCCGTGCCTGACATTGCCGATGCTTTTACTTAGTCCTAGTAAACCTGCTGAACCAGTTTCACTGGCTTCTGTGACAATATGATGTGATTTGATTTTAGTATTTGATACATTCAAATGTGGCCCCAAGCCATTGACTAATGAGACCATTTTCGCCTTACTCTTACCTTTTGCCTCGAGTTAATTATCTAAATAACTTATTGGCCTAATTATTTTTCGGACACAACCTTACGTCACCCTCTGAATTGACACCACTCATTAACCTCTACCACTTCTCAATTACTCCCAACGGCTGTGGACAACTTTTACATTTTTGCCTGTAAATAATTACCTAATTACTTTATTGGTCTAATTATTTTTTCGGCAAAAAATTACGTTACGCTCTATCGATTGACACCGCTCATAAACCTCTACCACGTCTCAATTACTCACAGTTACTGCGGACACGATTTTGCTGACACGGTCTGCGGACAGAAATATGTGAACATAGCGAAGTAATCCTTTCGTATTAATAATCGGAGAATGTTTTGGCAACTACTTAATCCTCACCATTCGCCCATCAACACACTTACCAATACACTTGATGAGGAGACAAGCGTCATCTAATGTGCCGATATGTTCAACACCGCTATCTCATTAGTCTACACAAAAGAAACCTATATGCCACCATCTGTCACAACTGCTTACCCTTGGCCATTTATGCCTTCCATTACATTTTCAGCGCATGGAACACCTTGTGTCATAGAAAATATTAAGTCATCATCTTCTGCAGGAGCTGATGAAATCCCCACCAAACTGTTAAAAAATACTCGGCATGTTTCCACACCTTGCACCCGCCCACACTGGCAACTCTGGAAACGATGGGGCCGATCAACTTGCCTGAGGATTAAAAACCCGGGCGGTTGGTCTCACGCATCCAGACGCACTCGCTGAAGCCCCCCAGACATTCGCTAAAGTTATAAATTTTCTCAAAAAGACGCGACGCCTTTTGCCGCCTCCCCACCCAGACATCGACTGAGCACAAGATACACTGCTCTGCAGATTACATACACACTCATTCTTAGTCACTTCAGGCTATCACTAATTACTAACGGGAAATACGCCCCCCCCCCCCCTGTCGAAATTGCAAGAACGGAGACCCGCCACTCAGGCGCACATGCTCTGGGGACGCAAAAATAACCCGCCCCCAAGGACCCTCCTGCCAGCTCCCTGCGCGGAAAGTTGGGACGAACTCCTCACCAAGCCAGACAAGAACACACAACTTGCACTTATTTCGTTGGCCCAGGATGTCGCCCCCACCTGAGGGCCACACAGGAGTCACCTGCCCTAATTCACGACACCTGACAAATAAAGTTATTTCTCTCTATCTCTCAGGAAAAAGATCAGAATGCTGTATAAACTGTGACTCGAGACGGACCCTCAAACTCATCCTCTGGGACTGCCCCTTTTCTCCCGGGAGGGGACTAAATCTGACACCGCAGCTCTGGAAGACCATGCTGTGCTGCTCGGACCCTGGACTTCATGCAGATAGTCCAATCCACCGGCCAACAACGTCTCTCGGCCTGCGTCTGAGGCTGGGCGCCCCACCATCCATCCCAAGCGATGGAGGGCCGGAGCTCCTTCATCTGGTGGTGTAAACAACAAGTTCTACTCTCTTTCTCTTTCTCTCTCTCTGTCTCTTATGTCTGAACAGCGAAGAAAGAAAAAGAAGGCGGTAGCTGGCAGCTGGCATGGCCGAGTAATAACTGGACGTAAGGCTTCCTGACAAAACGTTTGGCAGGAGCTGCTAACTCGGACCTCTCCTTTCATATGGGAGGGTGTTATCACAAACAGCCTGCTAAAACCCTTGCATTCACGTTATTCTTAAGTCACGCAGGCCCGTTCTTACGGCTCGGTTAGAGCAATACTTTGTATGTTGACTCGTAGTTTATGCTATCGCGTCATCGTGAAGGTTCGAGTGAAAACAGAAACAGAGGCTTTCGCCTCATCGCACTTTAGTGGTCAAATAAGCCCTCTATGGCATAAATAAAGCTAAAACCATAGAAAACTACTATGTACAAAAGTCGTGTCTTTGCTTTCAAGACGAACCTAAGCATAGCCATGCAGATAACCCTCGCGTAACTCCAAGTTTAACCACAAGCTAACCCACAGCTAACTTTTATTCCGCGAATTTTCCAATTGTGACACTTGCATAGAGTTTGACAAAGTGTTAAAAGCTTTCATTTGGGTTGGTTTTTGTGGAAGGAAGGTGCAGTATCTATCTCACATATCGACGGACGCCTGCACTTACAATAAGCAGCATGCAGTTGGAGGTGCATATCGTCGGTTCGAACCCCTATCGCAAACTACTGCTTCCAACTTTGCTTACAGGTGATGGATACTAAATGGGGGGCATGACACTACTCTAAACGCTGCATAACGAACAGTTTCGTCACTATTTCAATCCAAATTCACGTGCATATTTCTCTGAACGTATTTTTCACAATTCAAGGTTACGACCAGAGCAACAGAGACCGTGACGCCTTTTCGAACGAACGAGTTAGGCACGTTTCGAGCGAAATATTACGTAGGTAGCGTAAAGCAAGTGAAACGACAACCCAAAAAGTAAAAATGCTTCGTTTCTGGCCTTGAGAGGTGCAAAGCTGCTGATCACTTAATAGAATTCGATAATAAAAGATTTCAAATAATAATGTAATTTTCAAATCGGACTCAGCCATCGTAGACATTAAGCAGTTTTTATAAACTTCAGTTTATAAACACTCCTCCCACATATCATTAGGAATAGCTGCAGGCCTAATGAAGGGTTAGGAAGAGACTCTAGAACATCCCACTCCTTAATGAATCAGGGGAAGTTCATGCTGCCCAAATGTTGGACTCTTCGAGGCCAGTGCCAGCCACTTTCAGATGCCTCCTCAGCCTAGGAATCTTGATGAAAAGCACTATCAGACAACCCGACGTCGATGAATTATCGCCCTCAGACATAAAATTAGGCCAATTAAGCCAAGGTTGTCGTGTCTGTGGGTCATCCCTCGTGGATCACACCTGCTACTCGTTAAAACTAGTGATCGCTCTTGCTACTCTTCGGCCTACCGAAAGTCATCCCCAGCATGTCGACATTTTCACACAGTAATTGGGAGCCATTCCGCCCCATACCCCGCCCTTCCCCTCCCACCCCCCCCCCTCCTATTGCTGCAACCGACGCAGTCTGCATCTCGTGCACACCCCAGTGGCGCTACTGGTTCGCAACCGACTTTGTGGTGTAGCCTCTCACTATGGCAGCGATCTTCGTTACGTCGTCTAGGCTAGCGCCCGATGGCCACGCACGCTCTGTGTATGTTCCCATTATCAAAGAAATCCAGCGCTGCACCAGAGAATGTGATCCTGAAAACTTGAGATTTTTCAAGCAGGGATTTGAAGCCATCTCTCATTTAATCAGCAACCGGCATCACATTTTAAAACGCCTACGTGGTGTCGCAGTTCAGAATATCTATAAAATATTCGAAGTAACGCCAATTTACCCTAATACCTCCCCTAACCAAATGAAAGGAAGTGACCTGATAAAATTCGTTAATTTACATACGGCAGAAATCGAACAAAGAACTATATGATTGCGAAATAACCACGTTACTGACAAGTCTCCTAGTCTTGTTGGTCCCAGATGATTACAGGTGGACATACTCAATGCGCTAGGGTGTCAGTATGTATAGTTTTGATAGTGATAGCGAAAAAGCAAAAAAGTTCTAGAGGCACTATTGGACCACTAAAGTGCGACAAGGCGGAAGCCATTATAGTGCGGTAGATCGTAGCCTTCCACTACGGCACCTCTATCTGCCTCTCTTCTTTCACTCCCACCTTCCTCCCTTCCTTTACGGATGGTACATGTGTGTGCGGAGAATTGCGACAAATATAGCGCTTGTTCTACCCTGTAAATCGATACCAAACGCCACTGATGCCTGCTGTACCGCTTCAGCCTCCTGGGCATCTGGGTCTGCTTCTGTTTGCTGTATACGGGGCGGCGTTCGAGGAATTAGCAAATGAAAGGCGCCGCCCGGACGCCTGGATCGAACGCCCGATGGGGTCAGATTCGTTAATACATGAATTGCCTGAAGACATCCTGACATGTCGTGACGGTACATCGCGCGCCCCTTGCAAACACAACCAGCATTTCATTGAGCGCATCAAAGTTCACTGGCGTTCTACAATTCGTTTACAGCAAAGGAAAGGCGCAGTATCTGTCACTCGCGGAAGCCCGCTAGCACATGAAGAATTTACGAAGTCGAGCAAACGATCCTGTTCCGCTTGATTGAGAGCGTAATTGCGTGGTAAATTCTGAATGTGTGCCTTGAGCTCGCTCTCCGTCCTCAACTCTGGCGTTGTGGGTAAAAAGCACTTACACCTGCGTGCGCGCTCATCATTGCCATCAGGCCGGTGTATTCCCAATCTAAAGGGGTCTTGTTCTCGACTATTCTCGACCAACGAGATCCATGCAGTCGCAAAGTGGCGGATGCCCAAGACGCTTTCCGAGAACCGAACGGGAAAAATAATAGCGAAAAAGGAAAAAGTAAAAGTTTCTAGTGCGGGGCTGTGAGTAATGCTTGGGCGGCACAGAAAAGACAAACTGAGGGCTGCCGGCCTATCTTTGTCCGCCAAGTGGATGTCGGTCGTTCACGTGCATTTTTTGGGGTGGCGCCCAGGGACCGCTTCAGCAGGAAGCTTTCTTCCATTCTGTTCATTATTCCTTACAGCATGCCCTGCGAGACTCCCTTATAGGGTGGTTTCCGCGTGTAATTTGTCAGGGCTACCTTTCCTGACAATTATCGCGACGAAAACCAAGCCATTTTCAAGCGTAAGCAACGTAAGCTGAAAGCAAATACCTCTATAATACAGCTCGCCAGAGTGCTTCTATTACTTAGTGAGCTCTACCGGTCTAGTAGACCTCATTACGTCTTAAAAGATGCTAAATACAGAAAAATAAGAAGCAATACTTCATCGCACTCTTGGCGGAAGCTCCACCTAAACAATTTCTCCGCGCACTCCAAAGTGCTTGTGTGCGGACGCACCTCAAAAGTTTTCGCATCCAGGTAATACCATTTATGCATGTTAGTGACGGGTACGTCAGACGTTGACTTTGCGTCCGTTAGAACCTAATAAGCACACCAGTAAAAGCTAGCATTCGCTGACGTCGGCACTAACAGGTCGGTCAGGGCAGTGAAACGCTTCGCGAAAGTCGTCCGAGCGATGCATGAGATAGTTGGCCTCGGTACGCCGCTTGGTAAACGAAGTTTCATAAGATCCAGGGCAGTAGTAGTGAAATAGAATGAGGAGGAAGAAGAGCTGGCTTCGCGACGTTTCCTGGAGACGATATGCATAGAACGTGAACGTTGAGTTCCAGTGCTCTCTTCGGGCGGCATCCAGGGTGGCGTCCAAACTTAGGGTGGGATAGTGAAAGCGCACCCGCTGATCAATTTTTTGTTGGTCAGAAATGCAGAGGTCATGATCCTTCAGACGCTTCCTGGTACCCTCGCTCCAGTTAAGGTTCCAAATAATTCTCCAAACAGCATCGGCCATAGACATCCCAATAACGCCATACGGTACGACGGCGTCTATTGTTGACGTGATGTTGACGGCAATATAGGCGTTTATGGAAAGAATCACTACGTTTCTGTGCACCGCCGGCTGCAGTCTGAACGGGCTTGTCATGCTTACAAGTCGAGGAACATCGCCGGGCATAGGGATATTGTAGAGCGTCCAGCCAGAATCTCGCATCAGTAGATAGTTGCGAACGTAGTCATTGGTGAGGAGAGGCAGCTTAAAATCTAGACGGTAAACATCACTTGGAAGGAGGAGGCTTGTGTTTTTGGGAAACTTTCTCGCATAGTTGGCGTCCTCTGGCGCTACTAAATTTGCAGCGCGCTCGCCTACTGCCTCCGTAATAGAGCGAAAGTAAGACTGCAGCATGACGTCTTGAAGTTTTCCTGCCTTCAGGGTCTCTAATTTGTCGCGTATAAGTAACGGCAAGACAACGGCCTCAGACGAGGCTTCGCAGTGCGTAAAATAGTCGACTGCCATCATTATTCGGTCTCTCTCCGTTACTGAACCAATAAGGAGACGAGACGTGGCCTCCACAAGCGAGAAGACTACACTCTTGGCTTTCGCGGTTGGCTCGAGCAGAATGTGCAGCCAGTTCTTGAGGACTGCGTAGTTAGAGGGCAGGAATACGACGCCAGTGATCTTCGATCCTGTGCAGTTTTCCAGCAGTGACCGCCACTCTCCAATAGTAAGCGCCGGAATCAGGTTGTACAAGCCTGTCAGGTTCGAAGCAGCGAACTCTTGCCTTGGTGCCTTCTGAAAAGCGTTATGGATGTCTTTGAGTTCCAGCTGAGAGACGTTTGAAGATAGAGCGTCGTTGATACTTTGTCGTGCGTCGTTTCGAATGCGATGGTAAAGATCCTCGAGCTGTTTGCTGTGCCAAGGTTCGTGAACACTGGTCAAGGTGACTGCAATGTCATAGATGTTAAAGAACTCTCTGGGAGGGAGTGGGTACTTCCATGACTGATACATATTCTCGCTTACGAAGGAAACTGGCAAGTCTATGAAGTACTTCAGGCTGAGTTCGACAATAAGCCGCGCGGGAGATTTCACACTCGGACCAAGAAACTCTATCAGTGTGGAGGCTGTCTGAGAGCCCAAGTGTTCACCATGGACCATAGCGGTGACACAGCTTCGATAGTATTTGTAAGCGAGCTTGCCTGCCGGAGTGTTGGAGGGCTTGTAGCCCTAGTCGGTGGCGAGATCCGGGGCGTCTAAAAGGGCTCCGGGCGCTCTTTTCACACTGTATCTGATACACAGGAACTCTTGGGCTGCCTTGCAAGGGTCGATGCTCAGGTTAACGATTCTCGAGAACAATGACACGTATTCCTCGCAGCACGGCGTCTCCGTCCTTGAAATGTGTGGGTCGGGCGGTTTCCATGCGAGCATGATGGCAGTGCAGGCGATGGTCACCAGCAGAACGGAACAAGGCAAGCTGAGCAGGCAGAACAGCGTACGGTGACTGCGCTGCAGTGAAGTGCGATCGGTACGTGACGTATATCTCATGATTCTTAATTCGCTCTTCTTGGTATGTTGAGAACAAGAGCATATCGCTGCTCCGCGAACGCCACGAGCATACAAGGGTCTTTTTCTTTGCATCTTCCAGTATTGTGCTAGCGCGTGTTGGAATCGTGTGCTGCCGTCTCAAAATAAAATCGCGTTCTTGTGTTCTTCTGCCTTTTTAAAGGGCTCCTGCACTAGCTACCTATATCGGTATATCGTACTGTGCTTGATAGGTAAACCATTGGGTTACTACAATAATTTTAACTCTCTGATGTGTCATAGCGTGCGGTTCATTTTTTCTTCTTTGTAGGCTCCACCTGGTGTCCTTGTTTGCATGTTCGCCCAATATTGTGCTCACTCGTACTTTCATTCTTTTTTATCGCTATCGGGAATCTCTCACTTCTCTTTCCGTTCGGCTACTGAAGCTGCTTTTAGCTGTTAATTACATCGGCGCATATACAGTGCTGTATGAATTCTATTCTGGTGAACATAAAAAATCAATCATGTTTGCTACGTTGACCCTTGTATGTCCACCTTACTTCATACCTACTTCGAGCACTAGTCGGACCTTGAGAATTCTCTAATTGTTGGCCATGATATTGAGGTTAGACATTTTCTTGCATTGACAGGTCATGGTTTGTTTCCAGTCATGTGCTTTTAATCTGAACGATTCGCGCCATTACAAACTCTGCACAGCCGAGAATAGGATGCGTTGTTTTATGATTCGAACGCGTAGCTATCGCCGCAGCCCATCACCCAGCGTGGTAACCTCTAGGCACCAGTGAACTGTCCATAGCATGTCGCTGTCTCCAACAATTTCCGCCTGCGCGCTTGTGCTTTTTTGCGTTGTAGCCGGCTTACGTTAAATCCTGTCCTAGTAAAGCGTAATCGTTGTATGGTTATGTAGGCGGGTTTCGCGGGTTCACGAATTGGTCGGCGCTGTAAAAGAGGAATTAGTAGTGCGGGCAATCACGCCACAGATCACGCCACTGCGTCTTACCAAGGTCCTTTGCTGAAGCAACGGCTGCGGACACGCAAGTTGCAACTGTGCTCGAATCCCCAACTATCACCTCGGGCGGAAATACAGGAGACGAATCGGGCATTGACACCTTCACGATTCATGGCATGTCTGAAGACACTGAACATTGAAGTGATAACAGCGCAGAACCTCTCGAAATGAATTTCCCGAACTTCCCAGCGGCCTCTTCAGAAAGTACACGCGACGAATCCACCCAGCAAGGCTGATCCAGGCCTGCCACTGCACTGTCGTTACTTAGTGATGCAAGCTTCAGTGAAAGAAAGGATCCAAGTACCGACGAACCACAACGCAACCATGCCGGACGCGGCTCCTGTACAGCTGGACGCGAAAGCCAGCCATCTCGCCACAACATGCCTGCGTGAATGTCTGCCCGTGTCGGCAAGAAGCTCGCAAAAAAAAAAAGAAAGATTTTAATCACCCACTCAGCCACCTCGTCAGTCCAGCCCCCGTACGCGTCACCATGGAAGGAGATCGTCACGCCGCGAAACTGCTTCTGCAGAAAGCGACAGATCTTCTGATACTGGTAAGCCCGATTAGATTGCAAGTACTCTGGCAGACCTAGGGCACACTCCTCCATAGAGAATCACCGTAGTTCAGTTTTATACCTTTTTGCGTAGTTTCAGAATATCTGCGCACGCTGTCCTCATAATGTCGGTTGTACACCTATCTCTGAATGCTCAGGGCTTGCGGAACCTGGAAAAACAGAGGGAGGTCGTGAACTTCGCGCGAGCACGCATTGTAGATATTCCCTTCTTACTAGAATGTAATTTTAATTCTCCACATGATATAAGACATTCTGATGGGCTAGTCAGTTCATATTAAGGGAACGAGTCAAACTGCGCGAAAAACGGAACTGAAGAAACACACAGGCACCAACAAGGACTGAAGCCTTGTTTGTGCCTGTGTGTTTCTTCAGTCCCGTTTTTCGCGCAGTTTTACTCTTTAGCTCCATATGATATTCAATCCTTTAGTTCCCGGTTTTGTGTTGATGCGCTTTTTACGTTAACAGATAATTTCCTTTCTGGAGTAGGAGCTATTTTTTTTTACGCCTTCTTATCAACGTGGCGCCCATTGTCATTTTGGTTTTGATGGACGAACGTTAGGGATTGATTTTAACCTGTATGGTCGTCGTGTTAGAGCCCTTGTAATATGCGATCCGGCCCAGCGCTCTTATACCTCTGAATTTTTTTATTCGCTTGATGCTTTTATGTTTGATAATTATCCCACTTTTTTGGTTGGCGATTTCAACTGTGTCGAGGAACCTCATGCCGACGTCAGCGGACGCAGATAGGACAGACCTGACAGGGAGTACGAGCATTGAAAAGACTTATTCATAGCTTCACATTCAAAGATGTGTGGAACGATATACATGGCAATGAATTTGCAGCCACATGGCAACGCGGCTCTAACATGAGTCGATTGGACTGCTTTTACCTTCCCTAAATACTAGCACCTCATGTTACCAGCTGTGATGTCCTTCGATTTCCGCCTTATGTCCCAGTCTCACGCATATCTCATCACTTCCCTGTATCTGTTAGGCTCCGTTTTCGCAAGTCAGCTCCCCTCAGGAATCATTGGAATATGGACACAACCCTCGTACACGATCCGGTGAGCGTTGCACGCTTACGTGTGGCACTCGAGTAACAGTGCAGCCGTCCCGTAGAACCGCGCTACTGGGATACCTTGAAGGCCAGCTGGCGCGCAAAGCTAATCAAAGCTGATCGAGAAAGAAAGTTAAGGTTAACAACAAAATGACACCCTTCGGAAGTCACGTATAGTGCGGCATGGCTAGCCGCTCACGTTCACCACGCAGGATTATTTAAACCAGTTAAAAGCCCGTTATGAACTGCTTCTCCGTATAGCTCCCGCACAGCTGCAGCATCGTTCGTAAAGGGGAGGCCTGTTGCGTATCCTGCCGTTGTCCGCCGTATTCGCAAAGGCTCATTAGAAGGATTTGCATCGATTCTCTTTGTTGTATTGCTAACGGAACGGAGTCTGACATCGCCGAAAATATAAAAGATCTTTTCGGCACACAGTTTTTGCAGTTGTTCTCAACTGAAGGTATAGATATTAAAAGCCTGAATTGTTCTCTGCGTGAGTTTTGCGCAGCTGTAGCTCGCATACCTGAAGAGCACCGAGAGACTCTATGTGGTCCAATAACCTTAGAAGAGTTTCGGGTAACAGTTCAGAGAACGAATGCCTCTGCAGCTGCAGGCCCAGACGGGATACCAATCATATTTTACAAGACCTTTTTTGAAATAATACAGTAGAAAAAACGCAACGTTGCTCGACGAGTGCCGAGCTCATTGAATGGCCTTATTCGTCGTTCTCAGTAGACTAGCTCGCTCGTACAGATATCAAGCACTGCGGTAGCGTTAAGGAGCTCGTGTCGCAGAAAAGCCAGTGTCGTTGGCGGCGTTGGCCGTGAGCGATAAATCCCGGCATGCACTTCATTAATAAAAAGCAACTTCCAAGATCGGCTGGGTGCGAATTGAACCAGGGTCTCCGGAGTGTGAGACGGAGACGCTACTACTCAGCCACGAGTTCGATGCTTGAAAGCGGTACAAAAGCGCTTCTAGTGAATGCGGTGTTGCCTTAGAAATGTGCCGTAGAACACTATACTGCGGTGTATATCGGTAATTATGAGCATGTTACTTACAGAAGTCGCAGTTACACGAGTAGCCAAGTACGCTTCCGCTACATTTCTTCTGCGCTCTGCGCACATGCAGAGCCATCTTGCGGCAAACACAGAAGAACCCCTCCTCGCAATGTGCGGCGCTGCCCCGACACGTGGCGCGCCACTCGCCCCTGACGTTTCGCCGTGCACCCTCACGGGTTGTAGAATCAAGCGTCTTTCCTTTCTTTAGATCACTCAAGAGCATACCGAGCGAATGAGTGGGCGGTGCGAACGAGGTGCAATAACGCTATCGCATTCCACTCTTGAAGGCGACGCTTAAGCGTCCTCCAAATTTTTATTTATGAAGTGCATGCCGGGATTTATCGCTCACGGCCAACGCCGCCGACGACACCGGCTTTTCTGCGACACGAACTCCTTAACGCTACCGCGTTAAAATTTCGTTTACAGGAAAGTAAAAGGCTCCAAGCACTCCCCTGATGAGGCTGGGATAGGGGGGTCACAGCCGCTTGCGGCGGTGGCTAACCTGCCACCGAATTTTTATCCCTTGTAGGCCGTCATTGCGCCCGCCACTCTTTCGGTGGTAGACGACGGCTGTTGTTGCGGCGCGCGTCTTTCTCTCCCTCTTCCATTCTTCCTTTTCTATTTTTCTGTCAGCGCACGCCGCAACAACAGCCGTCGTCTACCACCGAGACAGTGGCGGGTGCAATGACGGCCGACAACGGTTAAAAAAAAATTCGGTGGCAGGTTAGCTTCCGCCGCAAGCGGCTGTGGCCCACCTGTCCCAGCCTCATCAGGGGAGTGCTTGGAGCCTTTTACTTTCCTGTAAACGAAATTTTAACGCGGTAGCATTAAGGAGCTCGTGTCGCAGACTCTCCCTCTTCCATTCTTTCTTTTCTATTTTCCTGTCAGCGCAGCCCCGCCGGCGTGGTGCAGTGGTAAGACGCCCGACTACCGTGCCGGAGTTCCCGGGTTCGAACCCGACCTAGGCGGCTGCGTTTCGATGGAGGCGAAACGAAGAGGCGTCCGTGTGCTGTGCGATGTCAGCGCACGTTAAAGATCCCCAGGTGGTCGAAATTACTCCGTAGCCCTCCACTACGGCTCCTCTTTCTCTCTTTCCACTTTCTCTCCCACCTTCCTCCCTTCCCTTACGGCGCGATTGCGGTGTCCACAGAAAACAAGTGAGACAGTTACCGCGCATTTCCCTTCCTATAAATCAATTCATTCAATTCCTATCAGCGCACGTTAAAGATCCCCAGGTGGTCGAAATTACTCCTTAGCCCTCCACTACGAATCCTCTTTCTCTCTTTCCACTTTCACTACCACCTTTCTCCCTTCCCTTACGGCGCGGTTAAGGTGTCCACAGAAAACAAGTGAGGCAGTTACCGCGCCTTTCCCTTCCTATAAATAAATCAGTTTTCTCATCTGTCCGCACGAGGCAGCAGGAGGTGGCTCAGCTAGAGCCAGTAGCAGGCCCGTGCATTTTCTTTTCCTTCTTCTTGCAGCCACAACAAGAACAACCACAAGTAAAGGCGAAGTATCTGTCACACTTGTTACTGTGGACACCTGAAGTCCCTCGGAAAGGTCAAAGGTCCAATCCCATTCAGGCATTGTATTTTGCGAGAATGCGTGTAGTAGTAGCGCTCGAGCACGAACTCATCCAGGTGAGCGAACGAACGATCCACCAGTGTGCAGTGCAGACGGAGAACGCGAGAAGAGCTGTCCCCGAAGATGCGTTCTTGTTGAATAGGCAGTAAGCGGAGTTTTTGATCTGACCGTTTTTATGAAGGGGTGGTCAATAAATTCTTCCAGAGAATCTAAATGCCAAATAACGCTAAAGGTGCATCCACAGAGAAAAACACTTGTGCAGCGTTTCAAAGAAGACGCACTACCGATGGCGTCCACAGCGACGATGCAGAGGACGCGGAAGAAGCTGGTGTCTCGATGAAAGACACCCTCTCGGAACGATGTTTTTTAGGCGAAAGCTTTTCTACAAGGTGTTGCACAATTAGGCGCGCGCTGTAGAATGCTTCTCCCAGCTAAACCGCGGAATCCTTGCAGTTCAGATTTCGCACACAAATCGAATTTTGTCGCTAGTATTTTTTAACACTAAATTTGTTTGGGGTACTTGCCTGATTCGATCAGAAGACGTAAAATATTCCCATCGCCTGCGGCGGCGGCGACGCCAGACAAACCGCTCCCCCAGCAATGGGACTGGTGGCGCCACCTCATGCTGCTTACAACAACTCAAACCTTCTGCCAGAAACGTTCCCCCCCTCTTTTCCTGCTACAAAGTTGTTGTAAGCAGCATGAGGTGGCGCCACCAGTCCCATTGCTGGGGCAGCGGTTTGTCTGGCGTCGCCGCCGCCGCAGGCGATGGGAATATTTTACTTCTTCTGATCGAATCAGGCAAGTACCCTAAACAAATTTAGTATTAAAAAATACTAGCGACAAAATGTGATTTCTGTGCGAAATCTGAACTGAAAGGATTCCGCGGTTTAGCTGGCAGAAGCATTCTACAGCGCGCGTCTAATTGTGCAACACCCTTTATAAGCTCATCGAACGAAATCCCATGCGCGAGAGTTGTGCGTGAGATCTGTCATATTCTGCGAGATGTGTTCTTTTCTAGCGTTCCTGCCATCTGCAATCCCACACTTGAACACCTGTCAAGGAATGCCACGCGATAGGAGCGATGGTGTACTGTCCAAACTCAGACTTGCCGAAGAAAGTGTGATATATACTGCGCCTTTCCTTTCCTGTAAACCAATAATAATTATATGTAGCACTGCAATGAACGCCGATGAAAGGCAGTGATAGAAGAGGAAGGGTAGGCTTTCGCTATTTTTCTCTTAAAAGACATCTAAGACAACCTCAATTTTTTTTCCATCGCGCCACCGCTCTCCCGCGTGTCCGTTCTAAGTGTGGGATTGGCAGTACAGCCAGTTACACCAAGGACATGGTTCCATAGCGCAGCTGGGATGGGCTCAGAAGAGTACAGTACCGCACAGCTCGTCATCGCGCCCCTAGGTTGCCATGGAGATGGCAGGAAAACTAAACAAGCAGAACACATCTGACGGAATCTTGCAAACAGATCTCGCGCATGTGAGGTTCTTTGGTTGGTTGTTGTTGTTTCATAGGAAGGGAAAGGCGCAGTATCTGTCACACTTCCTCTGTGGACACCTGAACCGCGCCGTAAGGGAAGGGATGAAGGTGGGAGTGAAAGTGGATAGAGAGAAAAGGGGGCCGTAGTGGAGGGCTACGGAGTAATTTCGACCACCTGGGGATCTTTAACGTGCGCTGACATCGCACAGCACACGGACGCCACTTCGTTTCGCCTCCATGGAAACGCAGCCGCCGAGGCCGGGATTCGATCCCGGGAACTCCGGAACAGTAGTCGGGAATCTTACCACTGCACCACCCCGGCGGGGCTGAGGTTCTGTCCATAAACCAAGTTTCCGCCTCAAAAAAAGCCAAAAATTTGTATTATAGTATACTTTATTTACATAGATGCAGCGGCCCCGCAAATATGTCTAGGACAAGACCGACTGAAATACAGACCTGCACAGAAAACAGTGTCTTATGGGACCGCGTGCACCAACTTTCGTTTCCTTTTTCGCCGTTGAGGGCGCTCGGTTGACCTGTTCGTCTGTCATTTTCATCATCATCAAATCACAAATTAATATAAACACACTGTACCCCAATTTAAAAAAAAAAAGGTCTTTGCGGTCTTTGCCCGAGTTATACTTCGAACATTTTGCCCTTTTGTATTTTAGCGGAGAGTGTTTATTTTTATAATGTTTTTCTCTCGCCAGAAGACATACCGCGATTCCGCTTTGTGCGAAGGCACTGCAGTTACTCGCTGCACATGCGCAGAACAGGTGCTTGCGCATTACAGCGTGGATAGATAATTAAACAATAACGACGAAGAAAAGTGACAGAACTAATAGACCGTTCTTTCTGACAGGTTTACAGTAGCGCCAGGCTACCCGTAGTGTTCGTTCCCTAGCGGCGAAGGCTATAAATTAGAAGGTGCGCGCTGGAGCAGTGCTATCTGTGCAGGCCTGTATTTCAGTCGGTCTTGGTCTAGGACAGCAAAGAAACGGACACCACGAACGCTAGCGTTCGTGGCATCCATGTGAACTGTCCGGCGAGACAAACGCGGAGGAACACAGTTATGTAGTGCACTGCATTCTGATTGGCTAAGAATGCCGATATATTCCACAGTGCTCTCTTTTCTTTTCCTTCTTCCTACAGCCACAACAACTACAACAACGCACGCCTGCTTGCTGTGCTGTGTTTCGCGCTCTTCAAGCCTTGACGTGAAAGTGCCTCGGATCTTCGTTATCTGCTCTGGTACGTGGCGGTTTCCTAAGTACTTTCAAGTCCCTTTCAGCCCATTCCGCGTCTATGCAGCGGCCCCGCAAATATGTCTAGGACAGCAAAGAAACGGACACCACGAACGCTAGCGTTCGTGGCATCCATGTGTCTTGTCCGGCGAGACAAACGCGGAGGAATGCTATAGCGTTAGTGGCACCCATGTCAACTGTCCGGCGAGACAAACGCGGAGGAACACAGTTATGTAGTGCACTGCATTCTGATTGGCTAAGAATGCTGATATATTCCACAGTGCTTTCTTTTCTTTTCCTTCTTCCTACAGCCACAACGACTACAACAACGCACGCCTCTTTCTCTCTTTCCACTTTCACTCCAATCTTCCTCCCTTCCCTTACGGCGCGGTTGCGGTGTCCACAGAAAAACAAGTGAGGCAGTTACCGCGCCTTTCCCTTCCTATAAATAAATCAGTAAACGCACGCCTGCTTGCTGTGCTGTGCTTCGCGCTCTTCAAGTCTTGACGTGAAAGTGCCTCGGATCTTCGTTGTCTGCTCTGGTACGTGGCGGTTTCCTATGTACTTTCAAGTCCCTTTCAGCCCATCCCGCGTCTATGCAGCAGCCCCGCAAATATGTCTAGGATAGCAAAAAGCGGACACCACGAACGCTAGCGTTCGTGGCATCCACGTCTATTGTCGACGAGACAAACGCGGAGGAACGCTAGCGTTCGTGGCACCCATGTCAACTGTCCGGCGAGACAAACGCGGAGGAATACAGTTATGCAGTGCGCTGCATTCTGATTGGCTAAGAATGCCGATATATCCCACAGTGCTTTCTTTTCTTTTCCTTCTTCCTACAGCCCCGACAACTACAACAACGCACGCCTGCTTGCTGTGCTGTGTTTCGCGCTCCAAGTCTTGACGTGAAAGTGCCTCGGATCTTCGTTGTCTGCTCTGGTACGTGGCGGTTTCCTATGGTCCCTTTCAGCCCATCCCGCGTCTTCGTTCTGACGTCTCACACATTGTGTTGATATGTACCATAGATATCTACCCGAAGCAGCGTATTTGAGTCAAACCTTCCAGCGCATTGATCTCTTTCGCGTCCTCGGCCTGAGCCCGCTGCATTTGTCGCGTAAGTTGCCGACTACAAGCATCGTTACATGGGCATTGGGCAGGGGGCACTGGACTAGCGTCTTATTTCGTTTTGCGGGCTTGAAGGGATCAGGTTTTGCTGTTAGCAGGTTCCACCTGCAAATCTACCTTAGAGGAAACTGCTCTTAAGCCTAACCGCGCCCATCATCACCGTTAACTAGACTGCGTCGCTTCCGGGTGTTAAAAAGGTGGACTGCTAAGTATACAAAAGCATGATATTGAAGTCATCTTGGTTGTCTGCTTCCTTGTGATGTCTTTTGGAAACGGGAGTCAGCTGAATTCGCTGGAATCAGTGGTGTGTGAATTCGTGCTTGAGAGTGATCTCTAGCGTCTTTTGAAATCACGTTTAAACTCTGCGCTGTCTGTGCGCAATTTAATTTATATCATGGCTAGATGGTTAGACATCTAGATTTGGGGCCGGTATTCTGGGACTTTCACCCATTGTGAACCAACCAGTGTGTTTGCCACCGAGATATGTTATAAAGCTTACCTAATCCTCATTTCGATGGACACGGCTAGTGCAATGCCTCTCTCTTCAGTCTTTTAAGACGAAAGCCTTTCTGGGCTCATAGTGAAAAATCTCATGTCGGCAATACTTTTCCGGCCCCGCCGCGGTGGCGCAATGGTAAGATGCCCGATTACTATGCCGGAGTACCCGGGTTCGATCCCGACCGCCGCGCGGCTAAGAGGCGTCCATGTGCTATGCGATATCAGCGCATGCTAAGGATCCCCAGGTGGTCGAAATTTCTCCGTAGCCCTCCACTATACCTCCTCTTTTCTCTCTACTTTCCCTCCCACCCTCCTCCCTTTCCTCAAAGCACTTTCAGGGGGTCCACAGAAAGAAGTGTGACAGATATTGCGCCTTTCCTTTCCTGTGAACGCCCCGCCGGGCTGGTGCAGGGGTAAGACACCAGACTACTGTGCCGGAGTACCCGGGTTCGAACCCGACCTCGGCGGCTGCGTTTCGATGGAGGCGAAACGAAGAGGCGTCCGTGTGCTGTGCGATGTCGGCGCACGTTAAAGATCCCCAGGTGGTCGAAATTACTCCGTAGCCCTCCACTACGGCTCCTCTTTCTCTCCTTCCACTTTAACTCCCTCCCTCCTCCCTTCCCTTACGGAGCGGTTCGGGTGTCCACAGAGCAAGTGTGACAGTTACTGCGCCTTTCCCTTCCTATGAACCAATTTAATTTAATTTAATTCCCTTACGGCGCGGTGGCGGTGTCCACAGAAAACAAGTGAGACAGTTACCACGCCTTTCCCTTCCTATAAATCAATCAGTTCCTGTGAACCAATTATTATTAAAGCGAAAGCGTGCGCATGTTGCAAACATTGTATGCAGAACCGCGCTCTGCAGTGATAATACAGGGGAGGATTTCCACTCCCTTCATGGTCACGCGGGGCGTCAGACAAGGGTGCCCGCTCTCCCCACTGCTGTGCACAATAGCGATTGAGCCGTTGCTGCAGCGCATTGCCAGCGACCCCTCCATAAGCAAAATTCATTTACCAGTTGGCTCACCGAGCACACCAATTTATGGCTATGCCGACGGCATTACTATCATAGTTCCGGATGCGCGCTCGGCTAGACAGATTCTGCAAATTACAGGCGACTACTGCAATGCAAGTCGGGTGCGCTTAAATAAACGGAAGAGCTCTGTTATGCACCTCGACAACAGCAGCACCCCCATGGTGGCAGACATCCCAGCCGTCCACGAAACCAAGATGCTGGGCTTCTATTTTGAACCGAGTGGCGCCTCCATGCGCAACTGGGAAAAAACGGAAGAGAAGGTGATCCGGAGGATACAAGATCTGAGAGCATTAAAATGCCCCCTCAACGCGCAAGCAACGATCATTCGTACCCTCCTCATCACCTTGATAAGCTTCACGGAAAACATCATGGACATACCTACTGACACCAGGAATACTTTCGAGAAGCACATATTCCGCTTCCTATGGCAGGGTGCTCCAGATAAAGTCCGAAGATGCGTTATAAAACAGCCAAGATGCAGAGGGGCCCTCGGCATTCCCGACCTCTCTGCTCTGACTAGGGCACTGCATGTTAGGTGGACAGCGGGCGCAGTGGAATGCGATACGCCTTTGACAAGGATGCTCACCAACTACTTCCTTTCAACCAGGCGCACTGCCTTCACACAAAGGCCTCTATCACACAGCTGCCCTCCACGAAGGGACGCCGCTAGATTTCTACCGCATGACGGCAGAAGACCTGATGCTACAGTCAATCTGGCGTCGCCTGCTGACACGAACGCTACCGGCACCAGCTCTACTTTCCAAATTTAAACCGTTATCCCCCGTATGCACTTTGTGCTCCCACCCCAAGGCCAACCTTACTCGTCTCCTCCCCCACCGGGCCGGTGCCTCTCCGAACCTGGGAGGGACTGGGAGACCTCACTTCGGGCAGCGGACCCAGTTAGGCAGAAGATCGTCGTCAGCCGAGCCGCATACGTCATGGATCAACATCACATGAACGTTTAGTTCGTGAGTGGGGTTGTGCGGAGACCCAGGAGGCCTTCGTGCCTCGAATGCTTCGCAGAATAAAGTTTTTCCTCCTCCTCCTAAGGGAAAACTCTGCCGAAGATCCTCAAGGTATTGAACTTAAAAGTGCACTTGACCTACTGACATCGGCACTTCCGAAACACCTATCGAAAGAACTAATGCCCGCCGAGCGCCCCATGTGGAGTTTCATCACTGCTAATTTCCTCGATGCGCGTCGCGCGTCATTCATGTGGCGATTCGCGCGAGGCATACTTCCAATCCGCCGACGAGCATTCGTGTAAAAGACTATCGGGCCAAATCGACACCTGCCCATTCTTGGCGTACGAGAGACCGCAGAGCACGTTTTTTATGAATGCATCCTGCCAAACGCGCTCCTCGATCGACTGAGAGATGTTCAAGCTTCCAGGCATCCCGTACTGCACGGTGAGGTACCTCAATCTGCTGCCCAGTGAAGCACGGAAACAATTCGTCTTGTACTCGCAGAAATCAACTACCAAATATGGGTAGCGAGATGCCGCGCTGCCTTTTAGCCCCAAGACGCCGTGTCTCCTCGAAGTGAAGAATAAGATCAGAAAGGAGCTTTGGTTCCACCTTCAGCGAGAAGTACGGAACCTTGGCGCAAAGAAATTTTATCAAGAATGGGGACACCCAATGATCATATTCAAGGAAAATCGAAGAATAGAAGTCTGCTGTTATGAGTGTTGCTCGCGTCAGGCTTCGATCCGCCGGGGCGTTGCGTGGGCGGTGCATTGGCACTGCGAACCCGCCCCGACGGAGCGAATCCAGATTGCATGAGCCTCTTGGCTGGGATAACGCCCGCACCCCGAAACAAAAACCTCCCCACCCCTGTGGTGTGGGGGATCTTGCCCGGGGTTGCCGTAGGATGATGATGGTTGTTGGTTGAGGTCTGTACCCTCACAGGAGGGCTGCACCCAGTGCACCCTCCCCACCATCTGTCAAGGCAAGCCTTTAATGGCTCATGCTGTCGTGGACAGTGTGTGTCCCGCTATTGCAGCCTTCTGATTGGCCGAGGCGGGATGCGTCCCAGCCATCTGCAACGCCTCACTTGAATGCGCACCACGGAACGCCACGCGACACGAGCGATGGTGTACCGTCCAAACTCACACTTGCCGGAGATAGTGTGATAGATACTGCGCCTTGCCTTTCCTGTGAACCAATTAAATTACATTTTTACGAACGAAGGAGGAAGACGAGTGCAGTGGCGCGGTTATTATTGCTATTATTATTATTATTATTAAACGCGCACTGGGACGCAAGAAGCTGCGTTCAAGCTTAGGGGTGACGCCATCACCTGTCAGACAATAAGTAATAACAGAAGCGGGCCGGAGAAGCAGGTTATCGCAAAAATCTCGTTCGGCTGAACGCACACTGGGACACAAGCGGCGGCGTTCGAGCTTAGCGGTGACGTCATCGCCTGTCAGACAATAAGTAAATAAGAGAAGCGGGCCGGAGACAGGGTTATTTCAAAAAGCTGGTTCTGCTGAACGCGCACTCCCACCTCCCTCCCTTCCCTTACGGCCCGGTTCAGGTGTCCACAGAGCAAGTGAGACATACTGCGTATTATTATTAAACGCGCACTGGGACGCAAGAAGCTGCGTTCGAGCTTAGCGGTGACGCCATCACCTCTCAGACAATAAGTAAATAACAGAAGCGGGCCGGAGACGCAGGTTATCGCAAAAATCTCGTTCGGCTGAACGCACACTGGGACACAAGCGGCGGCGTTCGAGCTTAGCGGTGACGTCATCGCCTGTCAGACAATAAGTAAATAACAGAAGCGGCGCGGTTCAGGTGTCCACAGAGCAAGTGAGACATACTGCGTCTTCCCCTTTCTGTGAACCAATTATTATTATTATTATTATTATTATTATTATTA
>JAJIZL010018695.1:689665-741041 GCA_023969395.1 Amblyomma maculatum | reverse complement strand
TATTATTATTAATTATTATGAACGCGCACTGGGACGCAAGAACTGGCGTTCGAGCTTAGCAGGGACGTCATCGCCTGTGCACAGAACCAGCTTTTTGCGATAACCCGCGTCTCCGGCCCGCTTCTGGCTGGTCCAGGCCCTGATGAGGCTGGAATAGGTAGGTCACCGCCGCTTGCGGCGGTGACTAGCCTGCCATTTAATTTTTATCTGTTGTAGGCCGTGATTGCTCCCGCCACCGCTTCGGTGCTGTTGCGACGCGTCTTTCTCTCCCTCTTCTTTTTCTTCTCTATTTTCCTTTCTGTCCGCACGATGCAGTAGAGGTGGCTTAACTACAGAGCCAGTAACAGGCCAGTGCATTTTCTTTTGCTTCTTCCTACAGCCACAACAACAACAGCAACGCATCTGTCACATTGATCCCGCCTCTCGTACCCGCAACAAGGCATTTTCGCGTCGCCTAACCCTCAGCGCCTCTGGACGTCTTGCCATCGTCTCCGCCTTCTCGACTACAGACTTACGTGGCCCACCCCACCACCGAGTACCAGATGTAGATGCAAACTTCGCACTTGTAGAAGACTGCTCACTGGCAACAGGCATAGATACACTGTCCTCGACTTCTATGCCCAAGGATGTGGAATCAAATCCCGTCCGCGGCGGCCGCTTTTCGCAGGAGGCAAAAAGCATGGCACTCGGCTGCTTTCCGATGTTAGTGCATAGTAAAGAATCCCATGTGGTCAAACTTTCTGGAGCCTGCCTCCACTACGGCGTCTCCCATATTCTGAGTCGCTTTGGGACGTTAAACGAAATAAACCAAACCAAACCAGATGCATTATCCACACTCGTTGAAGACGCCTGATACGAACGCCCCTCAATGGTAGGCGACAGCGTAGCCATCGCATATATAGTTCAAAATATGCCTTCGCTCCGTGTCCACTTGAGCGATAACTCCGTGTGTACATTTCATTAGTTCGATAGTTGCGTGCACTCTTTGGTAGCAGCTGACTATGATCACAGGGCAGTACAGTACGATCGCGGGTTTCCTGTGATTTTCGCAGCAGGTAATAAAATTGCATGCAAGCACTTCGCGAAATGAGCGAAAATGTACTTGTTAATTAATGATCAGTTCTGTAATAGTTACTTTATAATGACACAGCTGTTCAATAGCATACAGTCGGACGACAAATCGTAAAATATGCGCACCATTACTCGAATATGTCTACCTTATTCTGTGGTGTCAGTTGCATGCTCGTTCCGCAATCTGATGGGCCGGAATTCTATTATCCCTATGTTCGGGACAATTTTTATTTCTTTGCTTCCTCGCAAATATTCGAGTTAAAACACGAACACCGGATTTTCTGCGACGCACGGCAATCAACGCTCTCGCGTTCATACGCAGAGTGTCTAACTCAATTATGCTACCAGCACGGCACTTCATTTTCGCGGGGGCTGTCTTGACTGGTAAGCTGAGTTTCTGGGCTGGAAACGAGGGACTCGAGTCAGCTCAGTCTGGGAGTGAAATCGAAGATGTTAGGTTTTTCCAGTTTTTGCTTTTTGTTTTTCTGTGCATTGATCGCTTTGACATTGTAGTCGTCGTTTGTTCATTTCTGGCATTCTGCTTTATAAATATGGTCGTTCCTATTGCTATAACCCGTAGGTATGGGCCACATACGAACTACTGCAACATTTCATGTCACAGTCACAAGAGAAAAGAAGCGCGTAGATTGGGCCAGAGAAATAACACGAGTTATTAATATTCTAACATTAATAACAGTACCGGGTTAATTGTATGAGCATGGGAGAGGCCTTGACCCTGCAGTGGATATTGCCAGGCTGCTGCTGGCGCTTGTGATGATGATGATGCTGTACCCATGCAACTCGCGGTGATGCCTCGCTAGTTAGACGTACGAAAGCTGGTCGGCATGTCAAGGCTGGCCTCGTTTTGACGGATGTGAAAGGCAAGAAGTCCGTGTACCGTGCCTGGTCCGTGCACTTAAATGAGCCTCGTGTGGCTTAATATATCCAGGGCCATTCACTACGGCATCCCTCATAGGACTTTGTTACAGGGTGTAAAATCGTGGGAAACTGTACCCATAAATTCTGGACGCCCATTTGAAACGCAGCGCGATTTTAGTACGCGCAAAGCGTGACATGCGGTGTCTTTTTGCAGGTAAATCGGCAATGGCAAGGACCAAGCAGACCGCCGTCAAGTCAAAGGTAGCCGTATTACCCCGACCGCAACTGGCCATGAAGGCTGTGAAGATGAGCGCCCCTTCGACGGGGGGCGTCAAGATTAGGCCCCGTCGGTACCGTCCGGGAATCGTGGCTCTGCGTGAGATCCGACGCTACCAGAAGTCAACCGAGTTGCTTATCCGCAAGCTCCCCTTCCAGCGCCTCGTCCGCGAGATCGCCCAGGACTTCAGGACGGATCTCCGCTTTCAGAGTGCTGCTGTCGCCGCCCTCCAGGTAAGGTCCTCATCATTTTCTGTATATGAGCGTGCAATCTGCAGATATAGCTCCGCTGTGGGGGTAGAAACAGTGTGGCAAACTAAAAACATGAAACTACCGCCCACTGAATCTTCCTGCGATAGAAAGGTATGTTTGGGTTAACACAGGAATATGAACAAATGCAGGGATTATTTTTATAGCTTTATTGATAACTGAAAGGGGAGTATAGGGAATAACTAACAAATCATGCTTTACAGTATAAAAATGAATTCCAAGGAGAAATGATGGCGGCAAGGGGCAGGCTATACCCCGATCTCCAACTGGACCAAGTTTGATTCTGGACGGGGTTCTTGAATCTGAGTTTTTCAGGGGTTCTGCACAGATTCCCTTCGCATTTCGGCTCTGCCTCAAGTGAATAGTGCTAGCAACATATATCTATGTTCCCTCTATTACATACTCAAGGGTGGAAACTTCGGCTAGTCGGTAACGGTGATCCATGACATGAGAGTGTAGCGCAAAAGGACGAAAGACAAAGAAAAAGTACACAGCACAGACGGTAACTTCCGACTGAAAGAACCTACGGCGACCAATGCGAAACGTGACACGTAAAGGCTAACAGGCGTATGCGTTTAGAAAACCGGTGAACAAAGAACACATGAAAAATTGCCGTGTCTTTAACGTTAAATAAGAATGCGAGCTCACGTTTGAACAGGGAGATAGATGGCTTGCTAACACATTTATCATTCAATGCAGCCACCTCTGCAGCTTTTATAATCTCACCGTGAACTTCTACTGTCGCTCGCGCCGCCACCTTTGTTTGCTTGCAGCAGCCAGATTTCTGCGCCCTCTACTACCACAGAAATTTCGACATGATCTAAAAGTGGGCAGTGCTATTCGAATCCCCTTATCAGCCCGATTGGCGAGTCTGCATTTGCATTTTGTTAAGAGCAATGCAGTGCTGATAACTTGTCACGGTATGTCTTGGAACGAGTGTGTAATCGACTGAGTTATAGAGCGATGGCCGCACAGCGCAGAGGGGGCGAGATGACGCGTTGTGCTAGATTGCCGTCTTGCGCCCGTTCGGAATGCGAGCCTTACAACAATGGGAGGTAACGAAACGACAAAACGAATGCATAGACTACAAATTGCCATTTAAATGTTGATGCAGCTGGACTTGCGGAAAATGTGGGTTCATACCACCGGTGCTCTAACGGCTCGTCTACGTTTAGATATACAGTACTGCTAGGTAGCGCGCATAAGCAGTTATCCGTAGTTTTGAAACGGTTCTTGTGCTCTGTATTACTCTGACTGTGGTTGTACCAGTTGTCCTTGTACAGTGCTTTAAATAACTACAGCTGCTGCAACACTCCATGCCTCCATGCCTTTGGGACGTTAAACCCCACAAACCAACCAACTCCATGCCTTCATGTGTGGAGGCAGATTGAAATATTTACCGAGAAAAGCTCGCACACACCGCTGAACTTGCACCTGATTTGTACAGCAACAGTTTGCTCACGGACAGGCGCATGCATTCACCTGTAGTTATAAAACGCCCACCAAACGCATATGTTCTTTGCTTACACAAGCGCATTGCCGCTCATGTGCACTTTTTGAGTGTTCGTCATATGGCACAGAGAAATGACTGTCCATCCCCTCCGTACATCTGTCTGGTGGGCTCCACAATTCGTTTTATGCATTTCAATGCTGTTGCGTTCCCATCCAGTGCGGTACGAGAGAGTTAACACCCCATTTTTTATTGCACTTTTGAACTAGCGACTTTGACTGTTCGCGTGGTGTGTGATTTGTACTGCCTACTTTGCAGGAAGCCAGTGAGGCATACCTGGTTCGTCTGTTTGAAGACGTTAACCTGTGTGCCATCCACGCCAAGCGAGTCACAATCATGGTGAAGGACATGCAGCTGGCCAGACGGATTCGTGGAGAACGCGCCTAGGTGTGCCAACATTTCAAAGTGATGCCCCGCTCGTCGTACTTTCTTGGGACCCCAAGTGTGCCTCCTTTAAGCAGTCTGCGTGTGGTCAAGCTTACCGTGCTGTATTTACGGTCATCCACTAAAGCAATCTGCTCTATGGTTCAGGGGAGAGAGGGGGTCAGGGTCGGATGACTTGTGTGTCCTGGGGCCGAATTAGTCACAAATCTCTTACGAAGATCGGTTAGCCCAGGTCCTACTGGTCGATTCCGTCCGGCGGGCCTTTCGGCCAATAGAACGGGAGGCTTACTGACAGTTTTGTGACAACATTGGCGACGAAATTAGAGCTTTATTCGGCCCCTGAACTGAGTTAACTGTGTGTAAGCAAGAATGCTTTGAATCCAGATGTCGCAGCAAGGTGCAACGCAGCTTCGTACATTTTTGTTCTTAGTAATGTAGCCGACACAGTCGTCAAAACAAAACAACGGAACAGATTTATTGTCCCTTCGTTTACGACGCTCGCTCGCACGGCGTACAGAACACACACTGCCCGAAAAGGGTCCGCTTCGGTGGCGGCATGGTCCACTCTGTCCCTCTCAGCACACCCTCTCCCACCAGATATCCAGGGTCGAGATGGCCGATTAACCCGAGAGCTACTTCGCAGCGGAGCAGAGCACTCCCCGTCGAGTCCGAGGCGGGACCCCGGAGAGGGTCTGCGCGCATTCCGTCCGTGGGCCGAAAGTGCGTGGCGTCTCTGTCGATAACATTCGGCGATCCTTTTCTTTTCAACCGCCCTCGGTTGGCATGGGGTCGTGCGTTTTCTCTTTTTTTTTTTTTCTTACTCGTAGCTCGCTTGGCCCTCGTCGCTTTCGGTGTCTTCTGAAGAGGAATCGTCGCAGGCCGCGGTTCCCAATGTGAAGCGCCTCATCCGGTCCGCCGCCATTACGCCTTCATAGAATCGCCGGGTACGCTGTACTTCGGGGAAGTCTTGCACTTTGTGTCGGTCGTTGGGAAGCGTTTCCACGCCCATGTACGGTCCCCTGTACTTTGAGAACAGGTTGCGCGACTTTTCCGTTGAAACTGGCTCCCTCTCGATCGACACCATGTCGCCTGGTTGGTAGCTGGGCGCTGTCTTTCATCGCTTGTTGAAACTCTATCTCTCTGTCTCTTTTGGTCCTGATGAATATTGTAAATTGCCGTCTCCCGTAGTTCAAGAAGGCTGGCGTCAAGTTCCAGTACGATGGCATGATCAACTGGGTCTCCTGTCACATTTCGTGGGTGAAAGTTGAAAAGCAGACTGAATGGTGTCGCTTTCGTAGCTCGATTTACGGTGTTGTTTATTCCCCATTGCACCTGCGTTAAAGTTTCGTCCCAGTCCTTTCTGTCGTCCCGTTTTGATAGACTGGCAATGGCGGGCGTTATCATTCGGTTGTATATCTCGACCTGCCCGTTGGCCCTAGGCGTGCACGTTGCGTTCTTCACGTGAATTATGTTGAGTGACTTGCAGTACTTTTCGAACTGTCAGCTGGTGTAAGCGGTTCCCTGGTCGGTGATCAGTCTTCGTGGAGCCCCGAAAGTGGCAACAAGGTACCGGAGAAAACCCTTTGCATAGCTTGACGCGGTGCTTCTCACAGCGCGAATGGTCACAAACTTCGTAAAGCCATCCACTGCCACAATGACGTGCGTATTGCCGCTAGTGCTCCGGATAAATGGGCCCAAGTGATCCACATGGATCGTATCGAATGGCACGGCCACTTTTTCGATGCTGTGCAGCCTTCCCGGCTTTTTTCCGGAAGGAGCTTTTCGATACAAACATTCCAAGCAGATTGATATGTGCCGTTTTACGTAACGTTGCATCCTTGAGAACAATTATTTGCTTTCTAGCAAGGCCACGGTTTTGTCAACTGCGAAGTGTCCCATATCGTCGTGACACCGTCTCACGATTTGCCAACGTGCCGCTCGTGGCACCACCCATAACAAGCGCTCCTCACCGTTGTTGGATGATCTCCTGAAAAGGACGCCTTCTACCAGGGCATACTCCTTTCTTATAAGGTGCGCTTCTTTCGTCTTCAAGGATCCCCTCAAGGTAACTGCGATAGACTGTAACGTAGTCCCTTTTCTGTGCTAGCGTCAACCAGTCGTCGTCGGTGAGCTCCGTTACAAAAACATTAATGCCTCTTGCAACATCAGTCTCTTCAGCTTCTGAGGCAGGCGCCCTGCTGAGGGCATCAACATGGCTCATTGAAGCTCCCGGTCGGTGTTCTACATCAAACGTGTATTCTTGCAGCTTCAGGTACCACCTGCCCACACGTGGCACCAGATCTTGCTTTTACAAAGCAGTCCTGAGAGAGCTGCAGTCTGTAACAACGAGGAACTCGGTTCCGTACAGGTATGGCCTAAGCCTCTCAACAGTCCATACAACCGCTAACGCCTCAAGTTCGTACGAGTGGTACCGTTCCTCCTCTGTCGTAGTGCTACGGCTGACATACATAACGGGATGCATTTTACCGTCCGCTTGCTGCTGCAACAGCACTCCCCCGAGACCAACCCTGCACGCATCGGTGTGCAAGTACTTCCGTCTTCGCTCCATGTGCCAGCGTTGGCTTACTCATTAGATGTCTTTGTAGTTCCCTAAATGCAGCCTCTTGATCATAATTCCAGCACCAGCACTGTCCCTTACAAAGCAAGTGGTTTTGCTATCTTAGCGAATCCGGCCACAAACCGTCTGAAATAGCTGCAAAGGCCCAGGAAACGTCGGAAATCGTGGACGTTTGCCGGTGTAGGAAAAGTAGCGATGCCTTTCAGCTTGAGGCTGTCGGGGTTGATGGCCGAAGCCGAAATCTCGTAACCCAAGTAGCTGATTTTCTCTTGGAAGAACGAGCACTTTTTCAAGCGCAACGTTAGGCCGGCAGCTCGCAGGACTTCAAGTACTTGTGTCAAGTTGTCTAATCCCTCTTGAAATGAAGCCGAGGGAATCAGCAAGTCATCCATGTACACCATGACTTTTGTGTGTCTGAGCGGTCCGAGCACCGTATTTATCATGCGCTGGAACACGCTCGGTGCGTTCACAAGTCCGAATGGTATGCGAGTGAATTCGTAATGACCGTCTGGAGTGACGAACGCCGTCTTCTCTCGGCTCTCTTCATTGATAGGCACATGATAATAACCGCACGCAAGGTCTAGGCTCATGAAAAGTCGTTTGTCGTGGAGCCTGTCAAGTTGGTCGTCAATTAATGGGAGCGGATACCTATCCTTCTTGGTTATTTTGTTGAGGGCTCGGAAGTCTACGCAAAGCCGTTTCTCACCGCTCTTTTTTGTTACAAGTAGGATAGGGCTCGCGTAAGCAGAGGTTAGAGTCCGTAACCACTCCAGCCTTTTTCAGTTCGTCGATCACAGTTCGCACAGCCTGCCTTTCCGAGTGCGCTAGACGGTAGGGGCGGTACGTTACTGGAGAGTCCGTGGTCACCTCAATCTTCACTTCAGTTGCGCGTGTGCAACCGATTTCCGATAGGCACGTTGCGAAGCAGTCGCAGTACTCGTTAATCACCGCGACGAGTGACTACTCTTGCGTGTTAGAAATTGACGAGCCGACCGTTACATCATCTCCCGAAATTGCTTTTGTCGGCTTTCTTTAATTTCAGTCTACAAGAATGGAGCGTTCCGAATATTCGTCTTCCATGCACAAGGTTCCCCTTGCGATTTTCTGGTTTTGCGCGATGATAAGCGGAGACTCTGAGACATTCGCTACAGGTAGGCATAGCTCGCACCCTTCGTTTTCCCTCAGTACGCAGCTTGGTACGTATTGGCCGCGTGGCTCGTGCAGCTTTCCGTGGATGAAGATATAACGTTGTCACTGCCCAGTGCAATGAAGCCGACGTAATTCGGAGGTATGACAACAGCCTCCTTTGCCCATAAGCTCACTCGGTGCGGTGGTAGAGCTGATACAGCTAAGCTGGCCAGAGTCGCGTCCTCATCCTCAGACTCGTCATGCTCCTCGAAAATGCGCACTGTATTTTTGCGGCGCACCACCGTTATGTGCAGCTGTTCGGTAAAGGGTTGCCCGACAAGCAGTGGGACAGCTTGTACATCGTCCCGGACAATGTGGATCTGGACGTCGGCTGTAGCCTGGTCCACCGTCAATTTCGCTTCAAAACTGCCCATTGGCGTCGTTTTTCCCGACCCGTACCCGCTGATCGTAAATGGACGGCTTAGAGGTTCGTATGAGAATTTCAACTTTTCTGCTTCGCTCTCCCGCATTGTTATGCATTGGGTTCCCATGTCGACGTATGCCTTAATCGGCTTCCCGTTCACGTTGGCACTCATGAAGTACTTCTGATTTGGCACCATGGGCTGCCCACTGTATCGTTGCTCTCTTGCGCAAGGCCAGCTGGTTTCGTCCCGTTGCTAGTTGTCGAGCCTTTCTTCGAATAGCAATCTTTGGTCTCGTGGCCCGATTTTCCACAAGTCGTGCATCGCGGTTTGCGTTGAGGTTTTGGGCATGCTGCCGAAAAATGTCTGTATGAAGAGCAATTAAAACAAAGTGGCTCGCCTTTTTCGTTGTATTTCCGTCCAGATGCCTTTAACGATTCGCCTCCGCTGCGAGGTGGACGTTGAGCGGTTGCCGCTACGCAGTCGTTGCCCTCTTGCACGCGGTGTGAACGTCGAGCATCCAACGGCTGATAGAGCGTCTTGGGTCTCATCTGCTTCATGGTGTTCGTTCTGTCGCAGAGCCGTTTCATGCACTGGAGCAACTCATCTGGGCTTGCGTAGTCTCGAATGCTGAGGGTCCGTACCAGATCTTCGTCGATGAGTCCAGTGATGACGTACTCGATACAAGCCGCTTCACCGATGTTGCAGCGCCTTGCTGTGGCCAGCTTGTCGTAGAAGTAAGCTTCAACACCTTCGTGGCGCTCCTCCGTTCGTGATTCCATGTCCCGGAATGGGCGTTGGAAACTGCCGAAGGAAACGCCCTCTTCATTTCAGCTTTCCAGTCGGCCCAAGTTCGTTGGACGTCTGTGAGCCCATCATACCACGTTTTCACGACGCCCTGGAGCTTCGTGAGGGCGAAGCAAGTGGTCTGCTGGTCGCTCCAACTGTAGGCTGCAGTCAGATTGTCCACTTTGTTGAGCCACGCCTCGACCGTTGGCTTATCGTGCAAAGATGGGTCGAATATTGGCACCAGTTGCGCGCTCGCCGTCGCCAATCGTCCATCCGCGACGCCCGATGCACCTGCCGACGGGTGGTGTGGTGGCGTTGAGACGTTGGGCTGCGTCTCGCCTTCGTTCTGTACGCACTCGTCGTCCGTCGAGTGAGCCGGTCGTGATACCGCGCCCTCGGATCCTCCATTCGTTGTCTTCGAACGTAGCATCATCGTGGCTTTTTCGTGGTCGAATAACTTCAGAATTCAGAGGGCACTCGCTGAGGAATGTGGCTGATAGCAATCCCACTTCTGAGAAAAGTTCTGTAGTCGACAGTCATCAAAACAAAACAACGGAAAAGATTTATTGTCCCTTCGTTTACAACACTCGCTCGCATGGCGTACAGAACCCACACTGCCCGAAAACGGTCCGTTTCGGTGGCGGCACGGTCCACTCGGTTCCTCTCAGCATACCCTCTCCCACCAGATGTCCGGGGTCGGAATTGCAGAGTAACCAGAGAGCTACTTCGCAGCGGAGCAGAGCACCCCCCGTCGAGTCCGAGGCGGGACCCCGGAGAGGGTCTGCACGCATTCCGACCGTGGGCCGAATCTGTGTAGCGTCTCTGTCGACAACAGTAATTTCATTTCAGCCTTTTTTTTGTTGTGGTTACTGATGACAGTGTATATAGAAGTGCCTTTGCAATGTTCTCCCATGTTTCGTTGTACTTCCCCGTGGCAATCTAAAACGGTGTAGAAATTGGCCATCGAGTGTGAATAAAAATTATGATGGAGATTTCAGGGAATGCGTTCGTGTATATTATCATGTCACATGAATACAACACACCTTCTTTCATGCAGCGGTCGGACTTCCCTAAATAGCAGAAACAACTGGTGGGGTTTAAGCCTGGGTTTAACCTAAAGCTCTGTTATCATGGTTTCGCATAATTGAGCAAGTTTTTACATGGTTTCACTTAGGAGTGTGCCCAAGCTTCGTCTTATGAATAGAGGCGATAACGCCTTTAACGCCGCCTTTTCGTTCCGAAATTTCATTTATATTTTTGCTGACGTTTATTTTTGGGAAGGAAAGTGCAGTGCATGCACTCTTGCGTGGGCACCACGGAACGTTTACACCTACACCTAATCAGGGCGAGATTTTTATATATCTTTTTTTTATCTTTAACTTGGGTACTTTTGGGTGGACACCACAGAATGGTGAGCACGTACACTTATGTTCGGTTCTGACAAAAGGAAGGTCCACTGGGCTTTAAGGTGGATACCTAAACTTAGGTCCAAATCAGTTTTTCCCAATTTTTATCCCCCCAGCTGGGGCTGTGCAGTGGTAAGACTACTGTGCCGGAGTTCCCGGGTTCGGACCCGACCACGGCGGCGGCATTTCGATGGAGGCGAAACGAAGTGGCGTCCGTGTGCTTCATTTCGATGGAGGCGAAACGAAGTGGCGTCCGTGTGCTTTGCGATGTCAGCGCACACGTTAAAGATCCCCAGGTGGTCTAAATCACCCCGCAGCCCTCCACTACGACTCCCCTTTCTCTCTTTCCACTTTCACTCCCACCTTCCTCTCTTTCCTTACGGTGCGGTTGAGGTGTCCACAGAGCAAGTGTGACAGATGCTGCGCCTTTCCCTTCCTGTGAACCAATTATATTATTATTATTAATTTTTATCTCGAAGGCGCAGAGTAGTTCTGGGTAAACACCACGGATTGGTCGAACCTTACTTTTAAGAGGTCAAAATTACACCACCCATTTCAAGGTAAAGCAGCCAGGTAGGTTGACCTTGGCTGTTACATGACACAGTGAAGCTTTAGCTTCGAATCTAGGGTAACTTGTATTCTCGCTGTTATATTCTTGCTATAAGATCCGGATATTGTTTTCTGGGCCAAGGGTAGGTTTTTGTGCGCTAAGTATAATGAATCTTAAGCGGCTGGCAGCAGTGGCAGATTACCACCTCGAACAACATATATTTGATCTAATTAGCAATTGCATAACAGCTACCCGCGGCACTAGAATTCTCGAGATTAGCGATTAGAGGAAATCTAAATCTTGTTTAATGCCTTGATAACTGCGAGAATGCGCACTAAGCGAAAATTTGCTTCCGTAGCCGAGCGTATGTAGGCAGCGCAGTGCGCCAAATTTGAGTACCGCGCTGGTATAGCACTTGATCAAAGCTCAGCGAGATGGCGCTACAAGTAACGCTATAGTAAAAAAAAACCTCGTAGATCTATTGCGCCATCTGGAATCGCCTTGATCAAGTGCGATTCCGCGCGGAAGTCAAATCGTCGGGAAGGGCAAAATTGACACATCCTCGTATCGGTGCAAATTGATTCATGAGAAGGAACGAAGACAGCATAGAGCAAAATTTATTCAAAGCAAACTAATAAACGACCCTCCTGAGGAATCAGCCTATTGCGATGCTGCCTGCCGGCTAAAAGGGGCAGCGGTCATAGCAGTGGTAGATGGGAACCACTCCCAGAAAGTAATTGGATGCACTAATACGCGTAACGCTTTATTAGCTGAAGAGGCTGCGATAGCGCTAGCATGTACAGGCACTGAAGCCAGAACTACCCTTTCAGATAATAAGGCGGCTGTTATGAACTTCGATAAAGGCCTAATTTCCGAGCAGCCGGCCAGTCTACTGAGAAAGCACCCGCTAAACCGGGAGGTTTCAGTCATCTGGGAGCACTGACGAGGGTCTACCAAGCAATGAGGCTGCCCATCGCTTCGCTCGAGATGTATACACCCGAACGGCCATAGAGACCCCGCTACCCGGAGACTAAGAGCCCCTCATAACCTACAAGGAGCTCTCTGAGACTGCCAGACTAAACAGAAGGATCTATCCACCACCAGATCTTATACCCTCAGAATGCAGGGCCTGGCGAAAAATTCAGGTCAATAGTTTCTTTCCTCATGTTACTCTGCATAATGAGTTTGCAGAGGACCCAGAGGTTTGCAATCTCTTCAACGTACCTCTGAGTCACAATCACCAAATCTGACAATGCCCCGATTCTCCGAGAACAAAAGAAACTGATCCCCTTGATCAAATTACCTGGGAGTCCTACATCGGCAGCCCAATTGTGGATGAACAAAAGATCGTCCTACGCCTGGCGGAGGAGGCTTACTCCAAGACCTTCTCTGCGGCCAAGGCGCAGGAGAGCCGGCAAGGAGTCCCTCCCCCTGGCTGAGCCCTACTCACGCATCTTTGTAGAATCTGTATCGCGTCCAAACATAAGAGACTAGAATAAACAGCGCCATACTATCGGCTATTGTCCTTTCTTTTCCATAAGACAGGTTTTCCATTCTGTCCTGAAGTCTACGGGATGAGACTTTTCTTTTACGGCGATAGCGTAAAATGCTCCATTAGCCAGTAAATATGGCGTCGGCGCTATCGGCGTGGATGTTGTGAGCGAAAGATCGCGGGAATGGTAGGACACATGGTAAGTTTACATGATCGTGCATGGGCTGGTCGACGAGCTCTACGCAGCCACGAGACGACATGACATGGCCGAGTTGGTCAGCACTGCCAAGTTGCACTTCGCCTTTGAGGTGGGAGGGAGAGATAAGACTACAGCCTAAGGAGGACCCTTAGATATTGATTTGGATGAGCTGCCCCCGGGCTACTCAGGCACGTTATTAGGGCTTAGTTAAAGCGGTTATTTATATATATGCCTGCTGGTCTTAATGTAGTATCTTAACGTTGTATATCAGTGATTATGTGTAAGGTAATAAAGACACAAATAAACAACTAATGAATAAGCGAATATCAAAGTGGATGGACTGAACGAGTATGTGTCGCAAGAGCCGGCAAACATAAGCCACCTACGTTTTCGCGTCATGCCCTCTTCCTGCGTGCTTTTTGTGATGCGCTGACTTCTGATGGATTTATTGATTGATTTATAGGAAGGGAAAGGCGCGGTAACTGTCTCACTTGTTTTCTGTGGACACCTCAACCGCGCCGTAAGGGAAGGGAGGAAGGTGGAAGTGAAAGTGGAAAGAGAGAAAGAGGAGCCGTAGTGGAGGGCTACGGGGTAATTTCGACCACCTGGGGATCTTTAACGTGCGCTGACATCGCACAGCACACGGACGCCTCTTCGTTTCGCCTCCATCGAAACGCAGCCGCAGAGGTTGGGTGGCTCGTCATACGAGTGCTCTAGGAAAGAAGACGGAAATAATAGTTGTCTGGGATGTTTGCGTCGCGGCTGGAGAGATGCTTTGCTATTACAGTTTTACGTAGCTTTTGTATGAACAAAAACTATAAAGTAATCTGAACGTAACTGCATTGCTCTGAAAAGTGATTGTAATATAACTTTAGGGCAGCCGTAATTAGTAAAGTAATTTATTATATTCTTCGTGGTATTTGGAAAATTAATAAGTAATGTAATTTATTCGTTCTCAAAAATAATTTTGCCATGTATGGAACTGCTGCAGGTAACATGCCTTGAACTGCTATCATTTTTTAGCAGTGTTCTTGAATAGAAAAAATATATGTGGCAAGATTTCTAAAAGTAAGGAAGTGCAAAAGCGGCGCGAACATTGCAATTACAACCAAAAGAGAGATGGAATTAAGAACGCATCTTTGCATGCCCTATAGCAGTGCACAAATTGCAAGCTATACCAGTAAAAATGATGTTAGTCATTAAACACTTTTCCTTAGCGAAAATGGGTGCTATAGCTTGTGGCGCGGCATCCTTCTCCAAACACAAATCACGCATTCAGTGGGGTCCTTCCGAACCTGGGGTACTTACACGTTAATACTTCTCTGGCAATAGAATGACAATGTAAATATTATAGAGGGACTTTATAACGGCAAATATCGACTTGGCACTTTCAGAGAAGCCGTCAGAGAGCAACATTAAATGGACCCCTCTATCACCAAATCTCGTTCCTGCTTGCCAAGGGCTAGCGGAAGCAGTAGACAATAGTAGTCACCATCGTACTCCGCATCGCGAAGAACATCACTTCACGCGGTCAGTGACTGCGCTAAGGGGAGGTGAAGTATAGCGGTCGCTCCATTCACTAGAAAGATTCAGGGACCCACAAACATTCTTCAGGACACTTAGCTCTGCCTTTAGGATATGACGAGATAGCGGCCTGTGGTCATCTGCGGCGCTTGAGCATTGAGAAGACAAGGCACGGAGTCAGAATCAGAAGTTTATTTCAGCATCGTTATACAATGCTACGGGTGTAGGCAAAAAGCCTTCTGGGGGCTTGACGAGACCTACACCCAACAGAGAGACATTTGGCAGAAGCAGCAGCAATGATCACAGTAGTACAGCCAAGAATACAAAACATTGAGAAAATTCGCGTGAATGGAAAAACAGGAAAAAGGAAACAACAGTAACTTTCACAATCTGCTTTCACAATAAAGAGGCATATTCTGGGTCAAGAGTGGTCGGTAAACAGTATTTTAACATTTGTCGTCCGTAACTTGTTCGGGTGTGAGGTACTACCCTGGGATCAGAGTTACGTGTATTGTATACTTTTGTTCGTAGTGTTAACGAGGCTAGGTCTTTAAGGTATGTGTTAATTTTTGCTATGCCGGAACGGTAGCGTGCGGTAAGAATGGAATTTTGCAAGGCGGTAACAGGTAGTATCTTTAGTTGATCAAATATTGGTTTTGTGTGGGTGTCAAGTTTAGCATTAGCGATGATTCGTATTGCTTGTTTCTGTAACCTAGAAAGGACGTTAATGTCAGTTTGAGTGGTAGTGGCCCAGATCAGAAAACATTGGCTCAAAATGGAGAAGAATAATGAATTGTAGAGTAACAGTTTGATATTCTGGGGCAAGAGGAACCGTAGCCGCGACATCACGCCAATTGTGCGAGCGAGTTTCGCACGAATGTGGCTGATCTGCGGATTCCAATACACATTCTCATGGAAAATAACACCCAGGCTCTTGACCTGTGGTGTTATCTCTATGTCAGAGGAACCGATAAAAAGACTGATATTTGTATCTGCGATCTTGCTGCGGGGACGAAATAGTACGGCTTTGGCCTTGGATGTGTTTAAAATCAATGAATTTGAAATACTCGAGTTATTTATCAAATCGAGCACCTTATTAGCTTTGACTTGGAGACCAGGTAAGGACGGGCCGGGGAAAAGCAAACTAGTGTCATCAGCGTAAATTATGAAGTGTGCAGATGTCTCAATATTAACTATGTTGTTAATGTATATGTTGAATAGTAAGGATCCCATAAAGCTTCCTTGCGGAACACCGCTCCGTACCGTTTACAGCTCTGATTTAAAACCATTAATATGAACCTGTTGACGGCGATTATGCAAGTAGCTTTTAATAGAACCAAGAAGCTACCTCGGAAACCATAATATTCTAGTTTGTCAGTAAGAGTAATGTGGTCAATGCGATCAAACGCTTTTGAAGAATCAATGATTATTGCAAGCGTGTACTCTTCGCGCTCAAAGGCTTCCAAAATTAATTCTTTTTGGAGGAGTAGCGTACTTTCTGTAGAGCGATTCTTTTTAAATCCGAATTCGTAGGGTGTAAGGATGTTATTTTTGTTTAAAAAGCTGCTCATTCTATTATGAATTACTTTTTCATCACCCTTAGAAAAAACGGGAAGAATTGATATTGGCCTGTAGTTAGATATACAGCCTCGATCCCCACCTTTGAAAATAACAGAAACTTGAGCGACATTTAGTCTTTCCGGCAAAATGCCTGTCCGGAATAATAAGTTAATTAGGTGTGTTAAAACTCTAGTTATAACATGAATGACATGTTTTCTCGGAACTATCTGTAATCCGTCAATGTCGTAGCTTTTACTGTTCTTTAGAGACAAAAATGCATTTTGAACTTCGGCCGCCGTTACAGGTGACATGAAAGCACTATCGCACGTGCTGTGTTTCGTTAGGTTCATCGAATGCGGATCATGTGTGGTGCTAGCGATGTAACCAAGATAATCGTTGAAGGCAGTGGCTAACGCATCACCAGTGAAGATTCTTTTATCGATTGTTATTGTAGTCGGGAAGGTATTCTTGTTTTGGTTGGGATTTATCAAAGAATTTAATCGCTTCCAGAGTACGTCCGCCTGTTTTACAGCGTCGGTGCCGAAGAGATTTGCAAAGTAAGACAGCTTGGTTTTGCGCAGCAGGCTAGTTGTTTTATTTCTATGTTGTTTAAAGGTTTTCAGATCATCAGCATTTCTTTTTTTTGATGAAGCGCTCATAGAGGTGATTTTTCTTTTTGATGGATTTTATGCATTCTGCATTAACCCATGGCTTACGGCCTTTTCTTGGCAGCTTTTTTCTACGTAGGAAAAGCAACGTAAATAAATACGTTCAAGAACGTATTTATTTTTCAAGAAACACTTCATACGCTATATCGGCACTGTCAGTAAGAAACACAGTTTCCCATTGCGCCGCGGATAATTCGTTGGCAAACTGCTGAAGAGTACGGTCGTTTATGTTATGGTACTTTAAAGGAAGAATTTTTGGAGCTCGAAATTTAAGGCTCTTTCACGCAAGCGTCATAAATATTGGGGAACGGTCACTTAGGTGAACGTCCAAAACGCCTGATGCAAGGGGAGTGTCGTTAACAATTGTGATATAAAGATCTATTAGTGTCGAGGTATTGAGTTGGATGCGTGTAGCTTGGTTAATTACGTCAATTACAGCGTTAGTCTCTAGGAGCTCGTAAAACTCAGTTTGTTGTGTAGTGGTACTTAGAAGATCTATATCTAAATCGCCTCCTAGGACTAACCAGTAATCGTTATGATTTATCCACTCGGAAAAATAACAGTCGAAAAATGAAAAGAATTCAGGTAGTTTTCCTCCCGGTGATCTATATACAACAGATATGATGCACTGATTACTTTTTACGGTCAGTATTTCAAAATCTTCAGTAATTTTTGAGAAAGAGTCAATTAGCTCGCAGTCTAAAGTATTCTTTAGCAAAAGCATGACACCACCGCCCCTTTTACGGCTGCGGGTTAACGAAAGGGAAGTGTAACCACGTACGCATAGAGCTTCGGAACTGTCACTGTACCATGTTTCCGAAATCATGACGATGTGAAAGGACAAGTCAAATCTGTCAAGTAAACCACTGATTTCGGCTTCTTTATTCCGGGCAGACTGAGCATTTAGGTGAAGGCAGGATATGCGGCTACTGTCAGTGGCAGCTGATAGGTTCACACTGTTTTGTGTTAATTTGGCCCTATTCACAAACAAAAAAGAATTAAGTCTCTCACAAAATTTGACTTGTCCTTGGAACCCTTAGTCCATCTTATCAATATCACTGAACGACCTAACTTGAAGGACAGAAGACGTTTCGGTCTTGCGCGCAAAGCCTTCCCATCCCGGCACCATGCCAAACACCATTTCTTCTGTTTCTTTCTTTCGACGTTCACCGATAACAGCTTTTTCAGTTGTGGGCACAAGTGCTCATTAACGTAGATTGGGCTGGTGCTAGATCCACCGACATCGGAATAAGCTAAGCGCATTTTTCGGGATTTCGCTTCGACCTCGTATGAAACTGGACGACCATGTGGGGCATGCAGAATTGTTCGAATGAACGCGGTGACACACATCAATATCACTTCCCGCAATGGACTCATGTACAGTCGCGATCAATATGAAGGTGATCGCGCAAGCGCCGACCAGCGGGCCTTTCGAGCTGCATGGCGGCCGATATCGGAACTGCGACGATAAAGATTGCGTTGTCTTCATTCCCTCGTAGGCTCTTGCGGGCTACAGCCGTCACCTCTATGACTACCTCGTCACTTTTTTCCTGTGTTTGTTCTATGGGCTTCGGTATATTGTATATCAATTATTTTCATTTTTGCCGACATAGCAGGGGCGGGTTTTTCTGCCGTCACAGGTTGTGATAACACTGTCACTGTTTCTGCGGCCCACATGCGCCGGACTAGTAATGCATAGAGGAAAAAATATCACCGGGCGTCCTCACAAGCTTAGGACACGTGCGTATCTGTCTGATGACGCATAAAGAAAAAAAAATAAATAAAAATTCGGACTTGCTAGAAGGAAGTGACAGCAGCTCAAGGAACAGCGAAAAGAGAGAGGGAAGCTACTCTGATGTTCCCCTTGCCACGGAGGGTGATGACGTAACGTGGCGCTGCTCCTTACCTCGGTCGTCGCTCGAGCGATCACCTTCATATTGATCGCCACTGTTCGCCAAGCCTCCGAAGGACTTCATTGAGGTCTTCATTTGGTGTCATTGAAACATTCTTCAATTCAATGTTTTTGTTCCTGGAGTACTGTTTAAGGTCAACAGTCCTCCTTTCGTTCTCAGTTGTTTTTTCAGCAGCGAATATTCATCTGTTAGAACATTGTTTTGGCTTTTAAGTTCCAGGTTTTCTTGCCTTAGTTGAGAGCATTCTCGAGTCATTTCCTCGAACTTACTGCTGAAAAATTCTAGAGAAACCTTTATTTCTCTGTGTTCTTCACGGAACTCTGGTTCAAGTGACACACGCATCTAACGGAAATCTTCTCGAAATTCCTTCAAAAGCCTAGTAGTCTCTTCAGTGCACATACTAAACCTCCCCGGCAGCAGCGGCGGCAATTAACGCAAAACAAGAACGACTAGAAATAGGGCCAACAACCAACCTGAAAGTATCAAATGTTGAGACTCAGTCGTCATGCTTCACCAGCCTCCGCCACTTCCAAAGTGTGAGTCGATGCAGTAATCCAGGATGCAGGAAAATTCTAATCCAGGGGTTGTTTGCTGTTTCCGGCTTGAGGCTTGCGGCGATAACACAAACAGCGTAGAAATCTTTCGGTGACACGGGTCGGGGGGGGGGGGGGGGCTGCGTCGATGATATGGCTGCAAAGCGTAGAAGCAAACAGGTAGCAACAGTTGAGGCTTGTTCCAAGGACAGGTTCAGGCAGGCAGATATAGGTTGAACCAAGTATCAGCACGGCCAGGCGGAACGCAAGCACAAGTACCTGAAAGTATCAAATGTTGGGCATCAGTCGTCGTGCTTCACCAGCCGCCGCCACTGCCAAAGTGTGGCTTGCAAGTTGAGAACTCTGAAGCCTCAAAAAAAGAATTTCGTCCAAGCGTCATCTGCTGGGGCAGCGGCACATCGGTCCCCAGCAAGTGTTGATCGCCACCGCATGCCGGCGCCACCATGCAATGTCAAGTTGAAACGTCACCATGCGCCATCAACATTTTAGACCGATCACGATAACGTCAGTCACGTACAGGCTAGAAACGCAGGAAGTGAAACTAGAAATGCAGGAATGGGTAGAAACTAATAATGTACTAGGCCAAAACCTGGCTAACTGCAGAATGGATTCAAAAGCCGCAGACGCCTAGCCGATAACATTTTTATGGTATAAATAGCCAGGCCAGAAAACAGACTACTGAATCTAGCTTTTCGGGACGTAAGCGCTGCATACAACAGCGTAAACAGAAAACTTTTGTGGAGGATACTGAAATCTGAAGTCAAGAAGTAATTAAATTACGGGAGGGTATATACCGAAATAATAAAGCTGATATTGCATGGCAGGCATTTTAACCCCTAGTCATGCAGTTTCAGCTTTATAGTATGTCTGCTGTCGAGGTATGAAAAGGACTACGGCAAGGGGGTCCACTATCACCGCTGTTGTTCATGATTTATAAGAAAAATATGGAAACGAGACTGCAAGAAAGCAATCTTGGTTTTATTTATTTATTTTATTTATTTGTACATACTGTAGCTCCATCTGGAGCTATAGCAGGAGTGAGGTGGGGGAGTTCGTATTTTAAGAAATGACAAAAGGAAACGAAATAATGTAAAGTAATCAATCATACAGTACACTATAGGCAAACAATCGAGCAAACAATCGAGCAAACAATCAAACAAACACAGAAAAAAAACTAATCATTGAATTCAGGTTATAAAGACAGTGATTAAACAGTGGCTGATTGCCCTAACAAATTCAAGCAATGGGAGGGAACGATGTGATCCAGGTATTCTGTTCCATGCCTCGATCGTACGAGGGAAAAAACTGTGTTTAAATGTATCGCTTCTGGCAAAATAGGTGCCAAGGTTTAGTTCATGATAATTCCTTGTGGATGTGCGATGCGCTGGATTAATATAACTGGTAGACGACAGCCGATAATGACCATGTACGATGCAGTAAAGACATTTCAAGGATTCAACTTGCCGGCGACTTGATAATGTTGTTAGGTGCAATCAAGGAAGGGCGGAAGTGGGCAAAAAATTCCGGTGATACTGGTGACAAATGAAACGAACAGCTTTAATATTTCGTACAAGCTAGGTGGAACAGACGTAGAACAAAGGCTTCCGGAGTTAGTGTATGCGGACAACATTGTTCTATTGGCTGATAGCAAGGAATATTTACAAGCATTGGTTAATATTGCAGGTACGAATGAGTTGCGGTAGGCGTTATCTTCAGTGCAATTAAGTTTGGTCGGATAGTATTCTACGATTTCACTGATAAAAAGCACACAATAAAGGAAGTGAACTACCAAGACTGGAGGAATATAAATATCTCGAGGTATGGATAGACGGAGGACCGGTATGCATGAAAAAAACGCGAACACACCACCAGGGCGAAGGCACGAAGGGATTCCGCTGAAGTGAAGCACAGAGAATTATTGCAGTGCAGTAGATATGAAGTATTAAAATGTATTTGGAAAAAACATAATGGCACCAGGGCTTGTCTTCGGGAAGATGGTTTTGTGCTTAGGGGCAGAAGTCCTGTCGGAGATAGAAATAAATCAAGAGATCCGTGGGAAGATTAGCGCTTCGCACTCGCAGCATAACTACGAACGAAGCAGTACGGAGTGACATGGGCTGGTCGTCTTTCGAGGCACGAGAAGCCTCGAGCAAAATATTGTACGAAGTTCGCCTCAGGAAAATGGGCGACAATAGGTGGGCTGCTAAAGTACTTAAATACATATACCGAAAGGCCACTGACTCAGAGTGGCGGAAAAAGACCAGAAAACTACCCAGTAAGTATTTAGGAAGGGAGGACGGAGTAGTAAAGAACATTAAACGACAGGTCAAGAACACAGAAGCTAAAAACTGAAATAATTCAGCGGAAAAGAAGCCGACCCTAGATCAACGAAGAAAATGAAAAACACAGATAAAAAAGGCAAAGTTCAATGAAAAGACAATAACAACACAGCGGCTCTCTTTTTCAAGCTATATCAAGGTGTCCCAGAACGCGAAGCTAGAGAAAGACGTTTGATCAAGTAGATGAAACTTGTGCTATTTTTGGTACGTGCGTCGAGACAATTGAAGATCTTGGACTGTGGCAGTATGCATCAAGATGTCGGTGCGGATTTAGTCACTCTAGCCGAGGTCCTGGTGTTTAGAGATAACAAAGAAAACGTGAAGGAGACAATTGAAGATCTTGGACTGTGGCAGTATGCATCCAGATGTCGGTGCGGATTTAGTCACTCTAACCGAGGTCCTGGTGTTTAGAGATAACGAAGAAAACGTGAAGGCTTCTGCGATGAAGGCTAGCAAGAGGCATTTGAGGATTGGTTGCTAAATAGCAGGGTGGGGATGCAATGGTGATAAACCATAAATAAAAAACGATATTTCAAAAAATACCGGGTCTAAAAATAAAGTTAATAAAGTTGAAGAGTTGCCCGCAATTAAGAAGCACAAAGAAAAGGTTAATTTGGCATGGGGACGACTACCACCACTCTGTTTCGAAAGGGACGCTCTTACGTTCCATCCATTCGTCCAAGAAAAGAAGCACCAGCGTGTACTTCACTTCTCCCTTAATTACTACTTCTCTAATCACGTTCAGGCGTAGCACTTTACGTGAAGTTCCACACGAAATGTACGTGAACCTCCTTGTATCAAGCCGTGCAAGCGTTTCTTAGTTAACTACTCGGTATCGTGTGTTTGTTTGGGGGCCGAAGTATTGCGAGTATATATTCGACATAAAACACGTAAATTTTGCTTTGCGTAAAATTTTATAAATTTAAGCCAGTTGGGACATAAGCAGAAATTAATTCACACAAGAAGACCCATTCTTTTTTTTTTTTTTTCATTTTCCTTCCAGCCATTCATGCCTGGTGATAGTTTTAGACACAACGGCGGCTTGTCGTAAGTTTTTCTCACCAGCAACGATGGCGCCTTTTCCGCGGAACTGGAGCCTTCGAGCTATTCTTTCAAATCTTTGGCTATCGCCTAATTAGTCAAGAAGCCCGCTTTCTGAAAATTCATCTCAACTGCTCGGCACGTCATCAAAACAAATTCCACAGAGGCGCCATTATTAATCAAAATACACAAAATTGACACCTCGCGCCCCCTCTTTTCCTCCGCGCAACCCCACACGTACGTCCTGGCGCCGTCGTTTCATGTAGACAGCGGAATCCCGGACTGTAATGATCTGACGAACCTTCCCATAATTCACCCTCCTTTTTTTTCCCCTTTCAATGAAGTTTTTTTGATACTGTCATCATCTTGTCACAGTTTCCTTAGACAACATGAACACACTAGCCGGCCAGCAAAGTTAACGTACGCCCATCACAGACGTCCTGATTCTCAAAGAGGGCAGAGGTTTGCATTCTTAATTACTTAGCAGAGAGCTCTTCTGCAGTGCATTCTAAAAAATTATTTTTTCTCTCAAGTTATCTCCTCCACAGCTAATCTTAGCGGCCCGTACTGAATCGTGATCCGTACACGCGCATGAGCCCCGCCGGGGTGGTGCAGTGGTAAGACGCCCGACTACTCGATTGTACTCGAGATCTGTCATATTCCGCGAGATTCTCCGAGATTAGTTCTTGTCTAGCATTCCTGCTATCTGTAATGCCATAGTTGAAAGTGCGCAAAAAAACGACATACGACAGGAGCGATGCTGTACTGTCCAAACACACCTGCAGGAGAAAGTGACACGCCCCGCCGGGGTGGTGCAGTGGTAAGACGCCCGACTACCGTCCGAAATACCCGGGCTCGAACCCGACCTCAGTGGCTGCGTTTCGATGGAGGCGTAACGAAGTTGTTGTTGTTGTTGTTGTTGTGGCTGTAGGAAGAAGGAAAGGAAAATGCACGGGCCTGCTACTGGCTCTGTAGCTGAGCCACCTCCGCTGCCTCGTGCGGACAGAAGAGAAAATAGAGAAGAAAAAAAAAAAGAAGAGGGAGAGAAAGACGCGCGCCGCAACAACGGCCGTCGTCCACCACCACCGAAGTGGTGGCGGGTGCAATGGTGGCGGGTGCAATGGTGGCGGGTGCAATGACGGCCTACAACAGATAAAAATTAGGTGGCTGGCTAGCCCCCGCCGCGAGCGGCGTTGGCCCACCGTCCCAACCCCGTACGACCAGGAACTGCCACAAACGAAGTGGCATCCGTGTGCTGTGCGATGTCAGCGCACGTTAAAGATCCCCAGGTGGTCGAAATTACTCCGTAGCCCTCCACTACGGCTCCTCTTTCTCTCTTTCCACTTTCACTCCCACCTTCCTCCCTTCCCTTACGGCGCAGTTCAGGTGTCCACAGACACAAGTGTGACAGATACTGCGCCTTTCCCTTCCTGTGAACCAATTATTATTATTATACACGTGCATGACACTTAATATAGTGCATATTGTAGTCCAGAAGGAAAGGATGGAGGCCATTGGTTGATGAGGCCATTTTCGCAATAAAGCATTGTTTAATATGACATGCTACTCACGGCATCCGTGCCATCATGTGGCTCCGCATTTGATGCAGTACATAAGAATGCTCTGCCATATTTAACATTCTCAAACTTTATACGTCACTTGCATGCCATTACATTATATTACATAGTTAAAAAACTGCAAAAGTGCAGCTCTGATCTTCATAAACCTGGTATTTTCCGTTATCATTTATTAAATACTGTGGCCCTATATCAGCTCTCATATGCGATTTTATATTTTCGCGTTTTGAACTAACTGGATCAAGTCAAATATAAGTGTCAGTTCTATGAAACGCGTTCACACGAGCTAAGGAGGAGACGGAGAGGCCACGGATGCGACCTTTGAGAAAGCGAGAGCGTGTCAAAGTTGCCGACGCCACGCCGCGGACATAGCGTCTATTCTAACCATAGACGCTGCCATCACCGGGCAATATTGTACAAGCGCGTGTTTCTCCAGACTGAGCAGTCGCATGTCGCTCAAGTACCTTCAACTTCGCTGCTACTTTCTCTTTGTAGGCTTCAAGCTCACTGAGAGGAGGAGAGAGAATGGTTTCGGCTGCAGCTGTGCTGCCGCTCCCGTTCCCTACTGCTAAACCGTGTGAAGCGGTTTGCATCCACCTTCTCTTTCTCCACTTCCAGTTTACGCAGAAAAAAAGAGAGAGAGAGAGAGAGAGTAAGCGGATTTGAACCATGCTGCTTCAGACACATCGGCGAAATTCGGGATTGCGGCTTGTAGTGCTGTTTCCTTGCCTTTATTTCGTCAAAAGCGTGAATTTCCAGTTTCAGTTCTCTCGTTTCAGTTCATAGATACCAGTTTTCATTTTTCACCTTAATAATGCAGATTGTGCAAATAGTTTTTCATATTTTGCACTCTGTACAACTGATTCGGGAAATACAGCTTATGACTACTTTGTAGTTGCAATAACTGCCTGGGACCTAGTGAATCCAACAAGTTTGCTTCTCTTAAGTTCTATTTTTCGAATCTTAATTAAACACAACTAAAATCTACTGGAAATTTTGAATATGTTCGTTTTTTTTAAACGCCCTCTACCGCGAAAAGTTTCCGAAGTGTCCGATCGAGTTACCACCTTAAAGCACACTTTGGACCTCAAAACGGTGCATCTTCTGTCCACGTGAGTACGGCAACCATCAGCATACCAACCTTCGATATCCCACCTCCATTGAACCTCCAGCAGACTTCACCTATGCAGCCTTTTCCAGAAGCCTCTTGATAACACGAACCAATTTCGCAAGCAAATTCAAAGATGTACAGTCGTGAGCAAAAGTGGTATACAACACTCAGCCAGCGACAAAACTTCGAAAAAACTGCATCGAAATGCCATCTAGCGACAACGTAAGGGACAGCGACAGTGACACATGCTTGTGGATCAAATGGGGCACTGCCACTAGTATCTCGGTCTTAGATAGCTGCTGCTGATAAATTTGGAATGCAGTTTTCTCGAGCTCCTCCACCGGCTGAGTGTTGTATACCACTTTTGCTCACGAGTGTATATCGCCGTCTGGCAGCAAACCCTGCTTACAGTAGGCGCCAACGGCAGGCAGGACTGAATGGTAATGAATATACCATCGCAAGAACACTCCATGTACTAGCTTACAGTCTTGTAAACGAAACCATAAAATTGAAAGCATTGCATTGTATTATTATAGCGTTCATGTCTCTGCACATTTATTTAGGGCCACTGTACTGTTCGTGATACAAAATATAGACAAGTGCCGGAAATTGACAAACGCAGGAGAGTTAGGTAAGATATAAAGCATCAGTGTTCTTTGGCGCTTTTATTCAGAAGAGTTAACAGAGAAACAATGAGGGTTTATTCTCCAGCAAGAATTGTCATTGACACCTGTGCTAGAAACAGAAATTCCCATTGTGATCGCTTGAGTCCGGGAAATGTAAATATTCTATCTGAGCTTTGCGTTAACATCTTTATCCACGTTTTCGCCATTTCTCGAATGCTGTCATCGCCAGAGTAAAATCACTGAGCCCAACAGATGTACTAATCCTTAACTAACACTTAAAAGTAGAAACAATCGCCACCCATGGCCACCCATGACATGCTACACCTTTGAGACTTATCCACTTAGCCTGCACCTGGGACCTTTCAGCAGGCGATTTATTCATTCATAAAAATTCACAGAAATGAAGAACAAGCATGTGAATAAAATTTCATTCAGAAAAGCATCATTCTCGATGATATGTACGGGTCACAAGTCGTTGGAGAGTGACGTCCTCGCCGAACGAGACCTGATGTCACCTTCGTCGTCCAGCCGTCGAGAGAGCGCGTTTAGAGACTTCTCTAGCCGGTGTCCCTGCTGCGTGAGGATGTTCATTCGCTCCTCAAGGTGTTTCAACATGCGCTCCATGGCCTCCTGGTGCTCGTAAACCTTCTCCATGGTGTACTGGGGAAAGGAATATTCAACGAAATAACCGTTACACATTGGCAAAGATGGCGACTAAAAAGAAATATAGCACACGTTTGTCCTTGCGGTAGCGTGCATCAAAGCGAGATTGAAGGAGGTGTGACGTGCGTCGTTGCCATTTAAAGTGTTTTATAGCTTATGGTACGAACCCTCTGCTACAGGTGTAAAATGTTTTTAAGTTTAGAACTCTATATTCGCATTAACGTGACGAATAAACTCTGGAGTAAATTCCTCCAAGCGCTAATCAGCGTGATGAGATGCCATGACGCCGCACGGGACGTCACTTTATTCTGAAAAGTCGACGTGAATCCCTCGAAGCTCCAATCAGTGTAGCGAGTTGTCGTGAAGTCATGCGTGACGTCACTTTATTTCGCCCAATCAGCGTGACACGGGCCTGCTAAGCCAGTGGCGACCGCTCTGAATGAATGGCAAATGTGGCCTTGACAGACGTTGCTGTTTAAAATGGAACAAACCTGAGGAATAAAAAACAAATGCAGAAAAAGAGCCCGTCTTGAAAGCATGATTTCATACAACACCACAGGGAAGTTAAAAAACGCCCACGATTAAGTTACTTCCTAATGCGAAATTTGAGCGCAGCTCATCAGCTGTTTCATCTTTTCGATAAATTGAGGCAAAACGAAGAGGCGTCCGTGTGCTGTGCGATGTCAGGGCACGGTAAAGATCCCCAGGGGGTCGAAATTACTCCGTAGCCCTCCACTACGGCTCTCCTTTCTGTCTTTCCACTTTCACTCCCACCTTCCTCCCTTCCCTTACGGCGCGGTTCAGGTGTCCACAGAGCAAATGTGACAAATACTGCGCCTTTCCTTTCCCGTGAACCAATAGAGAAAAAAAAGAGGCAAGGATTTCGAGCAAGGCACATAAGCACAATTACATACTTCTTTTTTTTTAATTTTTCAACCTATTCCTTCAAGAAACACTCCACTAACAGTTCTTGGCTGTCATGAAAGAAGCTTTGTGGTCCGAGAAATGAAGAGAGCAATTGAGTTATCGGGAGGTTGCGGGAGGCAGCGCGTGGGTCCATAGGAACGTTGCGCAACGAACAGATAGCAGCGACTCGCTGACGCCGCTAGCGAGTGGAGCGAGCCTGGAAGCGAGTGAGAACGGGATGCACGCACCGTGATCCGCCGCTGTACGGTTGCTTTCTGCGGATGAAGGATGCGAGCGCTATTGTATCCCCCTCCGGACCGGTCGTCTCGGTGCGCCCGCATACTTGCGGAGCGGGTCGGCGTTTCCGCAACCGGAGAGCACCCTCGCCTCCACTCAGGAAGAGGGGGGGGGGGGTCTCCTCTTTCTGCATGGCGGCGACGGTGTTCTACGCAGCACGTTGTGTTGACTAGCTAGCGACGTCAGTCAGTCGCTGCTAGCGCTGCCTCCGGCGACCCCCCTTTTTTTTTCCTCGTGTGCTCCGGTAGCTGCGCGCGCTCCTTCCCCCATCATTCGCCGCTGAGTGTACCCCCCCCCCTCCTCCTGCGAGGCTCCGGTGGCCAAAGCGCCGGCTCGAACGGGGGGGCTGAAAGGGGGGCGGAACTGGTTACGAGGCCGACGCCGACGCCGCCGCGAAACCCAGGAACGGCCGCCAAAGAGCTGCGCTCTAAAACGGGCGTATCGCAGAGCCATGGTGTGTAGAAATTAGAATGCGGATCATAGTCACTATAGATTCGCAAACAAAACCTCCAACGATGTAACTCGATAGGGAAACCGTTTTCGAGCACTAGTGACTACTCTGGTAAGAATTCTTGAACTAAGCGACCCATGACAGCATTATTAAGCACTCTGTCAAACTACAGGCCCGTGTCCAAAATAGAACAAATATTTCCGTGGTTCTCTCAAAGTCAACTTTACTGCAGTTACTTAGTACGTATTTGTAGTTTTGCAGTTTCCCTGTAATACTTTCTATAGTGTGTAGTTCTTCGGAGCTTTTTTGCTGTCACTGCACAAAATTTCATGTTACTACAGAAGCCCCTGTTATCAGAACAGGTTCGAAAGATTATCTAGCTGTTCAGAACCGCAGAGAAAATCTGATGCGACAACAGCACACTTTCTGAAGTTTTCTCGAATAGATAGTGTCGTTAACCTGAAAGAATGGGTGCTGCCAAAAAAGCTCCATATTGATATCTTATGGCGCTCCCCAGCTACATGAAACAACGGATGAATAACTAAAGAAACAATAAAAATTAGCACAATGCCCTGAATCATATTACCAATAATAGATACCGATATCATTACCGAGTCAGCCCCCCCTTTTGTATTACCTTTCAAATGTCACTTGTTTGTGAATTTAATAATTAAAAATCGTCATATGTAGACAAATTCAAGCGACACCTTCTACGACACATGTCATACAGTGAAGAATGCTATTCTTATCGTCCAAGCGAATCAGATGTCTCACCTTCTCGTCTTGTCTTTTCTGCTGAACTGTTTCAATGTTAATACCAAACATTCTTCGCAATAAGATGGCCAGTTTGGTTTTCTTGTTGGGCTTCACAGTTCTTTTTTGAACGACGACTCTGCGTCGGACCCATGTAGGTAACATCGTTTCCACAGTGAGGACCAGCTTCACCTGCATAAAATGTCCGTCATATATTGCTGGGGTTTATAAATGCATGCCAATAATTACGTAAATTATTACTTAACGCATTAAGTTCCCCAAGCTAGACTACTATGTTTTATGGACAGAAATCCAGCAGGGTAATTTCCCGGTTGTCAGGACTCATGTCAGTAGCTAATTTCCTTGTTGTTCTGTACGTTATGTTAGTCACGGTCATGGTATTATCAGCACTGCTAACACAACGGTAAGGCTACCTTCTCAACGGTGTCCGACGTCTTTTGCCTTAACAGTGCATACGTGCCGAAAAAGGACGCGCGGCTAAAGCGGGAATGCCGCAGATTGCACGCAGCACATTTGCACTCGAAGAGGCGTTTTCAATAACAGAATACGCGCGAGAGCTTTTTTCGAAGTCTGTTTTAGCAAAGAAAAACGAAAAAAGATTACGTGACGTATCTCTTGCAGCACATAGCGCCTATTTATGTTAAGTCGATTACGCACAATGAACTTAAGGCAGGCAACCACGCACGCCACAAGATGGCGGATGCACTGCGTCACGGCGAGAAGTAGGCAGAAATAGGGCCGTCCGGAAAATTCGAAAGTATTTTTACCAGACCTCGTGCCGCCTTCGTTACCCTTTCGCCTTTAGTGATGCGTAACAGACAGCTTTTATGGCTCTACATGATTCCATGTGCCGGCCACTTACGTATGCATACCTGCCGCTTCGGGTCCATCAGCGCAAGGCGGTGCGCCATACGTAGAAAGCATTACAGAGGCAGTACGCACTATGCTCGAGCTCTGCATTCAACCCCTGTCTAATGCGTGAGTGAAGGATAGGGTAACCTGTCAACAACACCCCCCATGCAGTTCATATCATAAATGAAAAAGGGATAGGTATGGGGCTAGACTTGAAGCTCTCCGCAAGCCTATTCGGAAAGCACGCTGCACTGCTCTTCCCATCCTCCTTTGTGCAACGCCCACCGGGCCGCGAGCAGCCCTCACTTGGAGCTTTTCGCTCCAGTTCTCGAGACAGTTAGGCGGCTGGCAGTGTGCAGAATTACCTCCGGCCACTGTGGCGCAGTGGTTAGAGAGCTCGGCTTCTGAACCCGAGAAGGCGGATGCGATTGCGGCCGTGACGGCAGCGTTTCTGTTGAGGTGTAACTCAAGCCATCTGTGTACTATGTAGTGGCAGTGGATGTTACACAACTCACGGAGAATAACCCGGAGCGCTCCGTTCCGGTGCCCTTCATATTCTATGTCGTTTTGGAACGTTAATTTTTTATACTGCGGGGTATAAAGTTGGCATGCGTGTAGAAGATTGCCACACAAGCAGTCACCTGCTGCCCACCAAAACTAATATTAAGCACACTGTCGTTGCTGTCACCAAATAATACACTGTAACTCGCGAACAAACCAGCTTTACTTCGATGGACAAAAAGTTGTCTCGTGCTTATTCCTTTCCTCCATCCTTCGAGTAACCATGAAATCCACGTCTTGATAAGGTAGACATTGCTGAAAATGGAGAAAATAATACACGTAGCTTTAAAGATATCCTTGTAGAGTGATGAGGTCCTCCGTTGTTACATATTTTTGTGACAAGAAAAATTTAATGTCTTTTTAAGAAGGTTAATGCGTCAACTAATCTACATTACTAAATGAGTCTCAACTTGCCTGCATTCCGAGTCTCTTCAGCTCAGCCTGTTCCAGGACCTCTTTGATATCGTCAACAGCGAGACCGACCAGCAAGTTGGACGTGATGATGGTCATGAGCACGATGAACATGGCCATCAGTATGTACGAAGAGGTCTCGTAGGGCAGCACGTTCTCCGTGAATATGCTGTCATACTCAATTTCGCCCACCATCATCACTGTTGTCTTCATGATGGCCTTCCAGGGAGTGTCGAACGGAGCCTGCGTACGACACAGGAAAAGGAAACAAGGTGCTGGAATTCTCGATTTCCGAGCTCATTCAGAAAAGGAAATTACGATTCAAAACAAGCCGAGGCTGCCGCTTCATTGTGGGCGAGAAGCATGAGAAAGTGTCATAACGCTCTTGAGGATCTACCTCGAAGGTGTCTGTGGCGCCTGAACTCTAGTAGAATTACGAGATGATTATTTTTCAGTTTCACTGGCTGCTTCAGGGGGCATCATTTCATTGTCTTAGCAGCAAAGTCCCATTAATAGGTATATTGATAACAACTTAAATTTTATTTGAACTGGCGGGTCAATGAGTGCTACCTAGCCTAGTGAAATGAAGTAACCGTTTTATTATTTTTAACTCTTCTCGTTAGTTTTTACCTCGAATCTCGTTCTCTCATTTTCTATACTCAACACAATTTTTCATCTTTTCATCAGTCTTACTTTCATTTTTGTGACGATATTTATAGTTTATCTTTGCGGCATCACCATTATCCTTATCTTTTCTTGCTCATATTTACTTATTAATTTATTAATTGAATTGAATTGCATTCATTCTCCTTAAACTCACATCTCTCGTAATGCTCCTTAGTGCTCTTTTATATCCAGATCTATAGTTCTAAGGTTCAGCATAATATGTTGATTATCTTGTACACTGCTCCGACATGCTGCATAAATATCGCCTTCCTGTTCATACTTTTTACATCGCTGGACATTCCGATGTACCTTTATATAGAAGTGTACTGCCTTTTGAATTATCATACAGCGTTTCATTCCACTTCCAGCACTGCATACAATAAATGAGTCGTTTGTTCCTGTTTTTCCCTTCTCTCACCAGTCTCCGTTCAAGGAAACTTCTTTCTGAATTTCGTGATAATTTCATTATCCCATTCTCCCTCGCTTCCCCCCCCCCCCCCCCCTTTTGTTTTATCCCCTTTTTTTTTACTTTTTTATGCCTGCAACCTACCCACATCAATGTAGCCCAAAAACATGCTCCTTTCTAGATTGTTGACCTTTTCGTTCGGTATGAACTCGTGCACTATTCCACTCTTCCCACTTAATTAGTTCACACGGTTCTAAAATATTCTACAACCACTAATTTTTTTTTTTACCTTCATCATTCAACAACCGCTTTTAGATTACCCTTTCATGTCCACGACTTCGTGAACACATAACTTGCATTATCGGTACTTACCTTATTTTCGGTTTATCTCACCCAGCCTGCCACGAAGAAAATATAAGAAATTTCACGTCATACGACCAGCTAGAGAGGCAACTGAAAACGCTTCTTCTCATGAAATACTCCAGAATATATTTTGGTTTTTAGGCACCGTTTTAATTTGCCGTTAAAAGCTTTGGTGCACAAGCTTAAAAGCAAAACCTGAAGTCGGGATGCTGTGCCGTTGAGAGATCGAAATGATGCATATCAGATGCTGACAATGCGGCTCACGTCAGCGTAGAGAATTAACCTGAAACGTACCCTGCTCTGCGCTGGTGGCTGCCTTGATTTATTTATTTATTTATTTAATTTGTTTGCGGTTTCGTCTATTCTATCTTGTATGCTCCCAAGTTAAAAGCTATGCTGCATTTCATTTGCCGTCTAGCAGTAGCTACATCTCGTAAGTATTATGATCTAGCACCATGTGAATATTGCTTCTAAATCTACAAGGCAGCCTTGACTAATGCTTTTAAACGACAAATCCACAGTGATTATTTCACAAACAAGCAAGGAACCCTCAAAGCCGTGTAGGGCTCCGACATGAAATGTTCTTTCTTTCAATGCGTTAGCATTATAACGCGCATTGTCGTGAAAAGTTGGAAAGGGAGCCTAGGCGAAGCGAAGGGAAAGTGGGGAGAGAAATTCCTCTCAACTCTTTTCGAAGAGAGGGGGGCGGGAGATGGCAGACAAGAGAAAGGCTATTACAGAAGAAAAAGAAGGAAACCGCGGTCGGCCGTCATTGAGGAGGGTGGAGTGGGGAGATGGCGCGTCAAGCGTCCTGCTCACAAGGTCTAAACACATCAATGGGAGCGGATTCTCAGTCCTGGAGAATTGCTAATGCCAACTCATATTTCTCCGCCACGAAGATCGCATTGATCGTTCTGAGTTTAACAACAATTGTTTTTTCGCACCTGATTCTGCAAAAGCGCGAAGAAGGTCAGGGCGAAGGCCACGATGAAGAGGAAGAAGACCATGAAGAACTGGCAGAAGGTGCTGAGCACGTTAGTGAACATGACGACGTAAATTCCCAGGAAAGGAAGCTTCCTGATGTAGATCACCAGCAGAGCCCAGCTGAGGAAAACAGACACGACGCCCAGGTGCCACTGCCAAGGCTGCGTGAAATATTGGTGAGTACATCTTCAACCACGACTTTTCCAGCCTTGCCTGTTTAAAGTGATAGTTTTAGCTACCAACCTAACAACAATTGAGTCATTTTATTGCATATATTACTGAAATTACGAAAAAGCACTTGATTGTTACCCGAATTCTCAGTTATTAATAATCAATTGATTGATTGATCGATCGATCCATCGATCGATTTATTTATTGATTTATTGATTGGTTGATTGATTGATTGATTGATTGATTGATTGATTGATTGATTGATTGATTGATTGATTGATTGATTGATTGATTGATTGATTGATTGATTGATTGATTGATTGATTGATTGATTCGTTTGTACTTACCCAGAGAAAGTAAGCTGTGGCAAAGAGAATATTTAATGAAGGGAACTAGGGTCGTATACAAACCGAATAATTTTTCCTCATTGTGCAGCACATTGCGAAAAAAACAATAAGATCTATTAAACAATTTCCTATACCTCAGGGACTCCGGTCGACGCCGAGCAATCCGTGAAGTTGAAGACAAACAGCAGCGAGCAGACATAGCAGCTCCACTCAGACAAGTTTTCCAGGTCAAGATAGTTCCAGCGCGTGTTGTACATTTGGAAAACCTGCAACCACAAAGCTCACATTGATCTGCTTAGTCACACAGTCACAAACAGAAAAAACTCACTTCTTTGAGCAGAAATATTAAAGACACCATGAAGATGATAATTTTAGCCTTCCGGGCAAAGTCTGTCTGCATATATAGTCCTTCGTCGGATGCTTCGCCAATGACGGCACATGTGTTGTACCTTGAGATGAATCTATAAAAGGTTATATAGAGGCCACGAGAAAGGGTTTTAGACAGGCAAGTATAAGGTATGCTGTCGTTCTCGTAATTCTCACCAGTAGCTGGTGGTACTTACGAGCAAGTGGTGTTGAAGTGTGGAAAGTCGAGCGGACACGGTGCCGGAGTGCCCATGGCGAAAGAAGTGAGACAACCCAGGAAGAGCATGTAAATGGACATGGTGCCGTAGTACACGTAGCGGCCGTAGCTCTCCCACTTGTGCAGAAGCAGGCTCTTGCATAGCTCGTGTCCTAGCAGCGCTCGCCGTCTTTCGTTTGCCTAAGACCATGGTGAACAAGCGCTTCAGGCACATGTGTGTGCGGACATAATTCGCAAAGATGGAAGGGAAACGCTTTACCTGCACGCGTACTATTCGCTCTTAGAGAAAAGCGTCACACCCTCATGGATGTACGGCCTACATTGCAGACGAGTAGAAATAAATGCTCTCCATAGCAGGGTGAAAGCCAGGGATGCTTGGCTCTCAAGACGCTGGTAATTTTGATTAGTAAGCTATTGGTAAAGCTGGATGCTTACATCTCATGCCGCTCCTAAGGTTATCAGCCGTGTAACTTAGGCAGGGCATTCGACCACACCCGATCAGAACTCAGTAATGTCAAATTTACGTAAGCGTGCGATTCCATTTGTTCTGGCATGACGGGAATGTCAAGTAAGTAAAGGAAATATACTGTTGTAAAATAACATCATTAACCTCTACCGGCTCATCTTTGATCTCAATACATATCACAGCCAGATTGTAAAATGCTTTCCTTAGGCCGCTTCTGTCCTAGATAAGCGCATCTGGCTATCAGCATCAGCACTTAGGCAAGGTAAAGGTTTCATTTCAGTTGGCAGCCATGAACAACAAGTGTGACCCTTCTACCAACCATCTCAGGCATTCCAAGACCAACTAAATACGCACCATAATCATCAATGGGTGATTCTGCTTGAGGGTCGCGAAATCCTTCGAGTAGAGAGGTATGCCAGGAAGGACGTTGCCATTGTCATCGTAGACTTTCCTCACTGGGAAGAAGGATACGTGCCATAATTGTACTTTGAAAACAATACTCTCTTAGTAATCAATTATACTCGCGACTCAAGATGTACAAAAAGTGCCGTAAAATACAACTGATTCAGAAGAGTGAAACTCGGCAACGGTGGCTAATTGTATTTAAAGTTTATCCGAATAGCCAATTTTTTGCACAGTTGACATCAGAACTGCTTATGTACGACCGCCGTTTATTTAACACCACTACCTGTAAAGCAACGAATTCTTGTTTTAAAACAGCCCGCATACTCTTGTACATTGAAGACGGTAATAAAAGTACTCTGATAGCAAACCACGTAGCGGCAGCAGCGGCCAAACTGTCTGAATCAACCGGCATATAAACGTCTGAGTCCATCTCTCTCCTCACACTCATAGCGACGATAGAAGGAACTCTTTGTTCGTTTCTCCCTGGAAGCATCGCGCATGTCGTCCATTGTTACTTCCAGGTTTAGGTTCCCATTTCAAAAGGTTATATGTTTCCCCTCAATCTCCGCTCAGGGAGCATATTGAGCTCCATAACAGAATTAGCCGCAGTAATGGACTCATAAGGATATTATATGACTTTGTCATTAGAACAGCGTGATTTGATTTTATCGCACGCTTGCCTGGAACAGTCGAGTCGGAGTCCGAGTCGCTATCGTCGTCAGAGTCCTCGTGCCCGCAACCGCAGAATGCGTCGTCCAGATACTGGTACTGGTACGTGACTGACTTGTTGGGGTCCTCGTCCGAGGCCGCTTCGACCAAGACACAGCTGTCGAAGACAAGCGTAGCCAAATCTGCGAAAGAAGCGAGCCCCCAGAAAAATCTTCTCTTGATAGCTCAGTTGTTGATCCCCAAGCATCCTAAAAAAGCGCCAGCATATTGTTGGAACGTAAAGACGCTGCACATATGGTGATAAGGCGATTAAAAAAAAAAATAGAAACAAGCAACATGCACCAGTACATATCTAAAGAATACTTTGATTGTAATAAGCGTAGAAAAAAAAAAAGAAATGTTCATTGTTTTGACCCAAGATAGTATACGTTACAGTTAGTTGACCGCGGAGAGGAAGCACCCTATCTCGCGTCGAAGAATGGCTCGTGACTTGCATTTTTTGCCTCAGTGATCGAAGCTATACTGCAACAGAAGTTTTGGACCTCTGCCATTCCTCCCCTTTACCCTATGTTTCTACAATTTTAAGCCTTGCATTCAAGTCACAGAAAAACATACACACACCTGGCATGGTGCGTATCAGGCTTCGCAAGGGAGTCTGGTGAGTTCCGTACTGGTCGCTTTCGATGGGGTTTTGCAGCAAGTCCTTCCAGAACTGGCTCTTCAACAGCGCTTCAACTACATCCCTAAAAACAAAAGAAAAATTCATGCAGCATTCACACCTCGATTCTTGAAAAACCCTAATACGCAACCGATAACCCGTATTACTGTATTTTGTGTGAGGGCCAAACCTTCCGCGCTGTAGTACCGAAAACTAGGTATTGACCCTCGTCATCCTGCTGTAGCAGCTTTCTTTGTTTTCGCGCTAGCTGTCTACTTTACTGTGTCTAGAACAACACTGAATAAAGAATGAAGATGCGATAAGACGAAGTGCAAAACAAATGCCATTTATGGGTTAGTAACAATGGTACAGGCGATATATCCGCCTATTCTGCCAACGAAGGCCACGCGCAAAGCAAGCAGCCGCACCTGTGGTCTTCCTCGATGGCAATGTCGAGGCAGTTCTTCTTGTTGGCGTTCCTCTTGCATACGAAGTCCCTCACATCCTTGCGGTTCAGCAGAAGCTTCACAACAGACTCGTTGCCAAACTGGGCCGCGATGTGAAGTGGCCTGTTCTGAGGAAACAATGCTTTACCTCGGGCGCTGCTACTTTGCAATGCAGGATAATGCATCTATTAGTAGCGACTGAGGAAGCCAACTCGGGTTGCACACCTTACAGACTCGCATACTCGTACCTCGGAGTGACTTCAAAAAGACACAGATACACGTTTTCTGCAACGAAGCGAAAGCTAGAGTCCAGCACGCGGTCTTCCAACGCCGTGACAATGCTGTCTCCCTTCCCCTTGTAGTTAATTTTTTTTTAATGGTATACTGTTATTCTCGTTATTTAGAGCATATTTCTAACACAACTGTCAACTTCCAATGTTAGAAAGCGCTGAATTAAAACACAGGCATTGTCGCAAGAAGTTTGCATAGATGAAGGTACGCCCGCAACGCAGTGAAGCTACTGCGTGAAGAGCGGCGCACCAAGCGATGACACAAAGACCCTCAGCCCGTGTAGATTCCCCTGGCAACGCCAAGGAGGGTTCTAGTATGACAACATATAGCACATATACTGGCCGATGGAAATGCACCATTTGCAGATACTAGTTTATGCGGTGAAACGCGATATGCACCCTACTTCCCACTATCTATATGGGCGGAATTCTTCAGGTACGTGAAAACGTGATGGCACTATGAAGGAGGGAAAGGTATGCGTTTAATGCTCACGGAACAACGACGAGGACACTGCGGCAGTCAATTGTACAAAACAACAAGCATCGTTATTCCAAGCGCGTCAACTCTTTCTTGCTCGGTCACTCTGACAAGAAATGACGGCGATCAGTAAGAATACAGCGCGAAGAAGCACATTAAAAGGCAATATAAATGTACGGTGCTAAGTCATTATCACAACCATGAACGCTCATTCTGCCCAAATTTTGATGCGATCATTTATAGCTTCGTGTCACTGACCAGTACTTTGCATTCAACCCTTTCAACAGCACACGAGCAGAATTCTTCCTCCAAACTTGCTGCCTGACTAATTGGTAGTTGTGCGTTCTTAAGCATTTAAAGGCAAAACGGCTTAGAACGAACACGGAGAAGGCGTCTGGATGAAGTGCCTTGACTATTCACCCTCCAAACTACACGGTAAAATATACAAGAGAGTCGAATAAGCTAAAATACGAGTACCCCTTCATTTGGGTAGTTCCGGGGAACATTTGAAAGATAACATTCTTGCTTAATTACTGTAAACGCTTGAAGTGGTGTTATCGGAATTTCTCAAGGGAAGTACTATGAGCATGAGTCGGAGTTCCTGTTCACATTTCATCCGGCGCTGAACGTACCTAGCGTGATATTTGGCAGCGCCACTCGACATAGGCTAGAAATTGAGCTCGTGGCCAGGTGTCAAACTATAGGCCTCTTACCGACCTTCATCTTGTCGACGCTGTTGACGGATGCTCCGGCACCCAACAGGTTTGAGACGGTGTCGAAGTCTCCGTTCTTGCACGCCACCGTGAGCGGCGTCCACTCGTAGTAGTTCTTGGCTTCCAGATCTGCGCCGGCCTCCACCAAAATGGCGGCAGTTTCACTGTACCCGCCTTGAGCCGCCACGTGCAGAGGTGTGTTCCAGTGAATGTCCGTCTCGTTCACCAAACGAGTGTCTTGCTTCACTATCTCGCGAACCACGCTGCGAGAGGAACGAACTCCATTCACTGACTTCAGAATGTGGCACTATAGTTTATATGTATGTACTTTTGTCTCATTCCAAGCTGATATATTCGTGGCGGCCGTAATAACTAATATTGTTCTGCATTATGTTGTGAATCTCTCAGCACGTACGCTTCTGAGCTAGAAATCTCTCATCATGTATAGATTCTGAGATTTACCTCGAAGTCCCTTCATCTAAAAGAAATACCAGAAATAAACATTCACAGCCTTTAGTTGAGTATAAATATTATACTGACAACTTTCGCTATTCGTTTTTTTCTGCAAGCGATTAAGGAATGGGACATATTACCCGAGGATTGTGTTAACTGTGAATCTCAGCACATATTTCTGGCCGTAATTGTTTCTTTAACGCAATAATCTAGCATTTGTATACTACTTGTTAAGAAATATTCATCTGTACTCATGTTGCAGTGTATATTAAACTATAGACTTTGACATTACCGCGAATGATGACTACTCAATTCTCATTTTATTCACTAGTGGTTACAACAGGTTACATGGTTGTGACATGTTATAAAATAACTATCATGATGTACTCAAATCCTTCAACTGCTTCGAAAGAAGCTAGCAGTATGTTCGAAATAAATAAATAAACTTTTACATACAGTCAGCTATTGGCAACGGAATTCAATCCGATAAGGCCAGCCCGCTAAAAGATAAGCCTCACTACTTACTTTGGATAGTTATAGTGGCATGCTGCGTGAAGGGTCGTCTCCTCGCTTGAGTTCTTCGCGGACGGTTTCGCTCCATGCCTCAAGAGAGTCTGAAAAGAAAGCATCTTCTCAGTGAATAAAACCAGAATGGTTGTCTGCAGGCTCCGTGCCAGTAGACACACTAAGCCATGTTAAACTCTTCAAACTTCTCCGAAGTATATACGCCAGCGAACGAGGTACGACGTACGCCATGGTTGATTATCCTCCAGCTCTTCCAGAGCTGTCGCTTGATTCACTCAATTGATTTTCTTCGGTCAGCACGAAAGGTGAACATTTTCGAACTCAAAAATTAAAATTGAATGCCAATGCTGACACATTTCGTGGCAAAACAAAAATGTTTTAGCTCTCTAGGCGAGGTTGAAGACTAGAAGGTCGGACTCGCTACAAGACGCAAAATTAAGAGGGTGTCAAAGACTAACTCGTACAGCGTCTGGCGAATGAGCGCACGATGTCCTACACTTATATGCGCCATCGCCTAAGCGAGCACGACGAGGACGAAGCGGTGGATTCGCGCGGAGACGAACACATCATGGTTGCCGGGCTCAGCGGAAGCGCCCGACAGCCACCGCGCTAATTAATGTGGCCGCCAACACCGCACTCTAATTGAATGCGGCTTGATGCAAATTACGTCGGGGTGATTGCTAAACACTTCGAGACCTTCCTCACCTGAACAATATCGAGGAAAGCATTCCGAGCGGCATGATGAAGTGGAGTGTCCCCGTCACAGTCTTTCCTGTTGATGAGCTGATCTGATCCCTTGACGCCGAGGAGCACCTACGAAACGTAAGGCAAGCAGACCTGATTGAACGGTCAACGCCAATAAAATTTTTGTGAGTTTCTGGTGTATGTAGAAGTAGAATCAAGATTTTTTCTGTGATGAACGACAACGCAAAGAGGACAGCGCAAAGTGATAACACAATAAGAGCGCACGCTGCCAACGGGTAATACGAACATAACGAACGAAGCTTTCTTCTTTGCACCCAAGCACACAATCTATATCAAAGTACCCGCGGACATGCGGCTAATTAATAAAGAATTTTTTCTTCCGAAACTAGAAATTGGCAAGCGTCTTAGCGAAAGCACAGTCCACCCAATGAAGTCAAGTTATAGTCAAACATACGAAACAAAAACAGTCACCCACTGAGATAAAATATAAGAACGAACCCCACCACCTAAACGCAAAATAAAACAAAACAACTACCACACATATTTCGCAACCATTACTTGGAGCAAGAGATTAAGTTATATGTGAGAGAATAGAACCTAAACATTTTTGCCAAGACTTGATTTAAGCTCAAAATGGAGAGTATGTGGCTGTTTTAAAATGAACGACCATGTAACAAAGCCTCAGAGGTACGCCAGTGGATTCGATGTCGCAAATTCATTTTACTTGTGGAATCGGCCAATAAGTGACGATACTTGTAGTTCTTTTCTTTTTCACTATATTCGAACTTTTCAATCCTCCTGTCCCAAAGAGAGGGGCTGCTTGGTTTAAGACTGCCATGCTCTATTCATATAGGCCCACTTCAGTTCGCCCTCATCTCAGATCCTTTAGGTGCTGATATAGTGGGACCAGACCATTGAAGACCATACCCCGTGGGCGTGGCAACATACCAGGGGAAAAGTATGACTAATAATTAGCCTCAAAATCGTAACACATGAAATTCTTTCGATCTGTGCAGACGACAAAATATGGACTAGAGCGATACGTCGTCTAATGCGCTAAACTCGGCCAGAGCCTCGCAATATATGCACGTTGTGCCGATTTATAATTATATAGTACCATGTTTATATTCATTCGCAGGGTCTTTGCGGGTTATTTCAAGCAACACGTTTCAGCAGACTCGCAATATTCACTCCTCCTCCTCTCACATGCTTGCGGGCTTTCACCTCCCGACAACATGAATCGCTCATAAAGCATTTCGAGGCGTTTGGCGATAACTTACAGTCGCACGTGCTGCCAAAAGACAACAAAGGAAGCACTCTCACCCGTAGCAAATCTATCGCCAGTTTTTTTTTTTTTTTTTTTTTTTTTTTTTTAAAGAACGTCGCATGTATAGCTATCGCTGTTCAAGCTACTTGGCTGCACAGCGAGGGTGCAAGAGAAAGCTTCTCAAACCATGGGATGGTGCCAATGCAATACAGGTATTATAGAACCAAAGAAACAAGCTTGGGACCCCTTAATTGTTGAGTGTAAGGTAGCCCTCTCATTGTGCACTCGGGAGAGCTTTAGCATGGCCATTCAGCGGGCGCGGCTTTAGCGTAGGGTGCTGGCCGCGTCTGGATTACGCTAGCCGCTCGCAGAACCCTGTCTGTGAAAAGTAGAACACAAGATTGTAAATTTCGCAAATTGAGTTTATGTCATTTAGCCCAGAGTAAGCAAACAGCAGTCGTAGATATCGAAAACAGCGTGTCATGCGACGTTGAGTGCTTGCTAAACTTTTCTTTTTCAGTAACACTGAGCTATTTGAACGTCGCGCGCTTTCTGGCGGCCTGTCTCCGTGGCGACCAAATAACGCCCACTTGTAAAGCCTAGCAGGTTCCAAATACAGACGCAATCTGAAGATTAGAGCATTTTAACGCAAAGAAAAAATTGTGATGCGAGCATATTGATACAAATAAAAAGCTTCGTTCCCCAATCATTCACAGCACATGCGAGACAGGGAAGAAGAAACGAGAGTTGATGGTGGTGAAAGCCGCCGCTTCGTCGATGTTGCCATCTTGCCGGCCGGTCTTTGGGGCAAAGGTTCTTTTGAGAGTCAATAGGGCGCACCTCATTCGGAAATCCAGTAGTCTTTATAGTTATGCGCATGAGCACTGGCACCCTATTATTCGCCTATATATTTGACTGATCTGGTCAACTTCTTCTCAGTCGCTTTTCATTACCGCTACGTCATGCAGATCTGCCATCAAGCATTGCAACCATGCCCGCTGAGCCAACTTAAGGTTGCAGACCTTACCTGGAGGACGTCCTCATTTTTGGATAACACGGCCATGTGGAGAACGTTTCGGTCGTCGTTGTTTCGAGACTCGACGTCGGCGCCGCGATCCAGTAGCAGGCGCACCACCTCCACGCTACCGCTGTCCACGGCGCCCAGTAACGGGCTGTTGCCCTCTACATCGCGGTCCTCGATGCCTGCACCCCTTGTACAACAGAAAAAGTGCAGAGAGAGTCAAAAAGCTGGTAATGAAAAAAAAAATATGAATTTTTCACCTTTTCAAATGAATGTGAATGTGAGATGTAAGTTAATCTCGTATCATTCAATCAAATGGGTATTTATTATTTATCATTTTACAAAACACACCTACGTGTCTGGGAAAGAAAGCTGTCAGAACGAAGTCTGCTCCAAATGCAATGTTCCGGAGAAAAATATGTAATTTTCATTTTGTAGCCTTTTGCTTCATGTGCAAAAATTCAAGCGAGCATTTATAATTGTTGGGGATCTGTAGTTTTTCGACGCCCTTTAAAAGCGTTTACTAAAATTATACAGAACATGCACGAGCAATATGTATGCCATAAGGTCTCTCTATCGCACAAGAATGTGTTTCGAGCTAGCTTCAATATAACACTCCAGCTGCCGGAGGTCGAAAATGACACTACTCTTCTACCACGGAAAACTCAATGCACGCCGCCGAGCAGAAAAATAGAGGGAACAAGTCGTGTCAGCGCATTACCGCTCCCCGTTCTGCTCTCGTTACTTGGAATCGATAAATAAGCGGACGCCCCCAAAATACCTGTTAGCGTAATGTTGGAGAGGGTGCGTGGGGAGGTGTGGCCCCAACTGGTTTCGAGTGACCCCAGGAGCTCTTGTTAAAATTATTTTTAAATTATAGACTCCACGCTGAGCTTTTATATTTCACTGGAATACTCACAATGACCACCTCAATTCCACTTTTTCTTCTTCTTCTTGTATTACAATATCACCACTATTGGCGTTTCAAAGCCTCTTAAAGTTTCGCTTTTTATATGAAATTGCTTCCGAGCTCTAGGAGGACATCTTGAGCACCATATTCCTTGACCGTGTCGTCATATCAGATAACTGTGGTCGCCTATAATCACGCTCACTTTCCCAGGCACCTCCCGAACGCACCTAGCTCGGCCAGCAGAATGACGGTCACTCACTGGTCTAGGAGGAAAGCGACGATCAGAGGCCGGTCGTTGGTAGCTGCCAGGTAAAGCGGTGTCTTGTTGCCGTCTGCCAGCACGTCGGTGTTCGCGCCATGTTGTACCAGGAGCTCGCACATGGGAACGCCGCCTCGCATGGCTGCCAGGTGCAACGGCGTCAGGCCCGTCAACGATGGGAAATTCGGGTCCACACCTGCGCGTGCCAGAACCCGTCCGGTTTAACAGTTTCCTCCTGGCGTTTAAAAAGTGGAGTCAAAGGCTGTGCATGCTTTTCGCTTCACGTTTTCTTGTCGCATTTTACGCAGTTTTGCATTATTATTCCCTTATTTAAAGAAAAACAAACATTTTAGAGATTGATGTTAACATGTTCTGACTGGAGGAGAAAGATGGGTGACGGGGAGGGGGGTGAGGGGCGTGCATAACACATGATTGTAGACTACAGTCATGCTGGCGCATAGTTTATCAACTGGATAACATATGCTGACAAAAAGTGAACGACTTCAATGAAGCAAAAGCATCCAGCATGCCTTACCTGCGCCGCCTTCAGAACACCCGCCGTTATTGGCTTCGCGCATTTTATACATGACGAAAAGCAATTATAGTTGCGGCGCCTGAAATACCGAGTCCAATCTCTAATTTTTAAGGGAGAGAGGGTGCACTTTATTTGGGAACTTCGTTTTAGCCGTCCAAAAGGGGACGAGCTTGTCTCATCTCATATTGTTAGTCCCCTTTGAACGCCCACTTATGGTTGATCCTTCAACAGCTCTATGGTGGAGTCTGGCGCAGCGAAGTGAAAACTTCGCGTGTCGGAAGCAGTAAGCATAGAAGTAACATCAAGAAAAAGCAAATAAAAAAAGTGTGGCAGCAATGACCGCTTGGAAAGCAGTGAGGTAATGCCAACATTAATCTGTTGCTGATTGGCAACACGTTATTCTGAAATGGTGGTACTGTGGCGATTGATCCGGGTTTATTGGGCGGGCAGAGGCCGACATTGTGCTCCTTTATGCTTAAAAAATTTACCGTAAATTAGCGGCCTTGACTGAGTACAGCGAAATTGTCTTCATATTCTAAACTCCTGCGCGTACTAGGGAATGTTACAGTTCCAAATAAAATACCTATTGTAATGCAAGTACAGCGCCGGATGCGAAGTGAAACCACAAAATCACGCTACCTGTTCATTTCTTCAAGTCACTTTGATTAAAGGTATCTGTCGTGTGCGCAAACCAGGAGCGGAGCAATTTGACTTTATTACATAACTTGCAATGATGACAACCTTTTCTTTATTTACCGTTATTTTCAGTATTAACAGGAGAAGGGAGAGAGAGGGTTCTGCAAAAGCAACCCTAAATTAAGGTCTATATACTAACCCTGCCTAAATATCATCATCTCTGCCCGGGTGTGTCAGCACTTTCACTCCCTGACTTCTTTATAAAAAAAAAAAAAAAAAAAAAAAGAAGAGCGATCGCGCAGTGGGACAATGGCTAATAAGCGCACTGAAGGTTTTCACCGCCCGGAAGACTGCAGGTTTTCCTGAAACATCTATGAGGCTGATTTTACTATAAATGCGACTGAATATGGAATGGATCTCAGTCAAATCAGCTTTACAACCCATATAAATCCTTCCCTCCTTTCTTGATGGCCACACAGCTGATGAGTACATATTGTGTAGTCAACGGTTGTGCAATTTGTCCACTCCTTTAGCAAGGACTTTTATCGACAGCAGTCTGACTATATTTGACAAGCTTTAGCCGCTAACACAGTAGAACACCGTGTGACACTCGCTGTACAAGCGCAGACATAAATAAACGAAGCACGCTTTCTTTTCATTCCAAAAGCAATTACACATTCTGTACGCACATAAGAACGCATTATTTGCCCTGATTAAAGCGTAATGACTTATCCTCCATTCTGCGCGTACTATGGCAGCCAACTTAAATTAGCCACCAACTAAAAGTCGTCAGAAGGAAATTGCGAGCTCCGTCTACTTTTGTCCACACCTGTACATACGATCTCGTCCACCTTTAGCTATAACATGGTCATTATCTTCAAAGCGCCATTGCGTACCACCCAGCCAAACAATAAAGCTAAGTGACGGCCAATCAACCAATCAATCAATTAGCCTTTTATCAATCAATCAATCAGCGCCACCTCCGCGCCCATCTATGCTTGCATCATTTTGCTTCGATAAGCGCCCCTGTCGTATGCACTGTTGCTTTGAAAGCAGTTACTGTGTTATAGGTAGAAGCGGATGACCGTGTACGTTCACACCTCGCTTCATTGGTGTCAACGCATGTTAAATTTTCAACACCAATTTTGTATCTAAACCACCCTTAGAGTTGATGACAGCTTCATGTTTAATGGAAGCAAGAAATGTACTAGCGAACGCTTTGTTGTTCCACATGTCGTTCATATCCTCACGCTATGTGTAGGTGCACAAATCTTGATATCGTTGAAAGAATACCAGCCTGCGAACCTTTTTCGAGGAGGAAGCGGACGATTTCGATGTGGTTGTTCTCAACGGCGTAGTGAAGGGGAGTCATGTTTTGCTTGTCCCTCCTGGACAGAAGCACGACGGGGTTGTCCTGCGACAATACACAGATGAGAGAAAAGACTGAGTGGGCCTCGAAGATAACAGCGGTGGAGCAACATATGGCATAAGCAGCACTATAAAGTCAGCATACCCAACCTTCGCTGCTTATTTTAGATAACTTAAGAGGGCACTCTAATCCACGTTTCCCGTCAGAACATGCAGACGAGTGCACTTTTGAATGACGGCAAAACGTTCACGTGTGTCAATTTGTCTGCGCCTTTGACGACGCACTGATTATTTGGAGCTTTGAATATTACTCGCTGCTAGATGCATGAGTATAATGATGCGTTCCTTAGAAGAAACTGAATTTTCGCGTACCAAAAAGAAAACGCCCAAATTCACTATGGCTACATTTAATTTAGTTACTTCCTTTCAAACCAACTATTAACTATACGTTCACAAAGGCATTGCCGTCGACGAGGGAGGGGGGGGGGGGGGGGGAAATGAGGAGAAACTGAAGGGCTACGAGTTTGTGGCACGAGATGAATTTTCTCCGGCCAATGCGAGCAGGTTAATATTAAAGGGCTCACTGCTGTGCGCATTGAATACTAAATTAAGGCACTTTTTTCTCGGCCTATATAGTCGATGTTCTTTGCAGCTGGCAATATTCCTAAGCTTTCAGCAACGGGGCTTCTACGCAAAATTTTAGAAGCATGAGCGATGCTCCTAACACTGTTCACACATCTTCACAATCTAGCGCTTATTATTCTCCAGGTTCGCGTCTATTTTATTTCATTGATCACTTTCGTGATTGTCGAAAAAAAAATGGGCCTAACACGACAACGCACTTTAGTCTTCACGAGTCTGGAATGGGGAGCGTACTGTTGTGGTCGCTCGAAATCAGATGTGTATTTATTTGTTGTTGTTTTTTTTTCATTCGCACCTCAAAACTCACAAGGTAGCAGAGTACATGATTGATTACTTTCGAAGATGTACTGTTAGCCACAAAAGTTCACGAGACGGCTGCATTGTCAAAAAAAAAGCCTTTAGTTCTGCCTCGGGGAAATAAGCGGCTTTGTTATGCGATAATAAGAAAGAAATCAACAGCCACTGACAAAAAGGAAATCAAAAGGGAATATTTTTCTTTCTTTTTATGAAGTAAGTATTAATTAGTTATATTTATAGATTAATTATCTGTTCACCTTTATGAAAAGGAAGATCATTCAATTGCACTTTTCCTTGAGTTAGTGGCTGTTGGTTTCTTTCTTAAGCGCCTCGCAACCTAGTCGCATGTCATTGTTACCAGCCGGTGCAGAGTGCGCATCTCATCCGACCTTGACATATCTCGGGCGACTGAATTGTAAAACCGCGCCGAAATAAACATTTTCCTGCTGGCCGATAGTACAAACCACACTGTCAGTCAATCACTATAAGCGCGGAAGACCACCTCATCAGAGCGGGTGACGCTTGCCTCCTTGAGTATCTGTTCGCTGAGCAGCCGCACGGCTTGCAGGCTTCCTTCCTTGGCGGCGATGTGTAGCGGCGTGAGGCCCTTCTTGTCCACAGCGTGGATGTTGGCACCGTGGCTGAGCAGGAGCCGCACCACCTCGGCGTCGCCCAACGTGGCCGCGTTGTGCAGCGCGGTGCGGCCCTGCTTGTCCGTCACCTGCACGCGGCGCACTCACTTGAGGATGCGCAAAGGGCTGCCGATGGCAATTCTACACCGTTTTCCCCCTAGTAAAATATGACCGTTTGGCTCTTTCAGGACTGCGATGATGTGCGTTGCGCACCAAAAAAAAAAAAAAAAAAGAAAAAAAAAACTCACTTATTCTTGGAAAAATAGGATTTACCGAGGGAACGTTTCTTTTTCGCACTTGAATTCGAGCCCGGGGCGTAAAGACCGAGAATGACTCCGGGATCAGTGTTTTGGAGTGAACGGCCGAGATGCGCGACACAAAAAAAAAGTAAAGAATTGTGTTGATGTCCAAACAGTTTTCTGGAGAAAACAGCCGGTGCCACAAGTATCGGTATTTCGTTATTCAACCTGATCCGCTCATAAAACATTTCCTTGTCAATGAACGTAGCCTCCTTGCCATTACGACGGGGCAATTATTAAAACTTGGAAGTTCTTTTCTTTTCTCTCTTTAGTCTCCGTCTTTTCATGCCGCGCCTATACCCTACCAAAGCAGCTATTCACTTATTACGATCGGGTAATTATTAACACTTGGAGTTTTGTGTGCCCTTTCTTTTAGTCAACGTCCCTCCTTGCCATGCCTATCCTCCGGAAAAGTTAGGTCACTTCAGTTTGCCCTTAGTGTCTCCTCGATGGGCCATAAGGTTAGGATAAAAGTTCCTGCCACAGCCGCCTTTTAACTGGCGCGCTTCAGCAGATACCTCAGAACATGAAAGTTTTTTCCCCTCAGTAACAAAGTATTCCTTTGACAAAGAGCAGAATAAGTGGTCGGAGACTTCAGATGCAACCCTGTCGCGTACTTATCACTACGCACTTAATTCAATCCGACAGTGTTCAAGTGCTCAAAAGAGTTATTACAGATAGTGGACATTGTCTCCTTGACTCAGGCCCAGCTGCTCTAGACGTTCACCAACATGCGTCATCTGTTAAACGCCAGCAGTGGACACGTAACTCAGCAGAGATATTTTACCGCGTAATTTTCAGAAAACTGGACAGCTGCGAGAGATTCTACGCGAACATGATAATTATCGCTGTAGATCCTGCCTCATCGTTGTTCATTCTGACCTTAGCTTTTATCCCAGGGGACCCACCAGAATTTCTGATAAATAAAATTCACTATATATATAAACATCAATAAAATTCTGCCCGCGCCTAAGGCAGCTCTTTCGGATGGGCATAGAAAATCATGGGATTTACTGAACATTCGAAAGTGCCACTATGATTTTGAGCATTCAACGCCATTCGCAGGATGTGACAGCGTTGCAAGCCTGAAGCGCGTGTCCGGAATTACTGAGCTTGCGGACGTCGACAGTGGCACTAAGATACATTAGCGCGGCCAGTGCTAACAAGGAGGGCCATTTGAAAGCGTTAGGTCCAGAATAAGCTCCGTATAACTGAAGTCGGTGCAATGCGGCGTTATGATATTGATAGGCCAGGAGAACTTAACTGATTTACAGGACGTGAATTGTCACAACTCCTTTCGATCTTTTTCATCTTAGCGGTAGTATTAATTTTTGATTAACTGTGCTCTTACACATATATGCTACTCCAAGTTCATCCAACCAGTTTCCTAAAAAAGAATTGTTGCCATATTATTTTTAGTTTCATGTATCTTCAGCCTCATGCCGCTAGGCGGGTCAAAGTGATCTCATCGCCGTGGTGAGACCGCTCACCTCTTTGTCGACGCTAGTGTAGGGTAGCAAGCAGCGCACCACGTGACTGTTGCCCGAAAGGGCTGCGTGGTGCAGCGGCGTCATGCCCCAGGCGTCGATGGCGTTGGCGCCGGTGCCCAGGGCAGACATCAGGGTCTGGATCATCAGCGACGCCGAGTCCTCGCATGCCAGGATGATGCTCTGCGTCGTCATATGGTCCAACAAGCGTTCCCACCTGTTCTTCAGAAATTACACTATAGGCCTGTGATGGGCACCTTACTTATTCAACCACTTTCGCAATGAGTGGGAGAAAAAAAAAAGAAAGAAAACAGAATAAACCCTATTGCTTTCCGACTTCTAAATTATTTTTGAAGAATACCTGCTTATTGTGCCCGCATGACAGTATAATTACGTATGGTTAGGTTATTTAGTTATGTAAATTCAATTAAGAGGATTTTATATCACACATTTTGAGTTTCTGGTTCAGGAAAGCTGTCATACCGATGAACACTAAGCTATATTGTGCAAATTTAAGTGCCTTTCTCGGCATATCTTGTTCAGTCCTTTAATGGGGCTTTAAATGTTCTACGTTTAAATAAGTATTTCCCTTTATTTACTTCTATGCAGAAAGCACAAATTTTATTGTTTTCTTAGTTTCGTTTTAATATTGCATGTTTTCTGATATCCAGTGTTGTTAGTATTGACTGTAGGTTCTGCATCTTTGGCACCACGAGGCGAATTTTTCTCACATCTGTAAGGTTATAAGTTTTATCGAAGATGTCGTCGGGTGTCGATAACGAGGGTGTCGTATCCCTCTGCAGTCGAAGTAGAGGTAGTCGATAGCTTTTTTCCCAAGTGTGAGGTCAGTTTCAAAAACTGAGCGTAACTGAAAAAGTTGGCTTGGCTTAACCTTTTTCCAAGTGTGCACATACAGAGCTATACAAATCCTATGCGACCCTGCTAGCAACACCTACCACTGGACCCTTTCACAGCGGTCGATATTATGGCATGTAGAGTCTACAGAACGAAAATAATGTCTGCGTCAAATAGCTTCAAGAATCGAATTATAGGAAAGTGGTAAGAAAAATGATGAATTTAAAATATATTCAAACCGCACTTACCAGTGGAAGTTCAAAATAAAGAGTGTGGGAAGGTTTTTCTGTATTTTATATTCTACACAGGGAGTTGAGGAAAACAATATTATTGAAGTAATGATTTGGCAAGAAAGTAGTCCTTTCCACCCACTTGGGATCTTTTGTTTCAGAAACTGTCAGCAGCGATTTGACCTGTGCTAAATTAGGCTGCGCCGCGAAAATAACAAGGGCAATCGCGAGTGATAGGAAGGCACAGAATGGTCCTGAAATCAAGGAGGTCTTACCCTTCTCTTCTCCGGCCGTACAAACTTGGCCACGTAGTGCAATGGTGTGAAGCCCATCTTGTCCTTCACATTTGGATCTAAAGGAACAATTAGGCGCAGATTTCAGGAGAAAAAATACATAAGCAGTGACATCATATAATGACGACTATTATTCTGACCAGCCGTTTATTCATTGCTTTCTTGTGCAAACGCTGAGGAAGGCCTCGAGCGAGAGACATACCAGAAAACGCAGCTGAGCAGCCTTATCCGTGACAGATCATATTTATTAACCTGAACTAGCAATAAACCGACTTTATCTTAGTGTAGTGCCACCGAAAGAACGAAACATTACTTACAAAGGACCTCCATCGCAGCGCATTTTGCAAATCCACTCCTGTCGGTATAAAGCATGTAGAACTCCACAGCCATAATTTCGTATAAGAAGCACTCAAGTGACGTCACGGACACCATTCTGAATGTGGTGCAGAACACAGCTTCAACAGTGCAAGCCGGAGCAGATAAAGATAAGCCGGAGATATATATATATAAGGAATGAAGCCCATCTTGTCCTTCA
>JAJIZL010018695.1:644704-676053 GCA_023969395.1 Amblyomma maculatum | reverse complement strand
GTGAGTGAGTGAGTGAGTGAGTGAGTGAGTGAGTGAGTGAGTGAGTGGGTGAGTGAGTGAGTGAGTGAGTGAGTGAGTGAGTGAGTGAGTGAACGAAATAATGAAAAAACGAACGAACCAACGATCAGATGGGCAGATATTAAAATAAATCCTAAACATTCCAACGCTCTCGCATGTTTAGGCCCTGAGGGACAACTTTTACACCATTCTTGTGAATGCTTGCAAAACAACAGCTCTGTTACCTCACTTCCTCACCCCATATGTCCAGAATCGCAATGTAAATGAGTTGTCGGCAAACCAAAATAAAGAAAAGCACAGCCCTGTCTGCTACACGTGGACAGCTAAGGACAGCACGACAGTAGACTGCACGCGAGTGGCTAAACGCATCACTGGGCCCAAGACAAGCATTCTCAACAGCTAAGATTACAATTCCTTATTACGCGCGTCAATGTTCGCCACAATAACAACACAAACTAGCAACAGACTACCCTACGATTCTTGGAATCACTATCAACTCTTTTAGTAATCACCTGCCTCCGCCCACGGAATACCGACTGTTAACAATCACTTTACACCAAACTGCATGCTAAGCAAACTCTAGGGAAACTGCATTGAAGGGCCTAATAAGAAGGCAGCAAAGTGTTTCTACAAAGAGGAGGGCCACAATCCAAAGTTTCGCGGAAGCCAAGGGTCAAACCTGGAAGAGGTCCATATTGGGCACCGACTTGGTAGACCTGAGGGGTAGATGCATAGCCAGAAGCGACGGCTGTCGCTTGGGAAAGAGCGGCATGGCTTCGCCTAGCCCTCTCAGGGCCGCACACGCCCACCAGTACGAGTTGTTGCACAAGACGTGGGCAAGGGCACTGCACCGGTGGTCGAGCCACCAAAACTCATAGCATCAGCTGCGGAGGCGACAAAGCCATTCCGTCGAACGTCCCGCCGATGAGTCGTCGCTATGCGCACCTAGCCGCCGCTCGCAGTGGAAGGCGTATCCACACGCAGAGATGGCACGCACACAAAGAGATTACCGAGCCCACGGAAGCGGCGAATGCTTTTCCCCAAGTGTGACGATAACGATGGATGTTAGCTCGTCGAGCTGCGTGGGAGTCGAGAGAGAGAGCGGCGATGAGATAACGGTGCTGCTGGAAGCAACGCTGTGCGAGATAATACCGCACGAGGCCCATCAGTAGACGTCAAGACGACGCAGTGAAAAAAGAAAGTCAAGAAAATGGGGACCTCTAGCAAATCGCTTGCGAACGTGTTGCGAAGCGGAGCCATGCAAAGGCGCTAGAGGCAAGTGAAGAGGTTTATTGAGCAATCGCGATCTAGTGAGAAGAAGACGCCGCTGAATAAAAGATAAGCCACGGCGATCATTTGGCAAGCGATGTTCTATTTATATATTTTTCTCTTGCGCCTCAAGGTGATATTCAACACATCAAAAACATTGTGATTAGGGATACCGTTAAGTGAGCAAAGGTAGCGACTCAGAGAAAGAACCCGTTGAAAATCATAAAACAGATACATGCTCTAAAATTTGGATTTATAAGCAAATAAAAGAGTAGTTTAATTTACAGAGGTGGCTAAACAAATTTCTTTTTTTTTTTTTTGTACTTTCGACGTACATTTGGGTGAAAGAAAACCAGGCACTGAGGCTATTGGAACAGAAGGAAAAGAAGAAAAAGCTATCTTCACTTGAGCATCGCAGCAGTACTCATGATTTCTGACTCTAGCGTAGCGGTCCAACGTGTACTTCTCATTAGGAATATGGTCTATTCTTTTTATGTGGCCGGGCATGGGGTGCGATCACAAGTATATTCTTGCGATTACACAAGTTTCAGTCTGAGTGCGTAAACAAACAGGATCTAACGGTTTGAGGTTACTTACACGTTTGTTTTATTATTGACAGTCACGTCTAGTCAAGCTGCAAAATATTTTATGCTGGCACAGGACCGGCTGCAGAAGACGAAAAAATTCTACAGCGCGTGACGGGCTTTTAGATTGTGTTCAATCTTTTTTGTATTATCTTTCCCGAGATAATTCTTCCCGGACGTCCACCACATATTGCTCAAAAGTTGAATATCAGGTCACATTGTGTGGCAAGTCGTAAAGAAGAACAGAAGGTGCAAATAATATAACAACACACAGTATAGTAAGCACACCCCTCTTTTAAAGGATTATCACGTTTGGTGGCGAGATAAATGGCGTTGCCGACGCGCGGCCTTGGCAATAGGCGATGGCGCTGTCACTATAGCTTGTCGGTATAAAAATTGTCTCGTTCCCGTTGAGGAACCAACGGAAGCACAAAAAACTGCTCACATAAGGCGCCCTTCTAGCACGCCCGCTGGTAGGAGAATACTCGACAAGCTGGGATTGAAGGTGAACCCTTGCAAGATTCCAAGCAATATCCGGATGAGGATCACCATCAAACCTCTCCTCCACAATGAACCCTCAACGCATCAACATCGAAGAGAAGCATGAGCTAAGAGCCTAAATAAGACTCTGAGCAGGTCTATATATATATATATATATATATATATATATATATATATATAAAGCACTGCTGATAAGGGTAGAGATTCAAAATTGCAACTTGTTATGGACAAGGCAATTTCACACAGAATGGAGAATACGAAATCCGCAGGCCGCCTTGTAACTCCCACCTCCGCATGTCGCTTACAGGGCTCTAACAACTGAGCGGCGGCGGCGCCTCTTGCCGCCTTCTAATTTGGAGTGTATTCGTATTAAGCTAGAGCCTAATCTTGGGAATGTTCGCCGGTGCCATTTTGCGACATACTGGTGTACCACAAGCGTCTTGTAATAGTGCAAGTACCGAGTGGAACGCGATCTAACGAAGCGGACACCAACCGTTCGAGAGCCTCCTGCTCCTGGCTATGATATCGACACTGCCAGAAGTGATATTTTGGCTCAAACATGTTAATTTCGTTGTTTTCTTTATCTCAGTGAGGTTTGGCTGAATTCGTATCAATTTACTTACTTGTAGACAAATACTGTGAGCCAAATAAGTGCGTTGGAGCTACTAACCAATACTGATCCCCACATCCGAAGACACACCCGCAGTGGGGCATTAGGCGGGTTTTTGTGCAGGCGCAAAGAACTTTATATCTATACTATGCTGTTTCTCTGCTCTCCTTCTTTTTTCCAGGTTCCTATATTCTCTCTGGTTGTTTATTCTGGCTCTCTACAACAATACCAGGTGAAATTGCGTCTGCGTTGTGGTATGTCGTAACTGAAAAATTCTTGGCGCAATTAGACCTCTTCAGGAGGATAAGGCGAAGGTCTTTAGTGCTAGTTCTTCTACAGTGTTCAACAGAACCCCGTCGATCCCATTTCGCCAGAGAGCAGGTTTCTTTCTTGCCGGATTCGACGTGAGTAATTCCACTCGGCGGAGATGGCGCGCGCTTGTTTCGCCAATTGTTCTTTATAGCTGGCGGCAGATGGCGTGCGCTACGTTCCCACCTGGAGAGCGGGGTGAAGGCGTCGTCGAAGTGTTTCTACGTTTGCGTGGAGATTAAAGTAATGCTAGACAAGGAGAACTAAGATATATTTCGCTCATGCGCGGCATGGCATAATCGGTTAACGTGCTCGCCTGGTGATCCAAGGGATAGCAGATCGATTATCAATGGAGAATGATGTTTCCTTAAAGGTTAGACCCCGGAATGTTGAAGCACATCTCTTGCATACATCTCGCGAATGAGAGATTTTTCACCGTGAGCCTAAGAAAGCTTTCACCCTAAAACTAAAGCGGTCTCTATGCATCGAGTACCATCTCTCGTGAGTTCCAGCTGTGGGGGACAAGATGGAGACCCTTTGGTGGTGCTCAGACGAGAGCATGACGTAATCGTCAGTAAGGGTATCCCTTAGCAGAACGTTTAGTTGGGCTACTTGGTGCTAACACTAGGTCTCTGAACTACTACGCCGAAAAACTAGTCTAACGTTCCTCGGGTTCTGGCCACTAATAGGTGGATTTTCGCAGGTGGTGATTGGCAAGCACTTAGAACCAACATTTGCATATTTCACTGATGCTTGTCTGGTGATTGGCAGGTGACAAGGCGCGGGCTGATACCGACTGGTGATGATGATGATGACGGTGCGGACACTAATTGGTCGCTGGGTCCTATAACGTCACGAGAATGCATGTCATGGCAGAGCTGGCGCTTGTCAACTCCGGCAGTCCCTTTGAGATAGGAATTAACCCTCCAGGATGATTGAAACCTGGAGTCAGACACGTTGCGACTAGACCATGTGGCCACGCTCGTACAGCTTGGTTGAAGCGGAAGTTTCTATGTCTGATGGCCTTTCCCAAAATTTCATCATCTTCATAAACTTTCACCCGTCCGCAATGGATTCGGAACACACTGTTTTAGCAGGGCCGTCTGAAGGCAGGTTAAGTGGCCTCAAGGCGTTACAGTGCGCTACCACTATACGGTCCCCATTCATCTCAAGTTCATATTAAGCAAAACCATTGAACTTTAAGAGAAACAATTCACAATGGAGCTAACCGTTCCAAAACGATAACTCGGGATTAGCCTCAAGTTAAACCGCCTGTGAATTTCTTCACCCTTCGTGCAGCCACTTTTCAATGGTGGTAAAATGCGAAATTCGTCCTTTTCTGTGCGCTGTCTGTACACGTTAAAATCTCCAGGTATTCTGAATTACTCCAGAGCCATCGCCTAAGGCGCCCCTCAATTTCAAAGTTGCTTCGGCACTGTTAAACCTAAATACCAAAAGCGATAACCTTCTGGAGAACGCAACAACTATGGACTTTTTTTTTCTATATTTCTTTCTTTTTCGCCCGCTTTTTTTTTTCTACTTTATCGTGCGCACGGTACAGTACTGACAAGTGGATCGTGGCCAGCACACCAATGGCCACCCGTACTGTTCAAGCTAAAGTAAGCAAAAACACGCTTACGCAACTCTGCAAAAAGAAACCTGGTTCTCACCAAGAACGAATGTACCCCCCTCACCTTGCCTCTCTACCTCGCACCGTACACGCGACCTGAGAGGCGCCTCATGCTTTGGGAAGGCTCCGCTGACCGGTAGCTAAAGAAAGACCCACAACCTGAACCGTAGCAACTGAGGCAATTGAGCGACAGGAGCATGTTTAAAGAAAGCCCTGCAGCGTCACGTACCGTAGCAACTGAGGCAAGCGTCCGGTGTAGGCGCTCGGCGCCCTCTGCCTCCGGTGAGGCTCACTTATATGGGTGCTCCCTGAAGTACCTCCCAGAATAGCGGCAACCTCACGTGGTACGCAGTCTCGCGTTTCGTGTTTACGCGAGGACGCACAGAACTGGCTGGCGTACAGCGAAGCCTAAGGATGAGGTGCCAGGATACTGCGTACTGCGATCCTCACAGATGCCTCTCAGCCTGCCAGCCTCCCTACCTGCCTGCCTCGAAGGCTCAATTTAGCGCTGCAGCTGGAAGGAGGAGTTGGGAGAGGCCGATAGCGCGCCGAGGAAAAGGACACATTGGGACGCTGCCAAGCGTAGCACAAATACACGAGCAGAAACATCCTCCACGCGCACGATGGGCCGCGAATCTGCATAAACGAACGCGCCGAAGAGAAGCGTAAGAGAGGCGAAATGGCAACTCAAGCATCGAGTCCTTGAAGAGCTTTTGCTTTCGTCTTTGAGTGTTGCCGGTTTGCATCACGGTATAAGAACACCAGCTGTATGGCTTCCCGTAAGGAAAACGCGCTTTCTTGTTTCCCTCCTTGCTTGATGTGCTCGAACTAGACCAAAAGCTCAACTGTCAGAGAAAACGAAGGGTCGGTGGAAGAAACTGAAGCTTTAATCTATAGAGATACCGTGAGGAAAAGACCTGCAGTCACTCCATAATATCCTTCACATTCACTACGCTTTACGTAAAGGTTTATATAGACGTTCATGCCCAAATTAACTTTGTCTCCCAATGCGCGGAAACGGTATGAGACTGAAAAGTAAAGCATGATTTTTTGATTGCTAGATCCGCAAGGCATTTTTTTTTATTGCTGGATCACTTATACTACATCATAGCCATATTTTTAAAGAAATACTAAAATTTTCTGACGGGACAGAGCAGAGACCTTCGAAAACGCTGACTAAAGTCAAAACACGCTTCTTACTCCTGAACATAGAGCGCAGTCGCTTCTGCAAGCTTTCACGTCTGCATTATGTGCATCCGAGGCTAACGTCATGTGGCAACCTGAAGCGGATCGGCATCAAGGGTATCAATGCCGATAGACATATGTTTGATTTGGGCTTGTTGGAACAATTTCTTGCAACCATAGCGCAAATATAGACACAGATGGCACAGCCCTGTCACGTCTATATCTGTGTCGGCTGCACCTTTATTTGCGCTGTTTTTTGGAGACAATGCCGATAGATCTCGCTCGTTGTATTGATACTTGCGTCGCTGTCTATTTTATTCTACTCTTTCCTCCACGACCATTGTACCTCGCAGCCGGAATTGCTGCAGTATTAGCTGTTCTTACACTTTCTACTTGCTCTCGTTATCCCTTTAGGTTAGAGTAAATTTCATCCATCTACGTTGTTCTGGTAGCCTGATGACGCTGTAGAATGCGTACAACCTGGAACTCATTTTGTTTACTATCTCTACTCCACTACTTTGTCTATCTGTAATTATTTTCTCTTTGCTGTAAGAAGACCTAAATTCTGAATCTTTAGGTTGTTTTAAATGGTCGGAAGAACTGCGGAAACAATTCATGCGAAGAAAGCCTGAAATGGAGATCCTTTTAGAATGCCACTTTGCGTCGTTTACATACATAGAGGAGAAGCAGATAAGTAAAGAAAGGCGTAATTGTGTTTATATAAAAGCATTCCTTTGTTCAGGCATTTTAAACCTAAAAAAAAGGAAGTAACTCCATAGAGAAATACATAATCACTGATTAAGTGTGACTGCGAGGACGTGACCACTCCCATAGAGACACATGCCATAGAGACACATGTCATAGAGACACCTCTAGCGTAAGACATACGATAGTCACAGTGCATTTGTTGGTTGCCGGTTTGACTCCCAGCCTATTGGTGGCGCAAGTTAGGAGCATTCTGTTCTCGAACTCACGCTGATTGTAGCGCAGAATCAGCCCCGCCCTTGTAAGAGAGTTAAGGGAACCACAATCTCTGTTTTGTTTCTGAAATGAGCACATCACTAAATGTAACAGTGACACAACGCCGGGGAAACGCCTCCTTATGGAATCCCGTAAAAATTAAAAGGATGGGGTACTGCTGGAAGAAAACCTATTTTCATCATGTCTTTGACACTAGCGGATGAATATGCCATGACTCAGTGCGCAAAGCAAGTAAAGACGGAAAATTCCAGGAACGTCTAATGACTCAGCGATCACGCAGTCATCATTTATAACTAGCGCTCTGTGCTTACGGGATGACAATAGCAGCGATTGCAATGTTCACAGCAAGAACAAGACAGCGGAGTCACACTAGGAGTCGAAGCCAGGTTCTGAGCTGTCGCAAGGAAGCGGAGAAGCTTCGGAGGTGTGGGACGAGGCGGCGAGTGCGAGGCACCGGAGCCGCGAGTGGGGAGAGGTGGTAGTCAACACAGGAGCGCCTCCAGCATGGCTGCGGTGGGACGCGGTTCGTAGAGGTTCGAGCCTTGGCGCCTCTGTGGTGTAGAGGGACGTGCGCAAAAATAGCGCGACCTGGACGCCGCCTGGGCAGCGGTGGCACGTATGCTCCAGCTGGCGGAGGGGTGCGACGCCTTTCGTGCCGTTCTCGGTCTCTGTCAGGAGGCTCCGCGCCCCGAATGCTGCGTTCTAGAAACGGACTGCATGCTGTTTGTTGTCCGCTCTTTTCGCGTTGCGCTCTGTCGTGTTTTCACTGAGACAGCTGTTGATGGAGCTAGCAGCCAAACGCGTGTTCTGAGTGCTCGGAAGTCCTTTGTTTATATTTCTCGCTGTTCTAGCTCACGCCCTAACATCGCTGAGTTACGCTGGACGAGTGAAGAAGACTGAGACCCTGATCCAGACGCTGGTGTAATGAAGACACCAAACTGAGCAAGGAGACTTGTTGATCTGGCGTGTCATACGACAAGCTACTTAAATGTGGGAAAGAGCACGTTTGCTAATATAAACTACGTTATGCAGTTCCTCTACAGTGCGTGCAAATTTAGTGATCTTTGCCAGCATCAGCAATAAAATTATATCCAGCGACACCTCAACAAACGTACAGTGGATATAACGAATAGCTATAGTACTCTCGGGCTTCGCTTTCTTAGTAAGCAATGTGGACGAGGTCTATAGATCTGAGTAAACGTCACATGTAGAGCACCTCAGATGCGCTGCAATACTGATGAGAGCAGGAGCATTACCTCTCGCTTATGACTACTGAAAGAGTTTGCAAGTCATAACCAACATCAACGTTCAACCATACAAAAATATCCACCATACCACTAACGACTTACGAGAGATGTGCCCGTGGTCTGGCGAAAGTTAAAAAAAAAACATATGCTTATGTCAACTTCTTATACAAAGTGCACCCCATACTTCATCCTAACATTTGCCAACACATTAATATCTCGCCCGGAAATGTAGCCATTATGACAACGAAAGCCTTCCTATTCAGGTTTCATCTTATGTCTGCCTATAATAAATACTCTTATGAGTGGCAAATCGACCAGCCGCGCCAACTCAATCTTTCAGTCACCTTATCACAAATGGAAACTGTACAGTTCAGCTTGGGACTCGATGACCAGCTATAGTTGGCGGACAGAGCAAAGGAGGCTGCGGGTAGCTGCTGCAGAAGCTCTGATACAAGCACTCCCCAGACGGGTTTGAGCTTCGTTCCTTATTAGATCCAATAAATGTCCCATGCCCTTATTATCATCATTGCACACACCCTGCTTAATGGCTCAGTGTCACTGCTGTTTGCCAGCTAACCCAAGGTCGTAGGCACGATACCACCCACGTAAAACGCATTTCAAATGGCGGCTAAAAACAAAAACTCCAGTGTGCTGCGACATATGTGCGCATATTAAAGATCCCAGATATTTTACATTGATGCAGGGCCTTCCAATGGGTTTTCGTCAAAGCCATCTAAGTCATCTCGGAATATTAAAACAAAAGTCGACAATGCAATACATCATTTCACAATAACTTTAGGGCATGGAATCTTCAGTGCAGGAATATCGTACAGACATACCGTACAGAATCAAAGCTAAAGCGGAGGTATAACACCTTTGCATTTTTCTCACTTCTGCGCATATACTGACCAAACATTTTTCACGTTTTGCTTCATACGTTTAAGCATACTGCTATTGCAAGCAACCTCCTCTTTTATATTAAGTAAAATTTGGTCCTTCGCTACGCTAATGAGACTACTGGGCTTTTATAAAGCTTGATTAAACAGTTATTAAGCCCCAGAAGACTTAGACGTTTTGCTTCCTTTGATTCGCAAGGGATAGTGAGCATTAAATTGAATTCCCGTTCATAGTTTCTGTGTAGGTCATCTTTTTTTTTTTTTACGTACTATAGTATGGCTAACTGTGCTTTTGTTTATAGAGTAATTTACTGCTATTTAAAAAGTCTTTTTACAAAGTGGTATTCACCACTGAAGCTTAAAACCTTCAAATAGCTACGATCAACGATCACTAAAATAGCCAACGTACCCTTAGGTACGTGATTATTTTACTGCAAGAAAAACGACATTGAAAGGTAAGGATCAGATACACTTTTTTCGTCGCTCTAGACATGGCTTCCAGCTCAGAACAGAATATGCTTGCATAAGTGAGAAAAACACAGGTCTTATCAACAGCAGGCACAAATTGTGAGCTCCGTCCCATTTTCCTGCACCTTCTGTGCCAGACACCGAATTAAAGGGCAGGACAGCAATACCTAGTGACCTCGGCGTGCACTAAAAGAGAACAACTTGGTTTAGGGCGCCATGGAGATGGTGTAATCTCCACTAGAAGGATAAGATAGCCGTGTTTCTTTCTGCAACCAGCGGCAATTGTTGTGCCACAAAAAGATAGCGGTAATCAAGTGCACCCTCAACAACTAGGCCGACCAACTGTCCCGTTCTCTGAAGAAATGATCGTGCGGGATAAAAAATGTCGTCCCTAGCTGTTGTTATGAGGAACAACCACTTTTTTTTTTTCGCATTCATTGTACCTTCAACTTCAGTGCGCTTCCAGAACAGAAAAGAAGAATTTCAGAACCGTGCGGCCCGTTTCATTCTCTCTATCATCGTAATTCTAGTGTCACTGCTATGAAATCAAGATTATCACTACCACTACTGTCTCAACATAGAAATATATTCCGCCTTTGTATATTTCATAAGATCTGCTATGATAACTCTATTTTTAAGAGAAAACTCTTAACCCCACCGTGCTATATGTCCGCTCGGATCAATTACCGTCATAAAGTTGGTATTCTTTCGTGCCAAACAAATCACTTCTACTACTCAATCATCCCCACCACATCGGCACAACGGAATCGCCTTCCCCTATCCGTTGTCGATATAAGTGATCATTCTGCGTTTAAATCTGCTTTAGCTAACCTGACGTTAACATAATACATTGAATTCTTCCACACTGCCATTTGTTTATTGTTTTCAGTTCATCTGCTGTTTTTAACGAATTTTTTTTTCTCTCTTTTTTCCCCCATATTGTGCTGCTGATTAGGTGTATGATGGTATTTTCAGCAACTATTTTTTCTGTCTGCTCGTAAAATTGTTTGTATGTTTTGTTTACGCGGTATATTCGTGATCTTATATATTTTGCTCATACTTCTGTGCAAGTAGCTATTATTTGTATTATTATATTGTTGTAACTTGCTTATTTGTGCCAGCCATACTACTGTTCACATTTGTATTAATACTGACTGTTGTTCTTTTATTTATTATTGCACCCCACTCCCCTCTGTAGTGGCCTCGGACCCTGAGGGTACTGAATAAATAAAATTTAAAATATGAGGTCTACTTGTGACAGCCTCTCAATAAACTTCATTTCAACAAATGATTTGGTATTTGCTTCTACTCTCTGTTTAACACTTCACCAGTGCACTGACAACCTGGTTCGCGGAACTATACGCAACATGCGCATTGTGGCGGGCGTGTCTCACCGGCTTATTTCCTCAATTTGACATCGCACATGAGCATTCATCACGCCGTTCTAGCAATTCGGCACCTTCAGTGTTACTACACAGTACTGCGCAGTAGTAACACAAGATTGAGCGAAGAATAAGGTTGAGCAAAGGACCAGTACAACTTCATTCTTTGAAGATGAAGGACCCTATATTGAACATTTTCCATTAGGTGTATGTGAACCTTTTTGCATATCAGGAAGAACTGAATGCGTGTTTTCAGTAAAAGGAAAAATGTACCAGGAAAGTCTACCTGGCCAAGTTTACAGGCAGCCAGTCGACGCGCCTACAGCTCTTGACACCTGAGATTAGGTGATTGTGAAATAAAATGGTGAGCTCTTTAGAGAGATGTTCTCCGTGATGATGTGATGCGTCACACAAAGTAGTCTCGGTAGGTGCTGTTCTGCTCAGTTTATTGTCTTTCTCATAATTTGAGTCTTTTCAGAGAATCGAGCAAATCTTACTTGCAGACAGTTATTTCTTCTCATGTTTCCATAAATCAGTCTCGATGGGCAACCTGCGAGGAGACAATTTTTGCTTACTTATATTTAAAGATTTATTGGGGAAAAGTTACCTTGTGGTTAAGCCTGGAGTTACGCGAAAGCTATCTGCATGGCTACGCTTAGGTTCGGCTTGAAAGTAAACACATGGCGTTTGCACATACAGTTGAATCCCGCTATAACAAAATTCACGGTGCACGAAAAAAAATTCGTTCTCGCGGAACTTCGTTATCGCAAAAATTTGACGTGAAACGCAGAAAGAATTGCCCAAGCAGCAGCAAAGGCGTTTAATGCCAAAAATCTGTAAGCTTGGTTTGCTTACGCTTCACGGCGAGCAACGCCGTCACGCGATTTTCGCACTCGGTCAGCAAACCCATTGCAACATCGTCGTCTCGGACAGCAACGAAATTCCTGATGACATCAAAAGCGTCCATCACCTGTACGGCGGTTGCCGCAGCCGGCGCTTCCTGTACGTCGTCGTCTTCTTCATCGGAAGAGTCCTTATCATTCCGGGCAGCTTTTATGATCTGCTCATCACTCACATCTTCGTGAACAACAACACAAGCGTCAGCGCCGATGTATTCGTCGAGCTCGAGATTAGGCGGCACGGTTCCTATTTCTCCCAGCGTTTTCCAGGCGGCCGCGATCCCCGGAGCCGGTGACGCCTCTTCGTCGTCGTCTGTAACGCCTGGTGTTAGGCCAGCAGAGTGTACGGGTCGACCTTCGGCAAATCCGGCGTGCCTGAAACAGTTCACAATTACTGAGCGCCCCAGTGTGCTCCAGGCAGCAGACATAATCTGCAGTGCCACGTACAAGTCCACCTTCGTGTCTCGGCCGGTTTCAGTGTTAAAAAGCAGCCGCTGAATTAACCTCCCGCGGTAAGCGCGCTTCAGGCTAAGAATCACGCCCTGATCGAGAGGCTGTAAGACAGACGTGCAATTGGGAGGGAAAAACCTCAGCTCCGTGTTAGTGAGCTTGACTTCGTCGGAGTGATGCGCTGAACAATTGTCCAAAAGCAAGCAAACTTTACGGCCCTGTCGCTTCATGTCGCGGTCGAATGCCATCATCCACTCGGTGAAAATATCGCGGGTCATCCATGACTTGTTGTTCGCCTTGTACTGCACAGGTAGGCTACGAGTTCCCTTAAAACAGCGCGGCTTGGCACTTTTGCCTATGACTAACGGCGGACGCTTGTCCGAGCCATCCATGTTTGTGCAAAGCAGCACTGTGATGCGTTTTTTTGCTGTGTTTGCCGCCGTGACAGCGCTGCCCCTTGAAGTCGAGCGTCCTAGCCGGCAACATCTCGTAGAATAGCCCGGTCTCGTCGGCGTTGTAAATGTCTGCAGGCGCGAAGTTGCTTAAAATTCCGACCATGTTACTCGCCTTCCAAGCAGCTGCTCCGTCCACGTCTGCTGACATTGACTCGCCGCACAACACTTTTCCAACGATGTTATGGCGGGCCTTTAAAATCATCAATGCCAAGTAGGCATGCATAGTTCAAGGCTTTCTGCTGGACGATGCTTCCGGACAGGGGGACGTTGCTGGCTCGTGCTTCCACAAACCACGCATGCACTGCTTTGTCCAACTCTTCATGGAGGGGCCGCGTCACCTTTTTGTGCTTCGAGGATGTGCCTGAAGCAAGTGCCATTCTCACGCTGTCCTTATTGCCTAGAATCGTTGAGTCTTCAGCAATTGCCGCTTTCTTCCTTCCGCTTTCTGCTTGGGCGATTATTTGAGCTTTTTGCTCAAGGGAAAGAGTTTTGCGTTTTTTCACTTGCGTTGCCATCGTGTCCTGCGGATGAAAACTCGTCGTTGTCGAAGAGAAAGGCAGCGAGTGAACAACGCGACCACGACACAAAGCCAAAATGGCGGAACTGCAATCACGTGATTTCATGCTTAATGTGGCTTTGGATTTGACTTGGACTTCTCGCCAATAAAACTAGTTTCGGTTTCGATTTTGAACGCGAAAATTTCGTTGAAGCGGAAACGCTCTGCAAAAATGGTTCGTTGGGCAGAGAAATTTAGGCCATTAATTCTTATAGGATACTCGCGGGGAATAAAAAATTATTCGTTGTCGCGGAAATTTCGTTGTGGCGGTATTCGTTGTGGCGGGATTCAACTGTAATAGTTTACTCTATGGTCTCAACTTTATTAATGCCACAGGGGGCACTTTTGATTACTTAAGTGCGATGATGCGAAAGCCTATATCGAGCGGTGGTCCGAAGCCCTCCACTACGGCCTCTCTTTCTCTCTGTTTTCACTCCAACCTTCGCGATGACGCGATAGCGTAAGCTATCAGCCAACATATAAAGCCCTGCTTCAAACGAGCCGTATGAACGTGCCTGCGTGGCCTAGGGATAACTTGAAAGCAAGGGTTTTGGCAGGCTGATTGTAGTATCAGCCTCCTATATGATAGGAGAGGCTCGAGTTGGCAGCTCTTGCGCCAAACGTGATGTCAAGAAGCCCTACGTTCAGTTAGTGCTCGACGATGTCAGCTGCCAGCTACCGCCTTCCACGACATCTTCTTCTTCTTCCTCTACTTCTTCGCTCTTCGGACAGGCACAGACAGGCACCGGACAGCCACGGACAAGCACGGCGAAATGGTGAGACTGTGGCCAAAGTAGCTCTCACTACAAAAACACGAACTATGTGGGGATATCTGTTGTCTCATCGTTGACAACCTCTGCATGCACCTCCTCTACATGATATGTATTTAACAAAAACTGAACACGGCAAAAGGCAACCTGTCCTCGTTAAAATACTTATGGGTGGAAATTACATGTATGACGAATCTGGCCTATTTATTAGCAAGAAAAGCAGCAATGACGATCCCGCCCGTCACAGGAACTGTTGAGTGCGGCCATAATCTTTTCATGGGGGTCGGGTGGTGCTTGTCCAGGAATCGAAGACATAAGGCCGCATACTGGCAAGTTTGAGCAATGAATGTTGCAAGCAAAAAAAAGGCATTCCATGTTTCGCGACCAACAATCTAAACTATTATAAACGAAACGAAAAGAATTGCTGCGCTGTTTTCATCCGTACAAGATATACATTGCGGGCTATAGTAATTGGAAAATTCTGCTTACATCAATGCGTTCACTGCAGCAACCAAGACGCTAAATCAGCACTGAACAGTTTTCTTCATGCAGCGCTACAGAAGAGTGGTGCACGCACGCGTGTATATTCTTGCGAATAAAGAAGGCCTCGCGGCGCCTTCAATAAGCCTGACACTTGGCTGTACACATCAGCCTTTTCCATGTGTTTACAACTTCAGTTGCGAGTCAGGGATTCTCAACTAACGCTCAGTCTTTCATCGGAGGTTCTATTCTTGTCTTCTCAGAAAAATATTTACCAGCTAGCTCAAGTAATTGTTCTGCTTTATAGACAGAGTACCTTTGCGCAGCCTGAAGAAACGGAGGTTTTAGAAAGGTATAGCCGCGGTTACTAACTTTGATTGTACTTACTATTTTTTTTAGTAAACAATTATTACCCTGTTCAAAGTAGATGCAAATGTTTATCCTGCGTTCCTTTTTTAGTACTTACAGCCGCTCTTTAGTGGCTAATAATTAAATCTTTCTTGCATACTTATAAACATCAGATTGTGACCTACACAGGATTTCTTCGTGAATAAAATGGCTTTGTAATTAAACATTTCTTTAGTATCGTACAGTTATGCAGATATACCTTATTCTGAGGTTGAAACTTCGTAATTCAGGTCGCTTTTTGACTTCAAAAAGCGCGAACCATTAGCTTGTAAATGAAAGTAATACTCACGGACTGTACTGGTTCGTTCTAAGGAGTTTAAAGGTACTAAATCGACTCAGGCTATGAGAGACGCTGTAGGGGCAGGCTCAGAAAGTTTCAATCATCTGAGGTTCCGTACCTTCCACTGACATCACGCAGTGCACGGGTGTGTTGGTATTCCCTTGCGTCGAAAAGCGGCCGCCGCGGCCAAGATTCGACCCTGCATCTTCGGGCACGAGAATCGAGCGCCCTAACCACTGCACCACCGCGAAGTGTCTTACGGAGTGTACAGCATGGAGAAAGGTTTATCCGTACACACGTTGTGAAATTGCCCTTCGTCTGTGACCTTTTGTGGTTTCTGCCTGTCTTTAATCCTGAACCTTTTCCGGTTGAGCTTTTTGATAGAATCTGCAAACACTCGACCGAGATAGTTGTGGTTATTTTACATTAATTGCGTACGCTTAGCGCCCAACGTGCCGAGCTTACGCCAGGGTCCTTCCTGGTAGTTTTTACAGGTGGCGGTCAGACGGTCACTGATCACATTGTACGGGGGGTTTCCTTGTATTTTATTTTTTCGATGAGCACAAATATAGCAAGCTACGCGAGCACACCAACATGTACCAAACATTCATTACCCGTACTCTTATTAAACACTAATCCCTTTTCGCTTGTGAGTGCAGTGCGCCTCGCTAGCTTCTTCGGGTACTAACGTTCCCTAGTTCTGCTTTTACTTCCTCCAGTTACTAAGGAAGTAGTTATTTCTGCGGTGAGTATCCAGCTCATTACCAAGTGAATTATCCTAATTTTTTAAAGAGTGTATTTGAAAACAGTTTGTGGCAGTAGCTTTTCGGAGTGTGCAGGTTTTTGAAGCAAGCACGCTCCTTTTTTTTTTTAATTTTTCTCTAATTACGAGCCGCGAGTCGTGGACAAGTTGCGACACCTTCTTTTAATAATTGTTTTTCAAAGCGTACATAGTTTTATTTGCTTAATATATAGGAACGCTTTATTCCTTTCCGACGTGTTGCTTTTTCACTGGTTAATTAAAACATTGGGTGTGGTTTAGCTTGTGATTAAACCTGGAGTTACGCGAGAGCAATCTGCATGGCTACGCTTAGGTGCGGCTTGAAAGTAAAGACATGACTTTTGCGCAGAGTAGTTTATTCTATCGTGTCAGCTTTATTTATGCCATAGGAGAATCACTGCACGTATGAGCACCCCTTACCTCTCATCATTGACCATTCTCATTCGAGTGTAGTAGACTTCTTGTGGTATGATACCGTCTGTACATCGAACTCCGGGGCACACCGCCGTCACAACGTTCGAACGAACCTTCTGTCCTAACAACTCGCTGCTGTCGTTCGCCTCTGCCAACTACCGAGTTATCTGTCTTCTACTTCTTCTTCGTCTTCTTCCTTCTCTTCTTCTTTTCCTTCTTCTTCATCTTTTTCTCTTTTTCTCCTTCTTTGTTCCTTCTTTTCTTCTTCTTTTCCTCCTTTTTTTTCTTCGGACAGTCACGTGCTCTTCGGACCGGCACGGACAGGCACGACGAAATGGCGAGACTGGCCAATGTAGCTCTCGCTACAAAACGTTTAAGCTACTAATTTGCAACAATTTTTTTGCATACTTACCGAAGTTTAGTGGGGGCTCAGATGATGACGGTATCAACGGAGCGCCTCGTGCGGCAGCCTCGTTGTTGTCGCGATCGCAGTGTTTTGTAAACGAGACTCACACTGCTGCGACGCTGCGACAAGTTGGTCGCGTGCCATTTGATGTGACTACTGCCACAACAAGGTCCCCTCGCCGGCACCTGTGCACGAAGCCGCCGGGCAGCAGCCCGCCGCCCGGCGCGCAGGGCATAGTTCTGCGTCGTTGGATCAACACGGAAGCTGGCCAGCGCATCGCGTTGGGTGTTCGCCTGGTTGCGGTTGCGCAGTCCATCTCGACATATGGCTCGCTGGATGAGGCGGCCTTCCGCCGACCTCGCAAGTGCCGACACACATTCTCGTCGTGTGACGCCGTTGGACAGGATTCCGGCAGATGCTATGCGCGCAAACACTGACGAGGTGTCGCGCTTTTCTGGTGTTTCAGCGACTGGGAATTTTGCAGCGTAAGCGCCGCCTCTGGCTGGTTTCCAAGCGTTTCACGAGCCATAGGCTTATCCGGGTCGCAGACAGACTCTTAAATTTTCTTCAAATGCGTCTTCAAATATACTTATCAAATACGTGATGAACCAATAGGCTTAATTGCTTTGAAGGGCCCTGAAGACGTCATGCCATCTTTATAATCATGAGACAGACACCAGATTTGGTACCACCTTCAAACACTGGGTTCTGTGAACCATGAGTTTGGTCGCAGCATTTCCGTACGTTTCAACACTAAAAAAGCCATACACCTGTCACGGGAAATTTAGTACCTTATATAACCTTTATTTCCTCACTGTATTGTGATCCAAAAGGAATAAATGTACCCTTAAGCAGGTACTCCACTCCTATGAAGCAACACTCGATAATCAGTATTATCCACACTAGAAAGCATCGTGTTAAGCAAAAAAAAAGAGCCAGAATTCATTTTTGTTGGCCAAATTGACAGTGTTGTCAATATAATGCACGAAGCGCGTAGACGTTGCTGGGGTTTGAAGGCAACTTTCGTTGTACTATATACCCTAAAACATAAAGTAACTCCGAACACACTTCAAACTGTACTTGATATTACAAATGCTATGATCCCAATAAATGAAGTACCGTGTCATAATAATCATGACGGCCGTAGTAGAAGTTGAATAAAGCTGTTTCGTGCTATGTCTACACAACACGGGCAAGCTAATGGAGAAAAAGGCAGCGATGCTGAAGCCCTCGACTGCTTGCGCACACCCGTATTACGCGCAAATTGTTTCGTGTTTGCAACAGATAATATTCGAGAGCAAGAAGCTAAGATGCGACAACCACATGTTGCCGTAAACATAGCAACGCCTTTCTGCCGGCTCTCTCGCACCCAACTTCGCTTCATTGCGTGGCGGCACAGAAATATCGGCGAGTGCGTCGCACTCTGCTCATTCTTCTTCTCTGTACAATTTTCTTTCTTTCTCCTGTTTCACGCCCCCTTCTTTTCACTCACACATTCCTTTTCCAGCTGCTCGAGTGCCAGGGAAAGCAGAGTGTCCTAGAACGACAGGATGACAGAGAAACGGGAGAGATGGGGAGAGGAGAAGGTGGAGGGGCATCTTATGGGAGAGAACTACAAGGTGTGCTCGTATTGCTCTCGCTTTTCCACTCCCGCGGCGTTAAGGAAGGAGCTGCCCCCGTTATCCTTGTAATCTCTATCTGCACATTTGTGTCGGTCAGGGAAAGCACAAAATTGGATATACGCACAGACAGTGGGGTAGATGATGTAGAAGAGGAGGCAAGTTCAACTGCTCTCTAATAGGTACACTGTTTCTCCCCTGGTTCAGACGGGGGCAAGTGAGGGCAAACAGTTGAAGGGAGGGAGAAGGACCTCCTCCCACGCATGTCTCCGCAGCCGCCGGCCGAAGAACGCGTGCCTCGGGCCGAGGACCCTTGGCTTAGGGGAGCCCAGCGACGAGGCCGCTGGAAATAGGCGCCCTTCTGGCCGGCTTCTAGGTCACACCAGCGCCTGCCACGCTTTGCGAGATGCGGCCGGCCGAGTGCGCAGTTAGCAAGGCGGCACCCGCTTTACGAAGATGTCTTCAGGGTGCTGCCGCCGCTCAAGAGATGGACCCGGAGATATCAGAGGAACTCCGTCTCGTACAAGCACCCCTCCCCCCTCCCCCCATTCTTCCATTCTCCTTCCCCACTTTCTCATGTATCTGGGAGACGTTTTGAGGACTCTCAATGACTGCAAAATCGCAGTTAACGACAGCAGAGCCGGCGCGGCAGGTGGCCAACCTTGGCTGTGGCTGCCCAACGATCCTTGCACTGGTTGTTGGCAGGTTCGCACGGAGGTGGCATAAAAAAAGGCGCGCACATCTGCGACCCAGTGTGACGGGACGAGCGCTCTGTTCTCACCGGAGAGAGGGAAGTGCGAGGGAATAACAATCGAACAACAGCGAGTGTTGGGGAAAACCGCTGATGACGCGAGGTTCTTGTAAGACAAGAGGCAGATTAATATTTTATGCAGGCAATACCAGAGAGCCCCAAGAAGCCTTTAAGGAAAGACGAGAACCAGAGCTGTGAAATCGCTCTTGTTCGTAATCACATAAGGCGAGTTTAGGGTGACGAAATTGCTTTCGGGCTGGAAAAGCGCTAAAGGTATTTCGTAGCAAAAGTTCAAGATGGATATGTTGGCTCATTGGCCTAATAAGATATTTGTACCGATGAAGAAGAGAAGCACAGGACTGCGCTATACGTAATGCCGTCCTGAGCTTCTTTCCTGTCTGTGCCGTGCTTTAGCGCACCAAAAATCCTTTTAAGGGTATTTCAATTACAGCCGATTAACGAGACTTAGAGCTATGAGGAAAGTGCATGCTTTTCTGGTTTTCTGAGGCTGCAACGCACAGGAAACCAAATGCAGTGGTTACATAATTCAATAACTAATGAATCATCGAGGGCACAACAAACAAGAATGTCATTGTTCTCGAAGGTTAACTACATTAAAGTTATCAACGGTGTTCGATGCGCGAAAAACTTTACACCTTTTCAGGACGCAAACGCATAATTGGCTTAATTGTTTTCTGGTCTTAGTCTACTGAAAAGAAATTACGCATTCAACACTCCTTTTCACGCGATGCTGTCATTCAAACACAGTATTCAATTTTAAATAGCTCTTCAGCCATCAGAACGTTCTGATGCCGCCTGTTGTGAACGAAATGTCTTTTTCTTTCCTTGCTGTTGTGACGATACAAGAAGAGCACTGAACTCAGTGGAGATAACATTGTTATCTGAAACTGATCAAATTGACTGGCAATATCAAGAAGATCTCGTAATATAACCCGTTCAAATATAGGAGCTTCTAGCTCAGCTTTCAAATATTAGCCCGCAGTTTATCTTCAGTAGAAAGGGAATGAACAAAGAATGCTTAGGGCTGCGCAGTATGGGCAGCCTTTGCTGCCAACAAGAATTTGGCGTTATGCCTGAAATGAGACGCACTTCACAGAGAAAGTTTCCACTTCAGACACACGATGTAAGCATGGAAGTGAACTGGTTATTTAAAGCATGTTCAGGTTTGTGTTGTGTACAACATACGCTGCAAGCTAGACGCTGCGGAGGCACTACAGGAATGTTCCTATTGGCTGAGAGAAGAACATAGGGTGACCGGATTCATAAAAAGCAAGCTCAAAATAGCAGTTTATCTCCTGCCGAGTTTCTCTGACTACTTCCTATACTTCGACAAAAGTTTGCCCAAGGACAAATGCGATGGCGGCTCCCACCTGAAGCAAATTTAGTTATACGAGTGCAGGTCAGCCGTTACACGAAGAGCCGCAGGCATAGTTTCCGAAGACCCGCTTGGTTTCAATCACAAACACCGCAGCCATAACGTTGCTTTTGAGCATTCCCTGTAATAAACATGCAGTGTTTCTGAGCAATGAACACTAACGGAACTCTAAAAGTACGCATCAAAAGTCATCCACGTTTCTTGTGTATACTAGACCGCCTTATTGAGATGGACCAAGCATCTCAGTTTTACAATAAATGCACACATGAAGCATTCGGTTACAGGTCAGCGCTCACGGATAAGATACAGAGTTGAGAAAATGGCTTGGGAAAGTAAAAGACCTTTCCTTTTAGTACTGATTGATATTGTACCGGAACGGCGAGCTCACCCAGAGAAACTGAGACCAGGATGCAAGAGGCCCGGAAAAGCACGAAGCGATTCTTTTCGTGATCTGTGGCGCGGCTAGCTAACCGAACTCCCTCCGCGCCTCTTCTTCGCCGGTACAGGGCAATAGGCCGGCGTAGGCCTATTGCCCACCATCCTGCACCATCCTGCAACAGAAAATGGGGGCGATGGGGGGGGGGGGGGGGGGCAGGAAAATTGCGGAGCTGCCTGCAGTCCGCTCTTCCGCGTAGGACAACACCGAATATTCTGGCATGGGTTGAGACGGAGGTTCCGGGGAACCGTTGAACTCTTCTTTGATCTCCTTCGCGTCGTCACACCCCTGCGCATGTCTTGTGCTCTCTGATTCACCGCGTTCGATCACAAAAAGTCCCACACACACAAAATTCCCACGCAAAACACACAACAATCCCAGTCCCAGTCCAAACAAATCCCAGTTCAAGTCCCGATATACAGAATCTTACGTGCAACTGCCCTGCATGCCTCCCGACAAGTTACATGCCGTAGTGTGTTGCTGCCTACAACACCTCAGAATGCTCCGAAATATCAAAGCGCGCGTGTTTAAGACGAATGTCCTTTATTCTTGTTGTGACAGCAATTCTGCGCAACCACCCCGCTGGTCCTATTTTGCTCCGGTGTCCGTCACATCCCCAGAGCCAGCTATACAAGGCTGGGCTCCCTTTGCGATCGCTGTGGTTACCAGGCTTCTGCTACAAAATATGCAGGCCTTACGCTGCACTGTATGTCTTAGACATTAACTACCTGAGAAATGTGACGCCGCACAGGATATAATTACAGCACCAGGGGAGTTCCTACTCGCACAAATTGAAATAAAAAAAAAATATAGAAAACTACGCAATACGCAGAATCGAGACATACGCAGAGGCGTCAGACTTGTCGAAACGAAAAAGAAGATAAAAATCGTATCAGTGGGCAGCCACCACACATAAATACAAAAAATAGCTCAGAGACCACGTTCATCGGCACCAACCTTACAATCTTGTGGTTCAGATGTCTCTAAAGCGGCTTGTTTATTTATCTGAAATCATGAACCACGCCATGTCCTCAGCCCTAAATTTCGTCAGCACCTAAACACCCCTGCAGTATACATGTCTGGTAAAGCTACCGTCAGAACATAACAAACGCGAACGCACTTTACGCACCTCTTCGGCTTGTACTAGTTACCAGCCTCCTCTTGATATGGCGTTGCCATGCATGAGCTAGTCAGATCTGTTATTTTAGTTTCCGAAAAATACCAAGTAGGTATCTATTTTTTAGAACCCGCTATTCATCTGCACTCATAGCCATGCGCGTTTGCATTAACTGCGGAACTGATCTCAACTATAACCTTTTTTGCTATTTAGGTGAACAACTACGGAAGCGTTGATCATATAGTCAGTGGTGCCGGTACATGCTTGCCGCAAAAGTGCAGTGAAGCGCACACGCATAGATAATGCACAGGGTGTCCCAGTTACAATCCGCACAAGGTCATATACAGTCCTGCCTCGTTAATATGGACACATTTGTTGCCGACCAATATCGTTCATAAAGCTAGTCGTCCGTAACAACGAATCGGGAATTAAATTTATTTATTTTTTTAAAAAGCAAGCTACAATTATGGTCCGCTTTTGTGCATAGCGAAGGCCACCGAAGCAGAAATCATGTCGTAATTTGGGGAAGTACAACCTCGTTATCCCGGGCGACATTATGTTTAAAACAAACGCAGTGCAACCTGATGCGTCTTACAGGGTAGATACGCGTAATGAGGCCTCATGGAAAACTGACGTAACTTCAATTACAACTGCTCACAACCCACAAACCACTGCTTCGTGAAATCAGCATTCAATTGACTGAAAGCTGCTGGACCTGGCTTTCTACCTTGCACAAGCTGCAGAGCTTTTTTTCACAGCCATTCATGCAATACGGTGAAGAGTGCATTCGCAAGGGAAAATTAATGCTGCAAACATGAAACCACGGAATAAAAGAGGCATTACTTAGTCATTTGCACTTCCTAATTGCGTTCATCTGATGATATGCACTAGAAGTGCAGGAAATGAAACTTCTGGTTGGGGCAGAAAGGATTCTGTTCCCATTACTGTCAATATTAACGCAACAAAAATGCATGGGCCCCAATGGGCTTTGTGCATTTTTTTCCTTGTCCATTCTCTGGGCAGTGAGTTTCCATATTAAGGAAGCGTAAATATATTGAAAAAATTAGGCCATCAGGAACACTGTTCATAATTCGAGCTGTCCATATTAATGGCAGTCAGATTAATGTGGCACAAATGTACATCTTGGAATCATGTGCTCATTATACCAGATATAACCAGGGATTTTAGATTAGTGATAACAAAAAGCGGGACAGGCACAACAGGGTAAATGAAAAGGATGAAACCTGCGGAACGACCTACTGATCCACAAAAGGAATAGCTACCTAAGAAAACCACTTATAGCTGGCTTGGAACCAAGGCTGGTCGGCTGGACGCAAATTGGCCGAAACCATGCACAATGTTCCGTTGGCGCTCAGTGGAACGCCGTCTCCACCCTGAAGCGTGTAGGACGATTAGGAAGGAGCCCCACCCAGGATGCAGACAGCGTGGGTCTCGCGTTGCGAAGCAAGCTGCTCAATAGAGCATCCATGCCAAGAAGTCTTTCGCTCTACGCTCACGTCAGTGTGACGCAACTTGTCGACGCGACTCCGCGGTCGTTCTCACCGCGGTAAAGATGGAAAGGCCTTTCGAGCAGAGTTGTCAGGTTGCTCTAGACGGTGTGACAGCATGAGCAACGAAACGTGAGAAAAAGTTCGTGCCCTCACTTGGCTGTGTGTAGGGCCTGGGTGGAATTACAAGAAAGGCAGAAAAAAAGTTTCCTTAAATTATTTTTGTTTTCTGGTGCGTCGAAAAAAGTGTCCTACCAATCGGATAAACTGAAACGTGAATACCTGCCGCATTTTAGCAGTAATTTTAGATTTTTATGCGAGCAGAGGAGTCGCTTTTCTATTGCGATGCTGTTTTAATGCGAAAGCATAACTTCGTTCTGTTCACAGATTTGAGTCCGCAGACCGCGCCAGCAAAATCGTGTCCGCAGCAGTTGTGAGTAATTTAGAAGTGGTAGAGATTAATGAGTGGTGTCAGTCGACAGAAGATTGTGTAATGTTGTCACCGAAAAAATAATTAGGCCAATAACTTAATTAGGTAGTTAACTACGGGTAAAACATGTTAAAGTTGTCTGCAGTAGTTGTGAGTCATTGAGAAGTGGTAGAGGTTAATGAGTAGTGTCAATCTATAGAGGGTGACGCAATGTTGTGCCCGAAAAATAATTAGGCCAATAAGTAATTTAGTAATTTATTAGAGGGAAAACACACAAAATCATATCCGCAGTAGTTGTGAGTAATTGAGAAGCGGTAGAGGTTAATAAGTGGTGTCAATCGATAGAGGGTGACGTAATGTTGTGTCCGAAAAATAATTAGGTCATTAAGTTAATTACGGAAATAATTGAGGCAAAATATGTAAAAGTAAAGCAAAAATGGTGTAATTAATGTCTTGGCATCCCATATCAATGTATCGAATACTAAACTAGACAATTAAATCAGTCAATTAAGGTGACGTCAAGGATGTGACGTCACGCAACCTGATGTCCAGCCAAACAAGGGCATAGGAAGGTATTGGCGCGCAATTTGAAAGTACCAAAGACTGAAGTAGGTAATTAAGGCAGTCAATTAGGGTGACGTCAAGAATGTGACGTCACGTAACTGGAAGTAGAGCCGAAAAAGGGACTAGGAAAGAATTGGCGCGCAATTTGAAAGTAGCAGAATTAAATTGGTAAAAAATTATTGAATTTAGCTGCTAGAAGCAACCAGAAGAGACCAACAGCAGCATCTGTGCTTTCGCATTAGTCCAATGCAGATTCTGCAGTGCTCTTTAATTTTATAGTTTAAACACCGCGCTTTCCGGGTCTCTCCTGAAGCGCAAGCTTCACAGGTAGTTCGAGCCTTCAGCGTAGCGCCAGTTTTTCCCCTCAAGTGACCTTGACAGATACTGCACTTTTCCTTTCATATAATTCCTTTTACAATGGAAAGTGAGTCGGAAAGGCTTAAACAAGCCAGGCTTACGCGTTGGAATGAAAATAGGCGAAGGCACCGAGCCGAAGAAACCTAGCCAGGCAGCCACACTAACCTGGACGTCAAATCAATACTAACCAAAGGCGGTTTCTGTTCGACGGGTGCTATCTTCGAGGGTATGACACAATTTCGGGATTCAGCACCTCGACCGGAGACCACAGGGTGGAGACAAGGCCGCTGACAGCAAACGAAGACTCTGGAGGTGCCCTAAAAAAAATTCTTCAATGGGCTCACTTGCGCCCGAAAAAGAACTAGGCGATTCGGAGACAGCGATAATGGCAAGCCTGCTTGGTAGTTGTCGAACTGGGAACGCCCTCCGCATTCGGCAGTGCTGTATATAAAGTCGGCACGGAAACATAACGATACACCACACAAGGGTACTGGAAATGTCTCGAACAACACGGAAGCTGGTATACTCTAGCCTGTAGTCACTCCAGACTAACCACGGCGCATCTCGGGTTACAAATAAATTGATAAAGCCACGTTTTGCGACACCAAACGTAATCAAAACAAAGAGCACACGATTTTTCCGTGTACTACAATCACAGTGATCATTTAGTGCATGTTGCGCACCAGAATATTTATAGTACATGCTAAAAGTACTTGGTGTTTTAATTATTAACGTTTATGTTAACCTTCCTCTGTTTTGTTTTCGAAAGCAACGAGGAGATGCTTTTTAATACGGGAGTAAGGCACGAACCTTACAAAAATTTATTTGTAGTTTTCAGCAGCCACTTGCAGAAGGCATTATCACTGCGATTGTTGCGCATGGAACGATCTTTTTCTCTTTGCATGGTTGTGCTCGGTGTCGCAAAATGTAGCTCTATAAACGTCCTTGCAGCGCCAGAAGCACCGAGATTGGTCTGGAGTGTTTGCAGGCTAGCCACAAGGGTTTCCGTGTTCCCTACTTTTCCGGTATCATTGAGCTGGTTTACCTAGATATTTATACGTCTACTTTAAACTGTGCACTGTGAATGCATGTGGCATTTGCAGTTCGACGACCGCCAAGCCGTTTGCTGTTATCGCCGCTGTTAAATCACTTAGTTACCTCACGGGCACAAGTCAGACTAATACAGAGTTCCTTAAGTGCCCTCCGAGGTTCTTCATTTGTTGTCATCGTCCTTGTCACCACCACCGATCATTACTTGGCATGCTTGTATGCTTCAAAAACGTACCTCTGTTGTTCTTCTGAAGAAGACCAAATATCTCGTTGTCAGCGCAACACAAACTCCAGAAGCAAAATCTTGCTGCACGTTGGTAACTCTCATCCGTTTTATTCATAAAAGGTATTTATTCAAATAAATTTATTCACAGAAGGTAACTACCACACAGCTAACTCACAACTGATTCCCGAAAACGTATCCCATTTGTGTTCTGTGGCAGTTTAACTACGCGGTGGGAGTACCGGAAAAAAACTTTAGAAGGCACATTTTTTTTACAGGCTTTTATTAGCTCGACAAATCTAAGATACGCGTCTTCAATTTTTTTTTTATTTCAATCAGGCGAAACGATAAACGGTGCACATTGCTGTATATCGGAAGGCTTTTCTAAAGAGTTTGGCGTGACAGAAGCTCGAGGAAAATAATTTTAATGCCTTGAAGGTTTCTAGGAGTGATGTAAATTGTTAAAGTATCATTCCCTCACCATAATCCCTACCTGTTCTCATAACCAACGAATGTTCAAAGTTTGCACTTCATTTAAGCGCTCTTCCTTTTAACAGGTTCCCCTCTGCAGCCTTTACTGGTACGGATGTAAGTACCATTCACAGCTTTAACAAATCTCTAGGCTATAAACTGCTAGAAGGATATTCCCCGATATTACACACATATTTAAAGAACTTTAAGACTATCTTGGCAGAGGAATGTACGTTTTCAGACACATTGGTTGTCTACTGCAGTCTTTATTATTCAGAGGTTGCATACATTTTACGTTTCCTAATATTAGCACTCTTTAAATGAAATGTAAAGGCGTACGTTACTAAAAAGACGCGAAGCACAATTTATTTTATTTTACTAAATGCGTTTGCAACCTCGAAAAGCGTATCGATGGTTCTGTAACGAAGATAAGCCGAAGAGTTTTGTAGGTGAGATAATGTATTAACAACAGCTAAACATAATGCAACTTAAGACTGGATAGAAAATGATGATACGAAAGAATGGTCGAACTGTCTTCTTTAAATGGAAGTTCCTGTGTGCGTTTGATTCTCTGAATATTGCGATGTATTCAGTTTGCCATTCAGGCGCAAATAATCCCCGTAGAACTGCTGCTGCAGTAGGTTCCCTCCAATACCATGCCTTCCTTGTACAACACAGTGCGACACAATGTACTGCAAGAAAATTTCACATCTTAATCCATCCTAGTCAATGAGAGTTTTCACCTCGCTTTAACTTAGAAGGCATCGAAGCTGCTCCGAGAAGTAGTTCACGAAATGAAAACAATATTTGATCATCTCTACGCCCCTGTTGTTCTCACACAAACTATTAAAATTATTCACTTACCGCGGTGGCTGAATGGCTCTAGCGTTCGGCTGCTAATCCTATAGCCGTAGGTGTGATCCTGGTGGCGATGACTACATTTAGTTGTAGGAGAGGTGCCTAAACACCTGTGCAAAATGTGCTATGTCAGCATGCGTTAAACCCCCTAGGTGGTCTAAAATTAATCCGGAGCAACGTGCCCTATAATATTCCATGTGTCGCTTTGTGACATTTAAGCCCGCAATTAACAATTTGGAGCATCAATTCTTATGTTTCATGCAGACTATCAAGTGGTTGAACAGGTTGTATGATGAGATCTTTGGAAGTTAAAATTTTGACTATAAGATAATCAATGTTTCTCTTGCTCAGCGCACATTGCACCTATACAATCTTCCCCCCCCCCCCCCCCCCCTACATGGTTTTATACACACACGCATGCGCTATTTTTAACTGAGCTATTGTGCTGGTCTTAAGCAAGGTTGTCCCTGCTCTCCTACATTTCACACTGCTCGTTCAGGAAAAACAATTGTTACCATTAGTATTTAAATGTCCATTGCACATTAGCCTCTCCTGTCTTTCCAACTCAGACCGGGTCAGGTCTCCAGCATAACGCAAAATAAAATTGCTCTCTCTTCCCTGAAGCAAATTATGTTTGGTGCCGAGTGCCCGGAATGAGTGCCCTACTGTTCAGAGAGCACGTGAGCCCTATAGCGATGCTACGTTCTTTGTGATTAGATTTTTTTTAATTCGGCTTACTTGACACGCACGGCTGCATTACGAGGTAAACGTCACCAGAGGCAGGTGACGAAGCATTGTTTTCACATGTTTTGTTAAGCATAAACAATTTATGTTCAATGCCCAAGCAGCACCGTATACCTCGTGCGTTACTTTATCAAGTTGCAACTTAGTAGTTGGGGTGTCGTGGAGGTGGAGATGTATTTAAGGAAACAAAAAACGTTGTTTACATGGAGTCAACTTGAATTCTCTGGAAAACTGCGAGCGCAAATGCGAGACTAAATAAAGGGTGCGCTGAACATAAACGCTGCTTTTTGGTATTTATTACATGAATGAACCCAAACAAAGTCCCTATTTAACTTGTTATTGCAGTGCAAGGAAGCCCGCAAACCACGTCAGTACTGCAAATGAAGCCACATCGCTCTCCAAAATCCCCTCTTTAGACGCGCTAAGCGATCAATGGCTCCAATAAAATTTGTAACAAACAGCTTTTTGGAATCCGTTCTAGTCTCAATGACTCTTATTTTGACCACACGTGCAGCTTACGAAAGCTTAGAATAAATAGCAAGCACTGAAAAAAATAAACGGTTGCATCAACGTGCCTATAAATGAGGGAAACAGGACCGTCTAACAAAATTATTTATAAATGATTTCCTCTACTAATCATTTCGTGATTAAAAACGTCGTTTCTACTGCAGGCCCAACCCCGTACAGGCAAAGGCAATGCCCATACAGTTTAAGCCTTTACTGCTATGGTTCCTTTTGGACCATGAAACTCATTCTATCACCGTTCCTCATAATGCATCTGTTAACCACTGGGCTCTGGTAGCCATTTTCAGGCTTATCCTCCTGACAATTTGAAAAGCATCACACAAATTGTTCCAGCTGCCTATCGCTCGCAACTTTCAGTCACAACGCCTGGGTACAGCGACCGGCTGAGAGGCTGCGTCAATGGGCCGCATCACCGCTTCCCTCAGCCCTGACCGTCTGGCGCTCACCGAACCAGACGGAGTGGCAGCCCTGCCAAGGCTTCCTCTCCGTGCACGTGAGATACGACGCTCTTTAAGCGACTGTCGGTCTCAGTTGTTCCCGGGACGATTCATTAAACCGAAAAACTCGTCGTGCGATCGCGGCTGCCCGGCTCGCGGCAGCGTCGGCGGCGGCCATGGGTCTTCCTCTGGCCCTCGTCTGCCAGGCCTCGCGTATCAGCGGAACTTTTGTTCTTATTCCCGACGGGGGCACTATTTTTATCGGCGTTTCGCTTGTCTGCCGAAGAGAATACAAAAGCAACGACTCCGGCGGTTTCGTAACAGCCGTCCGGAGACTGATTCAGCGCCCTATTTTGAGAGACAACGGGGTGGTTAGGCAAGGGTCTGGAGCGGAGGGTGGGCGCCAGTTTCTACCTCCGGATCCGCCGTCTCGTTGCAACCGGCGTGTATCTGTGGCGGTTGGAGTCGCGTGAGGCTCAGGCAAACGTGACGCAGCCGACATTCAGGCGGGCAAGCCGGTCGTTAAAAAATGCGAGTCTCCGACATGACCGCAGTCGACGACAACGATTGGCGTGCGGTCCTCCTCACCGTACCGGCTCTTTTTCTTGTTTCTTTCATTCATGGTATTTTTCTTTTCGTAACACACCTGTTGTGCGTCTTCGCATGGCCTGTTAACGGTGCCTGCGCTCACTGGAGATATTTTGGGACTAAGAAATCTCTTTCTGAGCTCAGGTTTTTCGAAATCCTTTCACGCAACGCAACGCTGAAAAGTAAGGAGCCTACCAGCCTGAAAGTCGAGAGCTCAGAAACGTGCAGCAATAAAAACAAACAAGATGTATGCAAGCTTGGCAGGTGTTAATCGTCACAATCTACGCAATGGTCGTGCAGGCAATATATTCTGCAACTGTGGCTTCCGGTGCCTGGCAGCAGTGCTCCCGTCGAAGTATATTTTCTCCAAGCTAACGCAACAAGTACCTCCATTTGTAACTACAACGAAAGATGTGATCTGAACCTTATATTTTTATTCTCCATTGAGAAATAACGCAGCAGCGGCCGAAGACTTTATAACGGAGGGGTTACAGTTAAGGAAAAAATGACTGCGACTTAGCCGCAGCTAGCGCAGTTTTTACTCGCGATAAAGCATGTCACATGGTTTTGCCTAAGCATGCATATTAGGCTTAGCGAAGCCTAATACGCCACAAAAACTTCAATGTGCGTTCAGACGTACGTGTTCTTCCTATCTTTGCTGGTGCTTGGCCAGGCATAATTAGTGGTAATTAGGCATAATGAGCTTTATTCTTGAACTTGATAATGTTTGTAGTCCTGGTAGCGATGTTCACAATAATAGTATAACCATGTATATTGCCATAACTATATTCGATTAAGTGGGCGGCACACGGAATAGGCGCATTCCATAGTTCTAGGATAGAAGTGCACTAAATCAACATTCTGATTAATACAAGAAGCTCGAGTTTCACTCGAGCAATTTTTTATCTCCAATGAATTTAACGAATGAGAAATTTGCTTATGGGTTCGTTATGGCTTGATGCTCGCAAATTTCAAAACTGGTCTTTGCGCCTGAAAACACGGAGAGGATTTTTGAGATAAATGCCTATATCAATACAAATTATACCAGTATATACCAGTATATGCCAGTATATAGCAGTATATACATTAGGCTTTAATTAATTTTGGTACGATATTTTGTTTCAACTCACTTCTCATAGCACTTTCATTGTCCTTCCTTCTGCAACATCCCACGCTATTTTTTTTTTTTCGATGTCCGTAACAAACGTCTTGTTGGAATGACGACGACATCTAGGGATGAAAGGCAGGAGAGTGAGTGAGTGAGTGAGTGAGTGAGTGAGTGAGTGAGTGAGTGAG
>JAJIZL010018695.1:625078-637465 GCA_023969395.1 Amblyomma maculatum | reverse complement strand
CTCAGTAATCTGCGATTTGCTGATGACATTGCCTTGCTAAGCAACTCGGGAGATGAACTGCAAATAATGATTGATGACCTAGACAGGAAAAGTAGAAAGGTAGGCTTGAAAATCAATATGCAGAAGACTAAGGTAATGTTCAACAGCCTCGGGAAGGAACAGGAGTTTACATTAGGTAGCGAAATACTGGAAGTAGTCGGCGAATATATCTACTTAGGACAGGTAGTAACCGCAGATCCGGATCATGAAAAGGAAATAACAAGAAGAATAAGATTGGGATGGAGCGCATTTGGCAAGCACTCGCAGATTATGACTAGCAGCTTACCGGTATCGCTCAAGAGGAAAGTATACAACAGTTGCATCTTGCCTGTACTCACCTATGGGGCTGAAACGTGGAGGCTAACCAAGAGAGTTCTACTTAAGTTGAGGACAACCCAGAGGGCTATGGAACGAAAAATGGTAGGGGTAACATTAAGAGATAGAAAGCGTGCAGAGTGGGTCAGAGAAATAACTCAAGTTAACGACATTCTAGTGGAAATTAAGAAGAAGAAATGGACATGGGCAGGACATGTAGTGCGAAGAGAGGATAACCGATGGTCGCTGAGGGTAACAAACTGGATTCCAAGGGAAGGAAAGCGTAGCAGGGGGCGGCAGAAAGTTAGGTGGGCGGATGAGATTAAGAATTTCGCAGGGGTCAAGTGGATGCAGCTAGCACAGAACCGGGTTAAGTGGAGAGATATGGGAGAGGCCTTCGCCCTGCAGTGGGTATAATCAGGCTGATGATGATGATGATGATGATGATGTTGTGAACGACTTCTTGTTGAACGAAATGCTAAAACTGGTGTTCGAAAGCAAAGAAATAAGCAGTAGCAAGGTCACGTTTTCATTCAGGTACTTGTTTTCCCAACCACTCAGTACATGCCTCAGCGAGGAAACAACACACAAGTCTAGAACTGTTACTAGTAACTAAGGGATATTAAGATATTACACGCGGTCACCGTACACTTCGTGTAGGAAGCGTTTTAGTCTTTTCTAATCACTCAAAAAGGACCATGAATAGTACAGAAATCGACTTCCGTCTCATTATTACATCGACACAGCAAGTATAAAGCACCGCTTAATCTTTGCTTTTGCGAAGAATACATTAAATAATTTTACTTCCTTTTTTTATTTGCGCAATAATGCAACAGACATGAAAGAAATGAAAACTACGGGACCAAGATTGTTTTCCTATTAATGTTGTACCAACTCGCCCATCTAGTGACAATGTCTCACTTTCTCCTGCATGATACCGAGAGAATCCATGGGTGAAATGTGTGATAAGTAACAATCAACGAGATGAACGAAATTACAACTCTCCTTACATAATTTACTTAGTGCCGAAATTTCGAGGAAAATTTTAATTTACAAAAGCCCGGACACAATCATGTGGCGTTGACATGCCGTACTGTCAACAGCTCATTTCACCCTGAAGGGGATTCCTGGTCCAGTGACTCACTCCTCGAACCCTCAGGATGACGTCAAAGATACAGATCTGCAAGCTTCACTCACCCCGAAAACAAACGAGGCCAGAGCCTTCTTTCTTTTCCACCTTTTATTCTTTCTTTTCGATAGATTATACGTGTTCACGGGTCGCGTCTGGGGCGTACGCAACACGACGCCATAGGTAAACGCAGAGCGCGCCGTTTTCCATGGCGCACTCAAGGAAAGCCGAACCCTGGGCCAGAGGGAAAGCCTAGCTGTCATTGGCTAATTTCCATCGCGGCCCGTTATGGGGGAGCCCGTGACATCACCACCGACCAATCGCGTAGCTCCGCGCGCGCCCAGCGCTCTGACAGCAGCCGGTGACGACGGGGTATTTTTAGGAGGCCTCGGAGCCACCTTGGCCGCAGCGCATCCTCTCACTGTGCCCAGTCGGAGTCCAGTGCTCGCCTCGAACGCACCCCCGAAGAACTGAACCCCCGCTTACGCGCACACAAGCACAACACAAGCCATGGCTAACCGCGGACCTTCCTACGGCCTCAGCGCCAGTGTCCAGAACAAGGTGAGTGCGCTCAACGGCCATCGACGGTTGTGGCAGTACACCGCATATGCCTTGGACTGTGCAAGCTGTTCGGTGGAAAGAAGACCGGTGGAAAGAAGACCGGTGGAAATAGTGAAAACCAGCGGGCCGAACGGCGCCGAACGCAAAGGCTGATCCGTCAGTTGGAGTAGAGATGTAGCTATGGGTTGCGTCTATACAGCAGATGGTTTGCCAGCGTGTTTAAGCAATGCAAATCCAAACGAAAAGCCTGAACTGCCAGCCCAATTCGTTCGTAGCTATGTTAAATGTTCCGTTTATGGAAGAGGCAATGGGGTAAACAGACAATAAGTAGTGAAGCGCTGAGGACAGAAATGTTGATTTCTTGTTTAGCTGTGATTTCATTAAGGATACGAAACAACCTGACGTCCGGAATCTGGCCGCGGCAACTCGCTGTCATGAGCCTGGTAGCTTAGTTAGATGGCAACAGTTACAGCCGGTAACAAATGCTCATGTTTGTTTAGCTTTCTTTTGACTGCTGTTTGCCGCTTTATTGCTGGTTTTATTGCTGCTAACTAAGCGATCAACGAAGTGTATTTGTTGGGATATAAAACTAGTGAAACGAAAATGCTTGCCAGACTTCCATCTGCCTCCCCCGGAAGACATGCCATGATTATTTTACCTGACAAGCCAGTAAACAGTACCAAGATCCGAGAGTCAGTCAGTTTTGCATCACCGCCGCCAGGAACATCATCATCATCAATTATGGTGAGGCAAACATAAATGAAAGTAGAATAATAAGCCACTGCCGCCGCCAGGAACAGCCGTCCGCCCAACTCGCAATTTGGCAAAAATGGCGGGCTGCCCAAAATTCTCCAGACGGTGTCAAACACGAAAAAAAAAATGCCGTCGCGTTTTTGAATGTCTAAAATTAGCGGCTGCATTACTCGGCAACCAAAATTGGCAGCCGTCGACGCGACGCTCCCGCGCCGCCAGGAATAGCAACCGTCTGCGCGCTCAGCCAATTGACACTTACCACTGACCAAGTTCGAGCGAAGTGACGACGACGCCTTTGAAACAATCAAGGTCTCCTTTCGACAAGAGAAGAGCATATGTCTTCCCTAGTCTTCGACTTTTCGTCGCCTACTGTCACTGCCAGTTGCAGCTCAACGTTGATGGCTTCCAAGTGGCAGAAGCCCAAACCTTGAGCTGTCTTGTAAACATTCTCGTTAAATGTGAGGAGATGACATGAATGGTTTTGCGTAGCCGGCAAAACTGATTAGAGAACTTAACAACTATTCAGAACTAATATCGAAATCCTGCGTCCTTTGATGGGTGGGTAGCTACAGCGTTTCACTGGCGCGCTTCCTTGGAAAGCGACAAGAATAGGTTCATTTCCTTCATAAAAAGGGTTGCCGAGGGGAAGACACTGGAAATTGCAATGAATGCTTCAGTAATGTACATTAGGCAGGTGCATAATGAAACCGCCGTCAGTGCAGGTTATAATGCAGTGTGTGCAGTACGCGTAAGTGGCCTAACTAAGCTGACCACGAGGTAGACCATGATCCTGCAAGCGCAAATAATTTCGCCGTCCTCGCACAGATCATATACTGCAAGAAATACAGTGAAGTTGTAGAAGCAACGAAATAGTGTAGGATCATTGTATTCATACAGTATTCATTACAAAGCCTGTCACGCGCATTAGGCTTATGACTCGAATTAGGCGGCAATTATATGGGAGTCAAATTGAGCTATCGACGCCATAAATATTGGAAGACAAGCCTCATTAAAAATGACCACACCGTACAGGGGCAGCAGACACAAGATTTATGCTTATTGTCAACAACACTGCGTCAGTTCGAAATAGATTGCCTGTGATGCACGTTTAAAATATGTACTGACGTACGCGTGAAAGCTGAACTATAATAGACAGATTTTCGCTATGTCCTGTAGTATATAGTCAATAGTTCTTGTACGATACACAACCGAATCTACAGCGTAAAATTGCGTAGTTATCTCTCCTCTTAAAATGTCGGTACTTGCAGTATTTACGCGAACATAGCCCGTGAAGGAAACGATACATGCCAAGCTGCTTCGACTGGTTTAGTGCAGGTAATTACAAGCGTTATCTTCACAGTAATCTTCATCAGTCGACTTATGTTCGCTACGGTCTCGACATTTCTATGACCCTACGGTAATCGCGCAAATGCTTTCCTAAAACATTTCATAGCCCTACCTATTTATCTCCTTCACGCCTGCTACTGGACAAGTTTGCCTTTCGTTGTAGTCATATTTGTGAGACTAATGAGACATCCGTGAACCCTCGTCCTAATTCCAGGACTCGTCCTCTAAAGCCCACTTGGGTCATCTAGAATGCCATCGATTGGGCTTTGTTTTTAATCGTACTTCTTGCTTATCGGGGTCGTTTACTACCGTAGGTCTTCGCGCTGTATCGTATATATGCTTCATTCAAATAACAAACATTTCTTCTCCGTAGATCGCCGGCAAGCGCGACCCGGCTCTGGAGGAGAGCATCATGCAGTGGATGGCCGCCATCCTGGGACAGCCCCTGCCCCAGGGCGACTTTGGAGACATCCTCCGCGACGGTGTCGTCCTCTGCAAGTAAGCGCACCTGGACGACGGTGGATGTTGCGAACAGCTGTTGGCTTAACAAACTAGGGTTGCACTTGAGACAGCGGCGCAAAGCAAAAAGGTTGACAGCTATTCTGGAGACTGAGAACGAACCATGACAGAGATAATTCGAAAAGATAACAAACAGAAATGTATTAAGTGGCACATTTATTCGATATATAAGGACTTCACTGATTTTAAGTGTTTATGACAAAAATGCTTCTTATTAAAGCAGTCTCAATTTTTCCTCAAAAAGAACGTAATGTGGTAACGCCGTATACAAGAGGGGGAGTGAACAATAGATTAAGTGGTCTGGCGCGCTGTTTCTCTTCGCAGCCTGATGAACAAGCTGATGCCAGGCTGCATCCCCAAGATCAACACCTCCGGCGGCCAGTTCAAGCTGATGGAGAACATCACCTACTTCCAGAACGCCGCAAAGCAGTGGGGCGTGCCCGAGATCGACGTCTTCCAGACCGTCGACCTCTGGGAAAAGAGGAACATCCCCCAGGTCGCCCAGTGCCTGATGGCCGTCGGCCGTGCCGTAAGTAGACCTTGTATAACAATGAGCTTCGATTGAGACGTGACGTCGGCTATGTTATCGTCACGCCAAAATTTCAGTGGTGCGCATCAGAGACAGCAAATCTAGCATTCTCATAATGGCGTTAGATCTTCCGTCACAGTGCGCGCGCAAGCGTTGGGCACGAGTGATAGACCAAAGTAATTAAGATCGTAAAACCAGATTTGATATTACTCGGTAGCCGGTTTTGACTGTGCCGAGTGCATATAAATGACACGGCTACTCGCAGAAAATATTACAATAATGTATTTGAGTAACCCATGGCTTCACACAAAACGATCGCAAGAATTTTAAAGTGAAGAAATGGTTATGTTCGACAACCAGTAAAAAGAGATAACGAGATGGGCAAGTTCGGCAATGCTGCATGTACAAGCATTGAAAGCTCACCAATTTGAAAAACTTATAGAAATGGCTGAGTGACTGGCACAAGTATCGCTTAGGAGTAGTGTACTGCCAGCGTACGTCGTAGGAACATACCATTCGTCCTTCGCCGCAATATAGAACTCAGTGGCATAGCCACTCCTGGAGTTTTGCACACTCGCACTGTAATGACAAAGCGTATTGTTCGCAGTGCTACAGCCACCCTGAGTTCCGCGGACCCTGCCTGGGACCTAAGCCCGCCGAGGAGCAGAAGCGCGAGTGGACGCAGGAGCAGCTCCGGGCCGGTGAAGGCATCATCAACCTGCAGTACGGCTCCAACAAGGGTGCCACCCAGAGCGGCCAGAACTTCGGCAACACCCGGCACATGTGAAGCGCTCGCCAGAACTGCAGCACAACAAGCCTTACAGCTTGCCGCGCCCTCTGTTTACATGCAACAAAAACAAGATCACACGTCATCTGCGCCACTGCGACCCTACCTTACAGCTGCATCAAGACAAGAGAATGAACATCTGTGCGACCGTATGATCCAAGCCGACAGACTGTACACATTAAGTTATTGTTAAAAAAATTATGTACCTTCAAGTGGGCGTTTCTCCTCTTCGTTCACTTGCTCTTCTTTTCTACAGTGCTTACGATGTTCACGTGAAAACCCTCCCTTTTAAGAGTAGTACTGCTTTTCATTTTCTAACCATGACATCATAATCGTGGTATAGAGAAGTTACACAAGAGTAATATTGGCTCCTTTGCCTCCATTAGCATATTCTTCCCTTGTTGTCTACCGCAGGCGTAAAAAAAAAGACAAAATGATGTCAGATGATTTCCTCCTTCTCAATCCCTGCCTGGGCATTTTGCGTTAAACCTTCCTCGTGCTATAAACATCCACAAATTTTAGAAATTTTTTGGTATGCATCTTTCAGCACACTGTATTCCCAGCTTGCTGCCTTTTCTAGCTATTCTGTGTTTTAAAAACCTCAGCACTGCTGAAACCAGCTAAGAAGAGAAAAAAAAATGCCTGAGAAAGGAACGTGGCTAGAATTTCTCCTTTCTGTTTTCATCGCTTAACGTTTCGGAAAGAAAAAGCGAGTGAGAAGTTCAGTCACGTTCCTTTTCTGCGTATTTTTGTACTTTTACAAGTGGCGCGAATGGTTCCAATAAATCGTGAAGAGTGACTGGTTAATATTACGACTCAGACTCTCTTAATGCTGCTTAAATTTACGTGATGGTAATGAACAGGGGAAGAAGGAAGGATATTTATTGAATAATCGGGGCACACCAGCTGGAGAAAAAATTCAAGAGACACCAGAAAAATTGGGGGACAGAAGGACATGACGCAATTCGTTAACGGACCCAGTCTGCTGCTCCCTTTGTGGACCCTTGTTCACGCTCGAGCACTTTACTCTTCGTTTAATCCCTAATTCCTTATTGTGTGCCTCTGTTATCTCAGGTATACTCATAACTATTACAGCCGTAGGTTATCGTAGGTTACTAGGGCCCCGACGTAGTTAAAAATCAGTTACAAGCAAGCCCTGGGAAAGTGCCTGTCTGGCAAAGGGGAAGTATGCCTTACTCATGATCCAAGGGACCCGGATGGTTCGACTTCCATCACAAAGGAGCTGTCCGAGTTGGCAGCTCTTTATAAGTTTTTCATGTCATAGAGTCTTGTGACATTGCCCAACAGGCCGAGTAGTCAGAGCCCAGTCATCTCGCCTGCCACCTACCGTAAACATGCTCGCAATTTTCCGCGCGAAACGCGTCAACAGGACGACATATTGTATGCAGAGAGCGAGCTTTGACGCTGTCGCATTAACATAATTTCGACGACCATCGATGCCTCAATACAGATGGCGCTCGCTGTTTAGGGTCCCCGAGCTGGCTACCCTTGGTCATCCACAGTACACGAGCAGTCATTGAAGTTCCAAAGCCGAAGCAGGAGAGCAGTTTTTTATAGATCAGGAATCTGGGAAAGTGGACGAGTGCAGTATCAAGGTTCGACTGCCAGAATTAATTTATAAAGTGCAGAGGGAGGTATTTTGACAGTAAAGGCATGCAGTGAACGGAAAACGCTTTTTAAGAGCATTCATTCTCCTCTTTCCTGTCCAAATTCTCTACCGGGTGTCTTAAATGCATGTCACATTTGATTGGTTATGGGGTATATGTCGCAAAGTGATTCGGGCTATGAGGGACGCCGTAGTGGAGGACTGCGATAATCTCGGCCACCTGAGGTTATTTAAGTGCGCTGGCATCACGCATTATACGGGTACCTCGTAGCTTGGCAAGTTTTTTTTTCTATTGTACCGCGTGTGCAGTTGTGACGCTTTCCTGCATGATGCTTCGCGCGCTCAAGTATAGGGCTCGAGTTTTGCTGGCCGCAGAAGCAATGGTCTTTTACTCAAGATAATGTCATTCTTGGGTGATGCTAGGAAGCGCCCCCACTGTCTGCCATCGACGTCTCCAGTATTGAATTATTGTAAAAATGCGTCAGTTATGACGATGAAAGAAGAAAATTACTGAGCGTGACAACCTTTTCAGTCAACAGCAGTACGACTCTGTGATAAGTGCTTTGTGGCAAGTTAATATAAGGCTAAGAGTATCATGGCAGCAATTGACGCGTGGCCATGTTCTGAGTCGCAGCCGTACCTGACTAAGGTGCGGTCTGTCGAGTCATCTTAAATATGACCCCGGTATCATCTGAAAAAAAAAAAAAAAAAAAGCTAAACGAAGCGCCACCTGGACTCAAAAAATGTTACTCGTTGACTAGCGGTACTTTCTAGCCTCGCGGGAAACAATTAAGATAGTTCCCAGCAGTAAGTTCGTTCACAGCAGTAACGTTCCATTTGCAAAGTATATGTTGCAACTCTCTCGTATCCTTTACCAAATATGCCTTATTCGCCATATCCTTAAGGTCGGCTAATGTCGAGGCTAAGACATAAAATACTGGAAAATGTAGGTTGGGCTGTAACTTGTATAGCCTCTTGGTGACCATTAGGATGCAAATGCGTCACAAGCACAAAAGTATTGATCCCACTCAATGGCAAATAACAATGCTTTCAGCTAAACTGGACCACGACAACAGTAAAACATTAGGTGCGGTTAGTTTGAATGATTCTGACAAAATGTGACAGCGTACATACGTCTTTTCCACTCCGAAGCCGTTGCCATGAGGAACATAAGTATTTCGTTATATCCTGTCGAGTCTTCAGCCTCTCCACTCCTTCGCCCAAGAGGAAAGGAGAGATTTCTCTTTTTCGATTTCACCATATGTTGACCATAGCAGGTGGCACATCTGTGTATCGCCCGTGGTATAGTGGCAGAAGCTTCACAAAACAGCCCACAGTTTTCGCCTTCACGGTGCTCATAGTCCTTAACTCGTTGAAACTAGTCTCACAAAAGTATTGTTCAATTAGCAAAGACCACAACTCCGATAAATGAAGCCGGTCATTCACGTTACATCGTGCAGCGTTCGTGTAATAGGGACATAGTGGGCACTTGCTAGCCAAGGCTATAGCCGCTAGCGCCACCTCGAGGCTCCACACGTGACAGCACTGAGTCGTGAAAAACTTTCAACGTCTCATTCCCACTGCAGCGTGGCGCCACTAGGCCTGCTAGTGGGTATTTCTAGCCATTGTGAGTGTCTTAGCCAAGAAAGGCTCACGAAAAAAAATGAATGGATCAAACTCTGCTAAAGATATCAAAGTCACAGTTCCCTAAGAGTTAATAAATAACTCAACTCATAATTCCAAAGGATCAAACTGCAAAGAAACGAAAGCACGACGCTGACGTGTTTGTGAGAACCCCAGATGGGCACCACCATGCAAACAATCGCACCGTTATTTCAAAAGTTGTCCTTCGAAACAGGTTAAATAATGAGAGCGTACAGACATACGGTGTTAAAACACACAAACACAAACGAATTTAAGTTCACGATGCCTAAACATCGAATATTCTGCACTTATGCGTCGGGTTCATTGATACGTTCGGAGGGCAACCGAACGCCCTTGCGAACGCGTCGAAGTTCTTTAGTGGTAAGTTGCACTTGTCTCTCGCACTAAATTCACTTTCTGGAGAACACAACGCGGTGCAGTACGTCATAAAAAATACCTCCTTCTCACTGAACTGCGCGATCGATTCCACCCTGTTGTCTGTGAGCGCCGCGGCTTTCACTGATAAGTCGTGAAAGGCGCCGAACGCGATTTCCAACCCTGCCAACTGCGGGAACAACTCGGTATCGGCACCCCTGTCCTGCCTAGCTGCGCATAGTAGTTTTTCTTGGTACTCTTGAGGTAAGCTGTATTGTTCTCTTGAGACAGTGCGACCCTCGTCATTGATGTGTCCGCCACGAGAATCAATGATCTTAGCGACTTGCTGAGCATAGAGAGTTCCGAGGCTTCCATACAGCATGACGTCCTTACCGTTCACGTAGAAAACAGGAGCCTTCAGCACTGCCAGCGAAACGTAGGCCTTGTTGAGGTAATAGTTGAAGTGGAACGGCCCATAGGGCGTAGTAAACTGTTTCAGGTACAAGTCGTTGGCAAGTGTGTCCGTCAGGTAACTTCGAAGAATTCGCATAGAATCGATGAAGTTCTCGAAGAAAGGCCCGGTCATATCGGGAAACGAGCGGTAAAGCACGTCCGTCGCGTTGGCATCGAAGAACTGCGCCGCCGGCCAAAGTTTCGCTTTTAAGTTACGAATCTTTCCGAGCGTCACGGACTTTTTATGAGCGTCTAACCACGTGACGCCTTTAATGCGATGATAAAAGGACGAAGATATGTGGCCAAATAGGTTATTTACTTCTCTGCGGCTACCAGCGGTGTACTCGCTTCGCAAGTATTTTTCGGCGGCTAATAGGCCTAACGACAGCGTGACGTAATCGAAGCAGGCGTATTCAACGTGCTTTTTGGTTCCTTTTCCCGTCCCGAACCTTAGGTCCGGCCTGTTTGCAATAATCCAGAGGTGCTCTTGAAGGAAAATCCAGGAAAGAACTCCGATTATCGCTTCCTTAGGGTGACCTCTGAAAAGTTTCGCGATGTTTTCCAGCATCCTAACACTGGTAATTATAAAGCTGCCAGGTCGGAATCGATAGGGCAGAATGTGCTTGTTAACAAGGCTGAGCCACGATTCGTTTCCACCTAAAGGTACGGCCGCGTCCATGGCTGTGATCTCGTTCGCTACCTGGCGATTTCCTTCCTGAGCTGATTCCAAGGCCAGTGCCACAAATGTAGCTTCCATCTTTTCTAAAGTCTTCACGGGAAACCACAGTGAAACATTTAGCACGCGAAAGTGCTCTCTTACGTTAGATTCGTACTCATCCAGTGTCCGTACAGTGAGCTTTTGTGCGTACCATTTTGTGTTCAACGTTCCTGGCGTGAAGACCAAGGCTGGCGACTTCCTCACCGTCGTTGGCACGATGTGAACCTGGAAGAAAAATGCCATACGCCAATTGATGGCTAGGTCCAGCAGGAGGTCAAGCGGGTGCACGTCTAAATCGTTTAGAGGAGTAGCTTCAGGCCAGTACATGCGAAGCTTCCTTTTGAACTCCTTAAAGTATTGCAGGTTGACCCGTACGTCGGATTCCGAAGGCTCGACACAAGCCTTGAAAAGCCTCCCTGCCCTCCTCGATTCGCTGGCTGTGGACCGCAGGTTGCTAATGGCGGCATCAACGACATCGGAGACCAAGGCGTCGAACCTGCTTCGCGTTTCGTGCATCTCCCAGTAACCGCAAACGAAACCGTAGAAGTCGACGCACGGGTCAACGGTAGGGTTCCAGGCCATCTTTAAGAGCTGAGCATGGAGCACGCAGCTACGACTGGCGCAGACCCCCTCCGTCGATGAACTTTGCCCAACTCTTCGGATTGAAGCAACCACGACGGTGACGAAGATGACGCAGATTCCGACGGACACAGTGAGCAACGGGAGAACCAACTCTGCGCTTCCCGCCTTCCGGCATGACTCACTGCAAGACTGCTGGGTCGGTGGTGATGCCTGGGTCTGTAAGTCGACACGGAACAGAGAACAACATTGCAGTATTCTGTAACAGCAGCCCATGCGCACACACCACATAAACCTCTGGCAGCTTGCTGAAATCTGGACACAGAAAAAGAGTGCGGCAAAAACCCTACATTAAACAATCGTTGGAAGCTAGCCTGTCACGTTCTTGATTACATTAATATAATGAAGTATATAGAAAGATCGTTCAGAGACGCTAGGAAACACGTTTTTTGTCACTTATGGTTGGACTTAAAAGAAAATATGAAAAAAAAATACGTGCGAAGACTCCACTCCATATCTACAGCGCGATAAACGAGACAAGAGAGAAAAGATATAACGGCAAACAGTGCTGTGTTTATCGTTATGTTTTCTCTCTTGTCTCGTTTATCGCGCTGTAGATATGGAACACCGTCACCAACTCGCCCAATAACTGACCTTTTCGAACTAAGACTCCACTAATGCTTGAAGTGGTTGCGTGTAAAAGTGCTGTAGGGACAACCGCTTATGTGAATTACCAAGTCCCATGCATGTTGCCTTTTGTGCTCCTCAGTTTTGATGTGTTTCTCACCATGCCATCTTTTTCAGAACCTTAGTTGAGGAAAAGATAGCTGTGCTCGAACAAGTTTACATTTAAGAACAGATACAGATTAACTAGATTAAGAGATGTGCAAAACAATTCTCTCGTCTGTCAAGCGAAACAAATATCACAAGTTAAGAGATTACCGGGACAGGTTCTAGTTGCATTGTATGGTATGGTATGGTATGGTATGGTATGGTATGGTATGGTATGGTA
>JAJIZL010018695.1:613133-625068 GCA_023969395.1 Amblyomma maculatum | reverse complement strand
TGGTATGGTATGGTATGGTATGGTACGGTATGGTATGGTATGGTATGTTGCGGTATATGACATGGTTTCTGGGGTTTAACACTCCCAATATAATATTTGCTATGAGGGCACTGTAGTGGAGATGGGTTGTGGTAATTACGACCAGTTGAGGTTTTTTAATTGTCGCCAGTCTGGAGGATCAGCGTAGTCTGGTCAGCGAGACTCGGGACATGGCTCAAGTCCACGGCTTCCTGGACTGAGGAGGCTGCCCAACTAGGGCAGAATATTTTATGCCTGCTCATAATAAATGTTTGTCTCTCTAGCAGCATACAACACGCATGTCTTGTGTCTCTTTTGGTTTGGTTTGGTTCGCAGAGTTTAACGTCCCAAAGCGACTCAGACTATGAGAGACGCCGCAGTGCAGGACTCCAGAAATTTCGACCGCATTGGATTCTTTAACGTGTACTGACAACGCACAGCACACTGACACCTCTCCGTATCGCCTCCATCGAAATGCAGTCACCGGCGGTCGGGTTCGAACCCGGGCACTCCATCACAGTGGTTGGGCATCTTAACCACTGCTGTCGCGGCAGGGATCGAACGCGCACCCTTGGCATCAGCATTCGATCTCCCTAACCACTGATCCACTGGGACAGGGCCGGTTCTGTGTTTTAGCGTATGCTTCTGATAAGAGAAGATAAATAGATTAAGGTATTACATGGTTTACTGCATCTTGCTCAAATAACTCCCATACTCTTAATACAACATTAAGTCAGAGCTTATTACCGATTTTACGGTTTGGAGAACAATATGAAAGTGACAATGACACAATGTAATTACGCAGTTCGATCATTTAGCCAAGAGTATGTCGGCATTTGAGTAAGACTGTAATGCTTATTCACTGTGAGAGGGCTATTTACGGATCCTTCACCACTATCTAAGTTTTAACATAAACCTGCTGCATGTTTGTTTCAAAGTGGCCAGAAAACAATTAACAGATAAGCTGACCATTTCCGCAAAGTCGCCAGTCACCCAAAAGCCGCACTGGATGTAAAAAGTCTCGCTTTCATTTATACCCCTCGTTATTCAGTTCCCTGGACTACCATGTCTCCAATCTTCGTATTTCATAAGTTACTTTAAAATGCTATTAAGAATGCTACCTAAAATGCTAGTTAAAATGCTTTTTTGTACCATGATATCGCTTGTTGAATGCGCCCCGATTCTTCTTACACAGCCCATTTTCTTTCCAATTGTCCGGGTCTACCAGTCCTTACTGCTTCGAAGGTTACGCATTTCCGTGCAACTTTGTAAGATAAGTTGCCCGTCTCGTCACTTACTGTCGCAAAATTGCTTTTGTTTGTTTCACATTGGTTCTTTGTACCTTCGACATTTAATAACTAAGTAATGTACTCCACTTTATTCATTATTTAAAAAGAACGTAATGTTTCAATTTACTAAAGCAATGCATAATTGCTGGGGCGACTAAAACTATTCTCCAAAAAACCTGAATACCTCTTGAATATCAGTTGTCAGCGCTGAATAACAAGGAATGACAAGAAAAAATTTCGTCTCCATGCATGACATCTTGTGTGTCACTCAAAAGCATATCTACAAATCTACATGAACTACAAAAAGGCCGACAGAAGCTATCCTTAATAAGTAAACCTAAATTGTTCATTCATGCAGTGTTCAGATCGCAATAGGGCATGACACTCATAAGACATGTGTTACGTGTCGCTTTCTGTGTGCGACTAAGTTTTTAAAATGCGCAAAGAAGTTTACCCATGGGACTCACAAGACAGTTCCGCCAAACCTAAGCTCTGGAAGTATGGCAGACACTATCTCAGCGTAAACAAGGGCATCATGCTGCTAAGCGGTGGAAACTCAAAGAGGTGCCTATTCAATCTTCAGCGCCCCAAACTTGTCCACACTTACAAATCTCTGCGGCATGAAATTAAACGGCCAGAAGTTAGTTTTACCAATATATACAATGTGTTCCAATTACTGCGGGCAAGTTAGAAGTGCCCGTTGTGCTTTCTTACATATGCCACTTATGTTGCCTTTTGCAAGAAAACTGCAGCTAGCCTAGACTGGTCTCATACTAATAGCCTTCATTTGTATACACCATGTGAACGCGTAAAGAAGTAGCCAGAACTAACATATGACTTAACCTCAGCGCATCGTCTTCTAGAAAAGAAAGAGAAACTGCCCGGAACCCCTCTCTCTTGGGCCGACGAATGGCACCGGCATTCATATCGCCCCTCGATTCCGCTCTTGAGGTGTGGGGAGCTTTACTTGGCTCATGTGACGCGCACATAAGGGTAATGTAACATCTCATCCTATACTACGTGGCATAGCACCGTTTAGACCACGCGATCACAAATGGAGCGTTCTCGACAGACCCACTCAACAAAGTCTTCCTTACGGCTCAAGCTTACATCGGCAACACTATATTTGTAGTTGAAAGGGGGGGAGGGGGGGAAGACAAGAGGATGCAAAAGTTTTAGGTTACGGCATGCTACGAATAAAGTTACGACCATAACGCCGTTTGCACTGGCAGAAGTATTTCATGCAGCTTAGCAGGAATTAAATGAAAGTGAATCTGGGGCTGCATATGGTAAGACGACTACGTGCGGCTTAACACATGGCTTCGCCTCGGTTAGTCTTATTCCTACAATATGCGGTAACTGCTAATGCAGTCTGTGGAGTCATGAATTGAAGAAACTCACGCTTTCAAACGTTCTTGATTGTTGAGTGTGAAGATCTTGAAGCGAACCCTTAGGCACAGTGATCTTAGAGTTGCTTTCCGGGATAGCATCCAGCTCCCCACGGTTGGGCTGCGGTAGAAGAAAAGAACCGTGAGTACATAGTGGTTATCACCACGAACTCTTTGCCAACATACAGGTTAGCTTACATCTTCCAGAGCACCCTGCCCCAAACACGATTGGATATCATTCTAAGCAGCAATCAGGTTCACGTGATCGTTCTCGCACGCCTGTAAAAGCTGTGCCCACTTAACACTTGTCACAGTTAAAACGTCGCTACAGCAGAAGGAGGGTTTCTTCTAGACAAACTAGGCAGTGACGCTGCAAGGTTGCTTATTATAAGAAGAAAATTTATTTTCTCGTTGAAAGCTCCTTAACTACAGAATGACAGACTTGTTTTTTTCTATATTTATTTTTAACTAGCCCACCAACTCGCTCTTATTGCTTTTTTCTACCGAGTATTGAATTATGGCACACAGTCCACGCATCCCAGCACCACGCATTCTGGCAGAATAGTAACTGCATTGTGGGACAGGGGAAAAGACACAATTAGTGATGCCTCTTAGTGATTATTGGGTCGGAACTGCAGATTCCCGTCAATAGGCTATGACTTCACCTATAGTCGGATACAATTCAGGTCTACACTGAACTCGACAAAGAATTTCTCTGTTAAAGAAGGTATAGTGCGATCTTAAAGGAGTATAGACACCATTTTTTGAAGCGTCGGAAGGAATACGATTGTTTTCCTGATTATACAGATATGCTCCCCAAGCAATCCCAACCTCGCACGTTTCCGCGAAGATATTTTAATTTCATTTTAAAAACAAGCCAGGCAAGTACTCCGTTTTTCAAAACCCATTGGCATCGACATCTCTGTGACGAAAAAGTGTACATAGGTAAACAACATGACGTCATGAAACAACTGTGACGTGGAGTCGGCAAAGCAAAGAGCAGTGACGACACATGGCCGGCACTCGAACAGCGCCACCGCCGCTTCCGGCCGTGCCCTGAGAAAGAACTACGCTTCTGCTGGCTTTACTCGATGGCTTCTTCGTTGGTGCATGTTACAATTACCTCACCGGTGTACGTATGGAGACTGCCTGCTAAACTCAGGCCCCAACAGCATGCCTGCACAAGTGCAGGGCTACGGCAACGGTGCCTTTCGATGGCGCGCCGGGAACATACTGCGCCGCTCCCCGCCTACCCTAGACGTCGCTAGCCCTAGCTGGTTTTACATCGAAGCGCCAGCGAAAGGCGCTTCGGAACGAGCTAACGCTGTAAAAAACGTCGGAGTTTAGCGCCGCATTACTGGCAAGCCCATCTCGTAAAATAATTTCTTGCTTTGCGCGACGCCTTCAGCAGCGGAGCTAGCAGACATCAGATGCGTCGCACCGGGCAGCCAGCTGTAGGAAAAAAAAAGTTCGCTTGTATCACTAATTTCTACCAGGACCTCCGTATTGGCCGAATAATCCTCGCAATTTAATCGTGACTGATAGTCCTTTGTACAAATAGCTATGTAAGCGAATTAACAGCGGTCTGCGATAGCTAGATTACCGATAGCGGCCACGGCTTTACGCGCGGCGGCCACGGCTTTGCGCACCCAGATTGCCTTGACTGCGCCAGATGACTCAGTGACTGCCACAGTGTGTGTGTGTGCGTGTGTGCCAGTGCGTGAATTTGTGCCAGTGTGTGTTTTGTGCGACAATAAGTATGCGTGTTGTGAATGTTTTTTTTTTTTTTTACAATTTTTTGGTCTGATCCGGGGGACCCCGTTGATCTCCCGATACGAAGGGAATGACCTCAGACTCATCATCATCATCATCATCAGCGGCACGCAGGCCTGCCGCGTCGTGACCAATCAGCGCGTGAACAGGCGTGAGCACGGGAGCCATCGGGAGAGCTTACGGTTTACGGTGGCTGATCGCGTCATTACTAAAACATTTTTTAGAACAGCTTGGCTCACAGCGCTGGCCATCCGGACTGATAAAGCAGCATCTTCACGGTTCCTTTTTTCAGCATTCCTACCAGTTGACATTTCCTGCGCGTCAACCCACCAAGCTTTCGTGGCTGCCTGCTTCGTCGCTTGAGTCGCAGGCGAGCGGGTCGGGATTAAAGTGCCCGGCAATGTTAGTAACATCCACGCTATTGGGCGAAACAACGTTGCAGTACTAATTATGCTACGCTGAAGCGCTGCTCGACGACGATATTTTCTTGCACGTGCGACAGCAAGCAGACGAAAAACGCGACCCGAATGCGTCATCAGATTTTGTGTTTACGCGATCACCAACCTTGCCAGTAGGGGGCGCTCGTGTGGCGTTCTCGTATCTTTGAAGTCATCGCGCGCTCGTGTCCGGAGAGAGCGAAACCGAAACTGGCCCTGATAACTGCACTGATAATAAATTAATTGATCTATGCTGGGGCTTTTCGGGTCGCAGTCCCTCTGTTTTGGACCACTGTGGATCGATTAAAGCAAAAATACCGGAACAGAAAATGTACGTGTCTATACTCCATTAAGACGTTTCTTGTTACCTGAAAAAAAAAAATCCAACAGCCAGACTTCATTGCGAGCTCTCGAAATTGCTTTGTTTGATGCATTCAAACATTAAAGCGCCGATTTGATTAACTGTTGCGACTGGTCAACGGAGCAATACAGGCGCCATCTGTTGTTACAAATTGCTGTATTTACACTCTATTCTAATATAATAACATATTCTTACAAAAAAAATTATTCGCTCGAAAACCTTTCCGCAACTAACTAGGATGCCTTATGGCAGGCACACAACTGTGTCTCAGCGCCCCAACACGCAAGAAACTCGCTGGAGGCTGAGGCAAATTATTCACCCATTGGGTACACGCAGTCTGGTTCCACATAGGTTCCAGTTATAAACGGAACTTTTAAAAACGTTCTACTTATAAGTGTAACTTTTTAGAAGTTCCACTTAAACCAGACTAAGAGTATGAAAAGCATGCACTGGGAACAGTAACAATGGCGCTCTGAAGTGACGTGGCTTGAAAATCCGTATCTCATTTCTCTCACTGCGTTCCATTGCCGTGAGCGACCAGTGCCCGAAGTTGTGTGCTTGCTGCTGGTAGCCGTTAGATATTCGCGCGCAGTCTCGAACGTCCCTTGGGTGCTGCGCTCCGTCATGACTGTGGAGGACAGCCAGGTAAGGACAGGCGTTCTCTTCTTCTCATTCTTCTTCTTCTAAGATCATTCTTCATAGGATCTCCTTCTTCTTCTATCTTTCTTCATTACCATTGGAGCTTACAGTGTCTGTCATCTATAACTTCAACAGCAGTGAAACATGTGTTCATAGCTGCAAGACCTCACTTTTAATTTTTGTTTTTTATTCGTGAGTGTTATTTGGAGGTCAGGTCACAAGGGTTTCCTGTCTCTATAATTCATAAATCGGTGGGCCACATCTCTATCAAATGGCTGATTATTTCCAAGCCAAGAAAGGAGCTAGCTTGACTCCTCAATTTCACGAGAGATGCAGTCAAATTGTTACACGACTGTACTAATCAAGTTAAGCTAGAACAGCGGATATATTCATCACCATGCAAAAACCTCGACAAAGGGCAGGAAGTAACGTGGAGTCGGCTCCAGACGCGGGACTTCTTTAGCCTGTCAGAAGTAGCCCACATGTATTCAAAACAATACAATCCAACTTGCAAAGAATGCGTCGAGATAGCCGGATATGATCTTATTTTATTGAAATGCAAAGAGGCGCGGCCACCGGCGCACGTGCTACCAGTTACTTCCCTAGTCACTTCCCGCTGAACGTGCGAAGAACAAGCCGACTCATCGCGTCGCACAAATTGCCGGCGCTGATGACCTTGGCTTAGAAAGGCTAGTAAAGTTCTCTATTGTATTGTCACCAATACATTGCTTTCATCCCACCGGCATGGCGCTTACATGACATCCCTGAAATCTAATTTAAATACGCTGATATGGAAATGGATATGATATGGAGCACTCACCAAGATCTGCTAACTCAGAAGACTGCCCTTCAATCAGCATTAGATATTACCTCTGATTAGGCCTCATCGATTGGTCTTCACCTCTCCGCGCGTAAAACTACATACAAGTCGGTCACCAACCGCTGGAGACGCCGTAAACTTGCTGCAAATCCAATTCGTCTCTGTCTGTCAGGCACACCACTAAAAGAAAGTCAGAGCGTAAAAATTATGGGCTTAACGATTCACCAATCGGGATCACCGACTACTTGGGTTTCTCGGGCAAAAAAGCAAGCTATTCAGACTATAGGTTTGAGTAGAAGATTTCCTCATAAACCGAGTGACTCTGGCTCGTCTTTTGTATGCCATTTGGTGAGCACGGTTCTGCAGCCACGTATTGTTTACCAAAGCCCAGTTCCCGCATCTTACAAATGAACAATCGGATCGCCTTGAAGCCGTGAACCGAGAAGCTATGAGGATCATTACATGACTTCCGAATCACTCCGGTCGTAGCGTTACAAAAGAATGCGCAGCTCAACACCATCGATGAGCTGGTGCAGTAGTGCCCTGATGCTCGCAGACTTAAGGCTCCTCTATCAATTCCACGCAAGCACTCAGGGCATATGCACCTTCACACATTATTCCTCAGCCACCTGCACCAGTTCTCTCTCCCAGGAAGTTTGTACAGTTAGGCGACAACAAGAAAACCGCAGACCAACGTCTGCCAACTCGGCATCGTCACATTGCCAGAGATTTGAAGAGCAAGATGCTCGGATGCTCACCAGCATCAAGGGTCCATTTTAGTGTACGTGGATGCAAGTATACAAGGCTGGGAAGAGAAAACAGTAATCTACTGTCCGTGAAGACTTAGCCTGGATCAGACCTCTATGTTCCAATTTTCGGAACCACCTACATCTTTCTGCGATGCGCTCGTGGCAGTGCAGGGGGCACTCTGCTCCGTGGCCACCACAACTATGCTCACTGCGGCCCACGTTGTCATCCACAATGACGCACTTCAAGCAGTACGGTTGCTCCGACATGTCAGCCAATGCCCAAAAATACGCAAAGACATCCACGAGCTTGCGGCACGCATCCCGCAGTCAGTACGTATTGAGTGCGTCCCACGGGACATTCTGCCTTCCCAAAGTCACACCGACATAGCGACCCGCCTCGTGACCCAAAACTCTTCTTTGCCAGGCTCCTTTATGTGGACGACACTACCCTCCTTTTATCAAGAAAGAAACACCTCCGGCGCCCCAAACGTGCTCTTATCCCTCCGTGTGCGGTAACTCTCCAACGCGGGTTCACCCGTGAAGAGGAGGTTGCGCTTTGGAGGATCCGAGTCGGGGTTGCCCTCACACCAGCAGTCACTCGGACACGGTCTCACTGCCGATGATTATATCCCCGCGCATGGTGTCCGATATGTAAAAACAAAAATGTTGAAGCCAATATTCACCACCTGCTGTGGGACGGCCCAGCACTGAAACCGGCACGAATCCGGCACCTGACTATAGCTGGCCTTTAAGCAAGCAACCCTGCCTCGTATATCGCCTGGACGCAGGGACCACATCATCGCTCACTCCTGGACTTCATAAAGTCAGGCAACTTTTTTCCATTCATTTATGAAGTTCTCCATTGTTCATCACATACTTTATTGATTCCCTGGGGCAATAAATATCGTTAAAAAAAAATAAGAAAGCCACCAACGTCGAGTTGCGGCCAAACGGTGGGAGTGACGTCATCTGTTGTTTGCAAAAAAAGAAGCGCAAGGAAGAAATATTTTCGAGGGAAATCCTTACTGCCGAATGGGATCAGCAGTATTTTTAATAAATAAATAAAGTGTTTTGAATGGCAGAGCAGCCGATGGGTGCATTGCGCACATAGCACGCGAGTCCTATGCAGACGGCAGGTGGCGCAAGTGCCATTTTATGGCCGAACAATATTTGGGTCTCTTGGTTCGTCTATCTTGACGAAGAATATTTAGGATTAGATCATGAGCGCCCAACAAGATAAGTGGCATTTTTAAACTTGCTGCCAGACAAAAGCTACCACAAGAAGCAATCCCCGTGCGCAAGCTCCCCGTTAGCGCGACAGCAGCTGAAGCGGGAAAATTTTCGAAAACTTCACGGTAAAATACAAAATAGTGCATTTACTTCTGTGTTGGGAAAAAAATAAACAACCCAAACAAGGCTCTCGGCTTCAGCAGCAGCCTCAATATATTGAAGCCTGATCGTTTCAGAAAATCGGAGTTGACGAAATAGTCGTCAGGCGAGACAGGCCGACGACAGATATGGGGGTGCTTCCGTTTGTCCTTCTGAGAGTACCTTGATCCCATTGCAGTATCCCCCTAAATAGGAGGCAGGCACCTGACCAAGCCACCCCCCTTGCTACTCAACTTCCCCCCCCCCCTCCTCCTATCCCACCATGTTATTCCTAATAAATAATCATTTCTCTCCGTGAGTACCTCATACAATGGAGCCAGGCAGCTCGCTCGTCCTCATCTTTCTGCAGATTGTGCCGCAGTGTAACGTTCTGATGAACGATGGCATTGCGGTCAAAAGCACAACAGGGCCGAAAAATACTAATCGCTCATGCGACTGTGCTCGCGTGGCTCCTGAAGTGCCGTATTCAACGGCGGCGCCAGTGAGTGACAAGCGCCAAGAGCAGCTTCTATTTTCTCCTTTTCTCTCCTTTTATTTGGTGCGAACTTTGATTGCACTTCAAATATTGGTGCTTGCGTATTTTCTGATATTCTCCACTAGTTTTTCTGCATTTTGAGTTCTCACGATTTGAAATTTGTGCGCTTCGTGTACCCCCCTTATGTAATACCCTCCCCGAGAGGCATTCAAGGTATTTGAAAAAAAAATAATAGATAAATACTGTGAGTTGAGAGACCGAGCTTAATTGGAACGGCCAACAATGGCGTCGAGGAACGAATACACATGATGATTCACAAATGAGGATGAAGCTCTGTGAAACGAGGGGTGATAAGTAATCACAGATGAAGATGAAGTTCACACTCTCCATTTATATAATTTAGAGCCGCACCTAACACCTCACAAAAGAAAGTTGAGTAGACTGAAGGCTTCAAGTGCGCACTTTTGGTCCAAAAAGGGAAAACGGCGTCATGAACAGGAAATCTTAGTTTCGCGCTCAGCCTATGAGAACAACAAGAAGGTAAATGCCTTCCATGCATGGGTCGAACAGCAAAGGCGACAGTGGACCACCTTGACGAACCGATTATTTTAATTGTATCCGTTTAGTTAATTGCTGGTTAGGAATTAATTTTGCACAGGATTTCTTATAGCACACCCAAATGTCATGCAAGCGTGTCACTAAGCCATGTAGGCCCATTCGCAAGGCTAAGCGGAGCTTTGTATCCCTATCGTGCGGCCTTTCATGAACAGTATCTTACGACTGCATTTTAAAGAGTATATATGTAAAATTACAAACCCACATATCACGGGAGCAGTGATAGCCCGGTAGAAAATGCGGGAAGGGATGACTGTACGCGATCGAAGATCCGTAATAAGATGCAGCAGACTGAAGCCATTACCTTAACGCATTATAGCTTTAGAAGCGTAGTGTCTCCAAAACATTTTCTAATGTTGTTAACATGATTTGCTCTGGTTGAAATACCTTTCCTTGCTTCCGTTTAATTCCTCTTCGACCATGTCAGGCTAGGTTATCAAGGCAGCTGGGCTCGTTTAAATAAATATACCACATTTCTTAGTGCCTAAACAATTATTTTTTTTTTGTTTTCGATATAAAGACAGTAAATTAAATGTTAACTTGGCGCCAACAAAGAATTATTAGACCCTTTACAGCCTGGTGGCGTTCAGCCCTTTCCCTTGTTGAGCTCTGGAAGCTGACACCAAGTGTCTTTTTTGGACATGTCCTACCCGTGGTTATTGCCACTGTGCTGGCATAGTAGGGCATGACCTCAGTGACACATTGGTCTCAATACCCGAACCTCTGGACCGCCACGTTGCGCTCTTTTTGCGCACCTGAAGGAGGCGGTTTTCACAGCCGAGGCGTGAAGCCCTGACACTGCCTCATCCATCTCCATCCCCGAAAGCCGTGACGTCGTTACGAAAACCGAACCCTCAAAGCAAACAAATGGCAGCCCTGTCCGGATGATTGTACCTGTGCTTTTTGGTCGGGCCCTTAATGATTGCAAACAGTGAAGCTTTTGTGTCTTCATCTGTCTTTTCACTTCGTGACAGCCCCTAACCGGCACGGTTGGCTAACTCTCCGAGAGTGACAAGTTCAGGAAGGTCCTGGCAGGTAAAGGAAAGCCAGAGCTGGCAAGACTTCAAGAACATTGCCTTACATCACTTTACTGCCTTGCTAACTGATGCTTGACTTAACACTGATTCGCACAAAATCAATATTTTGTCGCCTGGAGGCTAAGGCGGCCCACTGCTACCTATTAGCGCAAAATCTCCTAAAGCGAGGCTAATTTGGCTAGAATAAAATCGTCAATTTGTGTGCGTGGGAAAATGTGACCACGACAGAAAAAGGAAACGAAAGAGGTCTTCACTATCCCCTTTCTGCTACTGCACTTTGCTAATCTGTGGCTTCCATGGCTTTTTTATTTATTTTTTTCACGCGGAAATCATACAACTACTGTCTGTAAAAATTACACCAGTAGTTTTGTCAGATTATGAGTCCCCTCATACCTTGGCTCGCAAGCAGCTAGCAGGGTGAGCTGAAAGTCATGTCTCCAGTGCTCTGTTTCTCCTCTCGTTCCTTCGCAAGACCCACTGAGCTTCAACTCCGAAACAAGTCCAGCTTTCTTGGACGTCACAATTTTTTAGTAATCTTTTGAATGTTTCAAGGAGTGGTTTGTACACGTTGATGAGAATTGTCTAATCGTCTAATCGTCCACTGAGCACAAAATTTCTGTTTAAATGTTTTCACCTGTGGTCGCACTGAGTAATTAAGACTGCCACGAATAATTAATGGGGAAAAGGTTTTTGTTTTTGTACATACCAAAAAACTATATGTGTCATATATTGATTGTTATGGTACGTGCGATCTTATGATAGTCAAAAGAACAGGGAGCTCATAAGCCTAATCTCTTTGAGAAAGGTACTTATCCACAATATCTCAGTATGACGAAAGCTGTATCTATACATTACCTGAGCTAGCGCAGTGCGCGAAAATGTTGCCATAATGTTCTACATTTATTTATTTATTTATTTATTTATTTATTTATTTATTTATTTATT
>JAJIZL010018695.1:563061-613123 GCA_023969395.1 Amblyomma maculatum | reverse complement strand
TTATTTATTTATTTATTTATTTATTTATTTATTTATTTATTTATTTACTTGATACTGCCAACTGCCTCTTGGCAGTCCAGGCAGGAGTGAGTAAATACAGGAAAGACAAGTCAAAGTCGACACTACAAATCAAGGTAAACAAGAATGTGAGTGACAAGAAAGCATAGGGAAATGGCTTGCCATACAGATTGTTGCATGAAAAAAAAAAGCAGCTTATACAAAATTACAAAAAAAGAGCATTAAAAAGAACAAAAAATACACATCTGCAAACTGCAAAAAGATGAGACTAGACACAAAAATTAACGCGCTTCATTGGAAAGAGTGCACGGCAGACGCAAAGGATTCGACCGAGGTCATACTGGGGACTTCTTTGGTGACCGGATCCTTTTTTTTTTTTTTTCGTTATGTGCATCCAAAACTTCCTTGGAGCGTTAGTAAAAGAAATGAAATAAAGTAGTGAAGAAATGAAGAAAAGAAGTAGTATCATTGAATAAATGATACTTTGAGTCTTATATTTTGTTCCTAAGTTCTGTGCGCATTAATTGTAGCAGAGAACGGTCGACAGAGGAATTGGAACGTGACAGGCGTTTCAGGCGGCGCTTTAGTTGCAATGTGTCACAAGTGATCCAAGGGTTGTTGCGAGCCATTCTCTTGCGCTTTGTTGGAATGTACCTGTGTATACATTCTTGGACTGCGTATTTAAAATTCAACCATAAATCATTAACACTGAATTCACTCTGGATAAATTTTTGAGAAAAAGTGTCGGCGTCTCTCATAGCCTGAGTTGCTTTGGGACGTTAAACCCCACAAAGCAAAAAAAGCAAAAGCAAAAAAAGTGTCGAAATCTTGTTCTAAGTAGTCTAGTACACTTTCATCTGCCGCTTTCCTAAAATCCAAGAATTCTTTGTCTGGACAACGTATCGGTTTTTTTTTTTTTCGGTAGATTACTTCTAAAGAGGACCCCACCATGATCTGTTATGCCTGATAAAGCTTCTACAGTAAATCATGTTTCAATGACAGCTTCAGAGATAAGAAGTAGGTCGAGGATAGTTCGCGAGTTTGAAGTAACACGTGTAGGTGTTCCTACTACCTGTTTAAGACTAAAAGAAAATTCCAAATCGAGCAACAATTCGGCGTGCTGACAAGGAGGTCGAGCACAGAAGTCGTCCCAGTTGATCATGGGCAGAATAAAGTAACCGCACAAGATAATATGAGTGTAGCGTTTACTATGAGCGTAAAGAATATCGCGCAGCGATTCTAAAATTGAGGTGTCTGCATTCGGAGGCCTGTATACTACACCAATAAGAACGTTGCACCTGAACGACGGCACAAGGATCCAAGCAATCTCAGCACAAGTATTGTGAGCAATGGATGTGAATGGAATGCCGTTTTTTATTATGGCCGCGACACCACCCCCTCTCGAGCGAAGGTCCTGGCGAAGTATGTTGTACGAGCTGGGTATTATGTCGGAATCAGGAATAGCATCACGAAGCCATGTTTCCGTTAGTAGCGTGACGTCCGGGTTGTAACTAAGAAGTAGGTTTTCAAGGTCGTCAGACTTATTCGTGACGCTCCGGGCGTTAACAGGTAATACAGAAAGCAGACTGAACGCATGGGGTGATTCGAAAGATTGAGATTTACTTTTACTTTTGCGCTGTTTTTGACTGTAAATAGACCGGGTATGTCAATTCGCTGCAAACAGAACTACCTTATCCAATGCTTCGTCCCATCTGAAAGTATTGCCATTGATTCTAACTTTGTCAAAGGTTAAAAACATCTTGTCTCCTCGGTTTTCTTTCGTCTAAGTCCTAAGAATTTTCCTTATTGCTTACTCCCTAGGACAGAAGTCTTCAGTAATGCTATAGTCAGTGTTTTTGAAGGCGCTGCACACTTTTAGTATTTTTAATTTGTCTGAGTTGTCCAAAAGCTTCAGTGTCACTGGGCGACATTTGCCGTCCCTAGGCTTCCCTATTCTGTGGACGCGCTCCATTGACACGTTTGAAACTTTTAGTATGTCCTGAAATATTTTTTTCGAAACCTCTTGTTCTAAAGATTGGGACGGCTTTTCCGTTGGTTCCGGTAAACCATAAAGTAATAAATTGTTCCTCCTGCTTCGATTTTCCAGATCATCTACTTTTGACAGTAGGCTGTCAACAGGTTTCTGTAGATCGTCCACCTTGGCTGTGTAGATCTTAACAGTGGTCGAAATACCCTCCACTTTTCGGTCAATGGAAGCTAACTTAACAATGCTTTCATCTAAGCGTCGGTTTGTTGTGGCCACGCTTTCTTTAAGCTCTCGCAAGTCATCCATAATTGTCCGCAGCATGATTTCGGTAGAGGGGCCTGGATGTAATTCAACGTCCCCGCAGGAAGCCAATAAGTTAAAAAAAAACATATAGATTTTTTAGCACATTAATAAACGGCCGGGGGCACGGCCAGAGAAAAAGGCACACATCGTCACTACGATAGCCAGAAGCCTGGCGGTAGTCTCTCACCTGTATCAAGAACAAGAAGGGATTCTTTAGATGCATGGTTCCAAAGCTCTCGCCACGCCCACCGATCGTATGCCACGCTTGAGTACGCTCTGACAGTGGTGACGTAGCGGATGGCGGCGCTCGATGTCGGTCCAAGCGCGTCGTCCAGCTGCGCAGACCCGGTGTGTCGTCAGCAGGAAAGCCTGTCGATGCATTGCGCTGGTGGCCGTGCAATTCCGTCAACTTCACCGTAGTTGGGTCGCATTCAGTAGCTGAAGCCGCATCGCTGTGGCTGATGCAAATCAAGGCCTGTATCAAGAACAAGAAAGGATTCTTTAGATGCCTGGTTTCAAAGCTCTCGCCGCGCCCGTCTCGGCTGCGGAAGGTGATCAGTTCGAAACCCGCCGCCAGACACCCACCGGTAAAATGGGTACAAGCGTCCCTCAGCCCGGCGCCCAGCTCTCTCAGGAATGTGCGTTTTGAAGAGGCTCTGCTAACCCTGCTGTGCTCCTTCGAGGGCTTAAAGTTTCGAACAAACTAATTACCTGCAAAGGTCGGGTTGACAGAAAAAAGCACGCGGTTAGTTTCGTTAGATCTTCTGTATTGTGCCGAGGGGTTCAGCCAACCAGCTTGGAAGAGGTGGGAAGTACCATTTGTCAAGCAGTCATACACCACCCCTATGAACTAGAGATTACTGCGGATTTGCAAGTAACGACGTCCGCATGCTTGTTTTGAGCACTCTAACAGCCCTAAGGAGTATATTTTTTCATCATTTACGAGTAGTATGCCGTTCGAGTCAACGTAGGGTTGTGAACACATATAATATTCGATCGTGTTTACCTTCTCAAACCTTCAAAAATAATATTGTTACGTGGCGACAAGCAAGAGAAAGGCGCGACATGGTGGCATGGTGAAGGATGATTTAATGGCTGGCCTAGCGCGAGGGCTACTCTCGCGCCACTGCCAATCTTCTTCTTCGCAACACTTCCCGGGGCCACCAAGCGATGGTCCCGATCCGTTACTTGAAGTCGATGATGACGTGACGGTGTAGATGTTCAAGGAGAGATAGAAGAGAATGATGCACTTGCCACCACGATGACGATGACCACGATGATGCTTGGGTGATCCGCCTCCCCTGGAGCTCTTCAGCCATACGCCACCGAAGCATCCATGGGACCGATGGCTCGAGGTCGCGTCGGGCGGCTGGGTGGGGCGGGCGTTGCGTGTTCTTGTCTTTAGGTTTTTCGGGTCATTCGGGTCTTTGATCTGGTCTGGTCTCTCGGCAGTACATGTGTGCTCCTTATCTTCCTATGCAGGCTGGGGGCTGGGAAGCGGTATAGTTGGTCGGGCCTGTTCGGGAAGGCCTGGGGCGAAGCTGCGCTGCGTTATCCCAGGACTCTCGGTCGATGGTCCCGGCGTAAGGATGGCGTTGGCGCTCCAAGGCGAGGATGGGTATGACGTAACCTGCACCTCCACCAAAATGTTACGTGGCGACAAGCAAGAGAACGGCACAACATAGTGACATGGCGGAGGATGATTTAACGACTGGCCTAGCGCGAGGGCTCCTCTCGCTTCACTGCCGATCTTCTTCGCAACAATATCATCCTTCCAGTTACAGTATAAAGCACAACATAAAACACCGTTGCCGAATTCCAGGAAACCTCTTGAGAAAAGTTAAGGCTGCGAACACAACCAGCAGTGGACCCTTGTAGTCTTAAAATTCTATTTTTACCAAAGATGTTTTTTTTTCCTTATCTGCTTCTCAATCTTTGCATCCTAAAATTATGCAATAAAATTTTTTTTTCCCGTAGTTTGCGGATTTCTGAATTTTGAGACAGGCTCTAAAAAATTACATTAAGGCTCAGTGGGTGCAAAGCGCGAAAGGGGCACTTTGGTTACCGCCATCAGCAGCGAAAGAGTGAAAATTCAAATAATATTAATGAAATTCTTGCGACAATGTAAAAAAGAGTGAAACTTCACATTCGATTAATAAGATTTATGCTGGATATATATGAGAGCGTCATGTTTCCACGGGATACTACATGATTACGTCAGCGTCGATATAAAGGAATCACAGATAACTTGATGGTGACTTGTGAGCATATATGCTCAAAGAACAAGGGCTCCGGTGTTTGTACATATTGGTGTATACCACCTGCGCCAGAGGCAAGGTGGTGAGTGTTCGAGGCTACGAGGTTTCAAACCAGGGAGGAGGGCAAGATGAAGCAATCGCTAGTGAGATTTAAATTTATAAATTTCCTTTGTACTCCGCTTCTTCAGTCATAACTTGACCGAAGTTGAGCTAATATTTGTAATAACGTGAAAGAAAATAAAAAATGCGTAGATTTCTATTGTTTTTTCGGCGCAGTGGGTTAGGGTTATATTTCTTGAAAGCGTAGACAGCGGTTCTAGCCTAGTTTTGGCCCTTGCTTGTTCTAGATTTAATGAATCATGACCTGCATGTAAATTAGTTGTCATTTAGCTACTGGGCTGTGTTGCCTTTTAGGTCGAATTCTTAGATGGTTTTCTGTGAGTACCGCCGTTTAAAGCACTAGCTTGATATGAGTTGTTCACTCGGTTTTCTACATTACATTCAAGAAACAATTAATTCCATGCACATCATATATCATTCCTCTCGAAATATTGGCTACATTTTACGTTAAAATTCAATCTGTCTGAACCAAATTCATGTTGTGCAAATCTTTTAAGACAAGCAGGCACACGAATCCAGAAGTTGTGACAAATTACCTGTGCGCATCCGAATAAAACATTCCCCGTCCGAAAATATCGTCCTCAATGCTTCTTTTTTCTCATAACGTACAGTTCTGTTTAGGAACGAGAACAGTCACATCGATATTAACAAGGGTCTCGAGAACTATCTCTTCAAAAATCAATAATTTATCTACCATCAATAAAGAACACTAAAGAAAAACATTTGTAAGAGCGCTAAAATGGCCGCAGTCATCACAGGCAGAGCTTTAAAAGCCTTTGAAAGCTGCACCAGCACACAGGTGCGCTTCTTCCGTTGTATGCGCGGCCACAGGCATCCATAGGTAGGTGCCAAAAGAGAGGGCGCAGTCTTTATGCAGATCGAAAAATTCCCCCTTTTGCCAGCTATACACACAGGGACATGAAAGAAGCTTCTCGGGCTCGGGGTTCTGAGTCAGGGCCGCGGGCACCTCGAAATAACTTCTCAGCTCGGGCGCCTTCATGGCTTCGAAGCCTAAGAACAACGCGATCTCCACCTATCCACTTGACTCTTCTCCGCAGGCGCACATTGTTAGCGCGGCTCATCGCTTGCCGCTTTCCCTTCGGTTCTCCCCAGACAGCCTGCCGAGCCCGGGTTACCGCAGGCCCATGGAGCCTGGAGGGCGTCTTAGGAAGCGTAGGTGTGGTCGTCAGCGCTTATGGTGACAGCTGTCTCAAGGAGGATTTTGGCGACACCGGTGGGAACTTGACGCGGCCAGGGACACCTCTCACATCACCCCTCTCCCTCTGCACCCTTCCTTCTCTAGCGCCCTTAGCGCGTTGCGCGCACCATTGGACGCGCACGTGACGGGACCAGATCTGCCCCGGAGGAGTGACCGGGATGGCACGCCGAGAATACGCTCTTCGGATTCTCAGCTCATCCCTTCACGGCCCCCAGTTACCTGCTCCACTTTTCTTCTTCTTTTTTTGCCTCTGATGTGTGGGAGGTGTGTGGAGAACCGCTGAAGGTCAATGCACTCGCCTTTTGCACCCGTTTCTTCGACGTATTTGCATCACGAGAATCGCACACAAAGGTTGAAGTGATATTACTTATTTTTTTTATTTCAGGTACCGCATTAGAGTGGTCGCAACTATCCGCATCTGGCACGTCTTTGAGGCGCCGGTTGATTTAACAGCCGCAGCAAGGCTGATATATTGTGTGAAAAAGCTTGAAAACTGCACCGGTTATAGATTTTAATGAGTTTCGAGGAATCAAATGATCTTAGCTTCCGGGTTAAGCGTGCGAAATATCTTCGTGCTAACATTTCAAATAATGGCGCAAATAGCGATAAAAACTCCTTCGGCTATCACGCTTCTCCGCACCTCACTGGGACGCGTGGGGAGCACATGATGACGTCATTGACGGTACCGGTATGTTTTTCGCATAGAACGGCTTGGTTTGAAAAAGAACAAGGCTATCAAATGTGAAGGCCTAGAAACATTGTTTGGTGTCATCAGAAAAGGCACTGCAGGATGTGGGGGATGGGTAACAAAAAGTATAAATATTACCATCCATGACGTCATCACTGGGCTTCTACGCAGTGCTTCAGTGCTGTACGGAGAAGCTGGAATTTTAGTCATCGATTACATCATCAGTTTTAATGATAGCGCAAAAACACTTTGCAAGTATTACCAGCAGCTTATGGAGATTGGAATCCTTGATTATCGCAGAATTCTCGAAAAGTGATGCAGCTGCCCTTTAAAGCGCAAACTTGGAGGCCGCTTTTTACGCTCCGAATAAGTTGGTGGTGGTAGGATCAAGTATAGCCGCGCCTTTGATAAAAAAGATGATCGGAAAGGAAAAACTCCTATACCACAACCTGTTTTGTCGACTATATTTGCTGGCATAATGCAATAATATAAAAAACAAAGTTAAGGAATAGGACTGGATCAAGAGCATTCTCTTGCTTGCTGATTGCCATAGAGAAGCACAGACAGAAAGTACTGGCAGGGAACTGGTCTAGGCCATAACCTCCACGAATACGAGCTCTCACGCTCAAATGACGCATTGGAAAAGCCATAGTTCTGTTTGCTGTAACCCCGAGTTGCCTAAATTGAATAGAAGTTAACTGAGCAATCGCTTCTATCGAAGGGACACGCAATGCAGTTCTTAGCCTCTGTTAGCTGGTTTATGCAATAATTAAGAATTTTAGTTTCCCTTCATTTCACTTCATACGTTAAATACCCTCGTTAAAGGGCATTACATAAGGGGTGGGGCACACAGAAATGAAAAGCAGAATAAGTAAGAGATGTTTAAGTAAGTTATACAAATATAAGATTTTCACTGAGCAAGTACACGTGGGATTCTTTCAACAGAGATGGCTGAATAGACTTTGTATTATAAATCATTCTCATCACCTGTCACATAATTATGAAAGGAGCAAGCCTCCACCAATTATTACGTAATGATAAGCTGATGAAAGCAGAACTACATGGCGCATGGTGATAACCCTGCACTTAGAAAAATTTATGTTGTGCATAGAAGAGTAGCAACAGTTGAGTCCCACCTCCTGGGTGTCCATTCATGCCTGTGGCCTTAGTGGCCTTATCCACGAGCGATTTCTGGTGTGCAGGGTCAGCATTGGTTGTGGTAACCTCCCGCCCTCCTTTACTTTTCCTGCAGGACTCGGATTTGGACTGCAGGTGGTGACAGCATGAGTGACTATTAACTATTACATGCTATCGTGTGCATGTGCCTGATTTGCAGACACTATTTATTATTTAAATGTCGCTACGATTAAGCAATTCCCAGTAGAATCCGCAAGCATACCCCCCCCCCCCCCCCTGCACCTAGCAAAGGCACCGACCTTAATGCAACTTACAAGATTAAGGGCTAGTAATTGAATCTAGAACTTGATTCTTTTTAGCAATCTCATATAAAATGACACGCTTTTCCTCTGTTGTTGAAATCCGGTAACATTTATTCATATACTACATGATGTCAGGTCTAATGGCGGTGCGGTGCTATGGCGTAATTTGTTGGTTTGTGTTGTGCGATAGAAGCGGTGTTATTGTTTACTGAAGTGATTTGGCGGATGTGTAAATATTGTCTGATCCAAAGGTAGGGTGACTATAGTGCGAATACTCCCTTCCTTGTCATTCACTGCCCGCTATTTCTAGTCCATGAATCAGATGAGATACATAAGGAGGAAGCCAACACTAACTGCTTTGACAGAGCGCGATTTCATGCTTGGGAAGCCAACAAAAAACAAAAAAAAAAACACTTGCTGATGTGACAGAGCGCCATGCCATGCAACAATTGCGCATCTTTCTAGCATGGCACAGTGGTTCACTCCCGTGTCTATCTTGCATTTCCCCTTAGCATCAGCCCCATGTACAGTTGCTAACCGCTGCTCGTCACTGGCAATTGCATGAACTTCCAATGATTGAAGGAAATATTCTTCGTCGGTGATATATACTAGCCTAAAGTGCCGTCCTTGCGGTATTTTCGAGCGGGATGCAAGCGCCACACGCTCGAAAAATGATTTCGGCCTTTACATTTGTTATAATATCTTCCTAATGCGGGACACATTCTGGGTTTGCGCTGTTGTAAGCCGAATCTTGAACATCTGGTCGTTTTTGCTTTTACCGCTTCTATGTTACATTCTGATGCGAAAGACAAGACGGCTCCTGCTTGGATCTGTGCGAACTGCTCTCTGCCCTGTTCCTTAGCACAAATTTCTACAGACATGACATAAAGTGGATTATCCGAAATTAGTCTTTCTTAGAGTTATTTGTCTCTTATGCTAAGGATTATTCGGCTTTGTAAAATCCTCTCAAGTTCCCACGCCCTGGCGATGGTCATTAGCTCTATGGGCCAGTTGTTAAATTACTCGCTAAATCACTGGTTCCCGTAACCAAACCGGAACCCGTTGAATGTGAAGTTTGTGGACGGTTTACAATGCTCTTCAACTTCAGTATTAAATAATTCAAATCCTTGTTCTGCTCGGCCTGAACATGTTCGGGTTGTCCGTTCAACATATTCGCGGGTGAACTCGCCTTTTGCAGATGAGTCAGCTTCGGAAAACGTCACTTGTAGCGTTGAGAGGGTTTGGCGCAGATAGCAATGTCGAATCCATCGTCGCGGCTGTGGTCTTGAAGTGTCCGAACGGGGCCTCAGGGACGATCGCCTGTCGTTAATGTCACACCTTGGTTCGCTTGCTACCACTTGCTGCACGGCAGAACCGAACTGCCGGCGCCACTTCTGACGAACGCATGTAAACGATACGGACTACAGCGAAGGAGAGAACGTTCATAACGCATCCGTATTTGAGGAACCTTGAGATAAGCGTTCTGCGACAGAAACATGCGCAGTTGCTGGCTTCACAAGCATGACATTTTTCTGTCACAATTGCCATTAATATTTCATAGCTGATATTTTATCACTGGTGATCTATGTAAAATAATAACGTTACATGGAGATAATCGATTAAAAATAGAATCAAAAGCAACCCTATGCCACCGGTTCCATCCGCTTGGTTGTGTATGGTTCGCTTGAAAAATCCCAGATGTGAAAGGGAAATTGTGCCCGCCTTTTAATTCATAAGAGAGGATAATTTGAATGCGGCGCAGTGTATTAGACTGTTGTAATCTCGACGTCCCTTCTTAACCGTGCTAAAGCCAGGATGATATTAGCAATATGCCGTGCTTTTGTTCTTCATGACACTGCGGCTAGAACGGCGTGAATAAAAGGCTATTCAGTTCAGTTCAGTCGTTCAGTCGTGTCCGACTCTTCATCACCCTATGGACCATATCACGCCACGCTTTCTGGTCTCTCACTATCTTCCTAACATCACATAACTTCATCTGCAGTGCCTCGAGGATGCCATCTAACCATCGCGTTCGCTGTCTACCCCTTCTCCGGTGACCCTCAGCCTTTCCCAACATCAAATCTTTCTCCAGCGACTCCTCTCTTCTCATCAGATGACCAAAGTAGCTGACTTTAGAATTTGACCTCCAATGAGCAGTCAGGGTTTATGGTCGACAATATCGACTGATTTGATCTTCTGGCAGTCCAAGGAACTCTCAAGAGTCTTTGCCAGCGTCACAATTCAAACGCGTCAAGTCTTCGGCGGTCAGCCTTTTTCACAGTCCAACTCTCGCATCCATACATCACAACTTGAGAGACCATAGCACGAGTTATATGGATCTTGGTTGGCAGACTAAGGTCTCTGCTCTTTACTAGGCGGTCAAGGCTAAACATTGCTCTCTTTCCCAGAAGCAGGCGTCTCCTAATATAATGGCTGCAGTCTCCTTCCGAGGTAATCTTGGAGCCCAAGAACAGAAAATCTGTCACAGCTTCCACTTCTTGTCCATTGATGCTCCAGGACATAATAGGGCAAGACGCCATGACCTTTGTCTTTTTAATGTTCAGTTTAAGCCCAAACTTCTCACTCGCTTCTTGTACGCGCATCAGAAGCCTCTTGAGTTCCACTTCACTTTCTGCCATTAAAAGGCTATTGGCCCTAAACATATGTTTCGGGGCAATAGCACTCAGTTCTGACTTTTTTCCTCTTTGTGTTGTAATTTTTTCTTGCTGTCGCCGACTGTGAAGCACTGCTCTTCAAGCCTTCCTTGGCTTTGGCGGGCCTGAATCTGAATCTTACTTTGTGAAAATAAAGATTATTATTATTATTATTATTATTATTATTATTATTATTATTATTATTATTATTATTATTATTATTATTATTATTATTATTATTATTATTATTATTATTATTATTATTATTATTATTATTATTATTATTATTAATGTTAGTTTGGGTGCTACTTCCATCGCTTATGACGAACTGTGCTTGAAAACTCCTCGGGACAAAAAAAAAAAAAAAAGAAATCTCTTCCAGAGCCTGATAAAGTTAGACCACTTCCTATTTATATTTCGCAAATTTTCACAGCCACTAACGGCCTAATGCAGGAATGTCAACAAAATATATTTCATTTAAGAATGGTTTTCTGTGCTCATGCTTCTGGACTTTCCGCACAGTGGCTAACATTTTTTTTTTTTTTTTTTTTTGACGAAAGCAAGCTGGACAGAGCAACATAGGAATATCATCTCAGCGTTTTGAATGGATTAATGCTGACTGATAATTGTGTTTGCCTCATCATGCCATGCCCTACCACCCCAGGTAAGCCGCGTAAATAGTGTTTTGACTGTGGTGCGAATGAGGGCTTAGATGATTGGATGCTTCTCTGTTAGTAGCGCTTTTAAACAACAAATATATCCCCGCTAGTGTATAATGCATACGGACGTGTTTATCGTACTTGTTCTGGCACTTCATTGCTCTTCGCTCAAAAGGCATGTATCTGTATTGAATTAGATACACTAATTTCTCGATTGTCCGCTTTTTTTTAGTCGTAGGTGCACTTTCAGCTTTCGGCAGCATGCGAAAGCTGAATTGGCTGAAAAACCTAATTGGAGTGTCTCCTGGAGGGATTGCAACGAGGAGGAATCCTTGAAATGCAGTTTTGTCTATACGCAGCTTATGGCTGAATTCTTAGTCGGCACTTGTCTCACATTGTAGTACGGCTTGTCATGTGCATTTGTTTCTTCAGTATGCATCTCAGAGCAGACAAACGTATCCTTTACTGATATCACACTCCTACCAACAACTCTGGGAATACGAACCACTTGGAATTATTGAATACATGCGAAGAAGGGTTTTTAAAACATATTTTCTATGCCCACTCTGGGCGTAACGAGCTTCAATCTGTGCGCAAATAAATAATAAAAGTATATATTTAATTTTTAATTATTCCAATATTTCTTGAGGAAATGAAAGCTTTCTTTCCTTATTTATTCTTCCCGGCATCCAAATGGGCCGTCTATTTCAGTCTTCAAGTTGTCGTTTATTTATCTACACTGAAGCTCTTCCTAGTGCGAAAGTTACTCTTCCTGATTTCTGTATCGCGACAGCTAAAAAAGAAATATAGAAACTTGAAAGGGTTTTCCGTTCTTCCGGCAAGGAACAAACGTAAGGTCTAAAGAATGCCGTATGAGAAAGAGAGTACAATCAAGCATCGGCACGGTCAGAGCCGTCTTCCTGCGAGGCTACATTCTTCAGCTCAGTGCGCCCACTGCATGCACCAGAGAAAACCCAGGGGCGCTTTTGCGCTCCTCCAAGGTGCAGGGCAGACCTGCGGCGTGGAAGAGGCGGAGGATGCACCACGGCGGGGCTGGGGCACCCGTTATGGGAACCCGAGCCGGGTTCTTCCCTCCCTCGCAGGAAGAAGAGCCATCGCGACTTTTTTCAAAGCATGCTGCTGCCTGCACCCGCCGCCGACACCGCCGCTGCAGGACGGAGCTATCTTTAGCGAGCCCCGCTCCCCACTACCCCCTCCCCCAGGAAGAGGAGGGGGTTCGAGCCCCGGACCGTGGCGCATCTTAGTCGTGGTCTGTCCGGCTCGCCGTTGCCTCTGCCTCTTGCTCTCGGTCAGGTGCCCTTGTTGCCGTCGCCCGTACTGCTCAGTGTGTCGCCATGGCTTACCGCGGTCCAGCCTATGGTCTCAGTGCACAGATCGCCAGCAAGGTGAGAGACGTGTCGGCTCGCTCAATCACCCGTAAATGCAAAAAGGAAGGTACTCGTTGTGTGAGTTCTCCGAGTTGCCTTCGTTTCGGAGCCCCGCAGAGATGCGAGGAGAGCTATCCCTCACGTGTTATCTCTTTTTTTCCGCCCGGGCTGATGACCTGAGAGGCTCCTTTTAGCTCGGCGCCTCTAAGGATCCTCTTGATTCTTACGTCGCCGATATAATACATGGACGCTCTAGGACTGCTTTTACGGTATATTGAAATGCCCTAGTTCTTTCGAGCAATGTCTGAACGACAATTATCTCCTAATCGTGCTAATCAGTTTTGTGCTGGTAGAAAAATGAAAAAGGAGACGGAAATAATAATTAAGCGCTTAAACAGCACCAAAATTATTATTTTTTTTTTTTGCCAATAGATCCGGAAGTAGCTATTTCAGGATAGGGTAGTTATTCTTTCCTTATTCTATTGTGCCAGTTTCTTTTGTGATTATGGTAAAATCATCTTTTTTTTAACAATGTTGTCGTCAGTGATGTACTCAAGTGTAGCTCACAACTGGCAAAGAATCGACTTTCTATTCTGGCATGTAAAAGTTTGCGATCATTAGAGACGTCGGTAGCTTCTGGACGTCATTGTAACCATTTTTTCAAGAAACAGCTCCAAGGACGAGTACGAAAAAATAGATTAAAAATACAACAGGAATGATCATAAAAATAATAAAAATAAAAATCATTCGTTATCAACCAAGAGAAAGATGCTGTGACTGCCTCGCTTATGGCGAACGCCCAAACCGCGCAGTATAGGCAAGGAGGAAAGAGAGAAACATGCGTCGTAGGGCACAACTCCAAAACAACCTCAAACGCCTGGGGCTCTTTAATCCTTGAAGCCTAATTCCCCGTTAATTCATTACCCACAGGGAAAGCACCACGTGTGAGCTAGAATAAAACACGAAGCTTTTTTTTTAAGAAGAAGAAGCTTCAAAGTTGCTTAGCTGCAAGTTTATGCTTGAGCTAGCCCTTGGAATAAGTTCAAATAAACACTGCGCCTGCCGCGCTTCCGTGTATACAAAGAAAGAGCAGCCTATCCTTTTCTTCCTGCCTCTGCAATCTTTCTTCCAGTACTTTTTTTTTTTCCATTTCAGGGAAATTCGTATTTTTTTTTTTTTTTTGAAGCCTGTATTTTTAAACATAACCTCCATTTGTGCGGGGAACATCTGAACACAATTTTTTCCCAATTGTTTCATTTCAACAATTTCGTTTATGTCACAAACGTACTAATAAATTGCTGAAAAGTAATAAATGAAAACAAGGAAACTCCGGACAATGCCTACATGCCAGTAAGAAACTCGCTCACTATATCTCGTGTACACGATTTAAAACCTTTAAAGCGGCCTTTGTGGTGTGTTTATTCCGCGCGCAGAACAACTGTCCTCCGCCTACCTAATGCACTTGTCATCATTTACCTGCGAGTGAAAGATCAAAAAAGCCCAGTCGTAGTGCAACGAAATTCAGCACGAAGTTCCAGTCGTCGTGCCTTTCACTACCGCTTTCACTGAGAACACCCTTCGGATGACAAAATACCGGAATTACTCGTGAGAATCGGCACAACTTTCAAGAGCCGCCAAACAAGTTTACAAACCAGCTGTCGTGAACGTTTACTTCCTCCTACCTCCTGTCGCGAGCTCCGTGTCTTCGCTCGCGGTTTTGCATTCGCAGCGCCTATGCTTTCCGATAATCTGTCAGCCAACTCATCGTTGCCGGAGTTGTAGCTTTTCTTTGCCATTTTTTTTTTCTTTTTCATTGTTTCTGGGGAAGTCGGTTTCGTCTAGACGACTGGGCGTGCAAGCTGTTATTTATTGCCCCTTGCACAAGAAAGACTGAAGAACAACGCTCGCAGAGTGAGCCAAAACTGAGGCTCGTAACCGAAGACATCTTTTCTTGACGCCGTCTTGCTAGTGCACGGCGGGCTCATTCCTCTGTAGAGGCAGTTCGTCTTCCCGCCGAGACGAGAACTGCGGGGGAGGCGCCTCAGTTCGTTCGTTAGAGATGGTCTATTTTCGGGGAGCCCGTTAGAGTGACCGAAGCAAAAAAAAAAAAAAGCGTACCATCGGTGACGGACTCTTTGTTATCTTAAGATTTCTCGCTTGCAGGCAATCTCGTTATGAATCGGTGAATCCAGCTTGAGCTCTAACACAAACGCCTCCGTTGAGGAGGGTTGCTAGGTGGATATTTTCGTTCATGGCTTTAACAAAGGCCGAGTAGTTGTCATGGAATACCTAACTCATGAGGAGGCTGGAAACAATGTATTTTATCTCTAAAATTTAAATACAAGCCATCATTTCAAAATTAGTATGTTAAAACATTAACGCCACAGACGCGCACAAGGTTTCCAGAAGTGATATTCTTGAGTAGGTTTCTCTTATCTTTCTTTACCGTTGTCATTTTTACTTATTTGTTTATTTCCTTATTTCCAACTTTTTACTTAGTTAAACCCGTCAATCCATGTGTTTTTATCATGTTTTTTTTTTTAGAAGTGATCTGCCTCTTGCGCTTTCGTATTGCATGTATCGCAACAATATAGGCTTTAACTCTGCGATATCTGTCCCCTGGTATCGATTAATCAGATTCAGATGTGTCCATTCTAATAATTCGCGGCCATGTATCGCACTGTCAATTTTGGTGAAATTTGGTAAGAAGTGTATTTACAATATTAAGCCAGTTTTATTGTTGAGCTGAAAGTGTACACCCTCGTACTTATGCATCAGTGTTTTGATAACAAAATATACTCATACAGTGCATGCCTTGACAATAAAAATCCACTCCGAAAGCTGACGTTGCTGAAAAGATAAGCACGCTAGCATACCGGCAGGAGCAAAGGAATACAGGGACCAACACGCTCCCATGCACAAATATAATTACCGGGCAATAAAATTTCGTTTTTATAACATACGTCACGAACTGATTAAAACTACTCGTGATTCAAAAAGCTCACCAACTATTGTGATAATTAAATGGTATTACTTCTCGAATTTCGAAGGCACTAGTAAGGCAAAAAAGTTGTGAATTTTAAAACACGCCACTTAGCATCGCGGTATTCGCTACAATCGTTCACTCTACCAGTCTAAGTGTGAAATTTCCTCTTCTAACGGGAGCGATATCCCGGAGTCCTATGACGTGAAGGTACGGTTACCAATCGCAAGGCAGGTTAATTTGGTGACGTTGTCAAGTTCGGTAATTAGTATAGGAGTTAACATTTTTTTCTAAGGTTTTGCATATGATATGTAAATTAGAAAAAAAAAACATTTTATTTTTCCTTACACCGCCTTTCCCCATACCACATTGTCCAGGTATTCCTTTTCAAAACAAGTATTCACTTCTTCGCTCAAAGCAAGAACAGTGAATGCTGAAGCTTGCAACGGCTTAAGTTCACGAAAACGATAATTCATAGAGAATCGTAAACAACACATATTGCTGAGTTCTTCCTATGTAGTTGTGCTATAAGTGCACATAGCCTCATATTCGAGAAAAATAAGCACAATACGGGCGTGAAAACTTTTTAGCAACTTTATTTTATCGGTGCTATCAAGGCGACCGTGAATGAATGCCATAATTCCTGCCTAGAGAACACCGGATTTGATATATCTTTTTTTTTTTTTTTGCTATTTCATGCCAGCGAGTGGTGAAATAATGCTTAGTGCTTCCGTCAAGTTATTACAGCGGCAGAACCCAAAGCCCGGCACGATCCCACAAGCGACAAAGTTCTTGAGCTGCGTTGTCAGCAATGGCACGTTTTTTTTTTTTGTTTTTTTTTCCCCACGCTTCACGCTCCTCCACTTGCTTTCTCGCCTCCTTTTACCCATATTCACGTTGCTTCAGTTCAGTTCAGGCGTTCAGTCGTGTCCGACTCTTCGTGACCCTATGGACCATGTCACGCCACGCTTTCCGGTCTCTCACTATCTTCTTAACATCACATAGCTTCATCTGCAATGCCTCGAGAATGCCATCTAACCATCGCGTTCGCTGCCTACCCCTTCTCCGGCGACCCTCAACCTTTCCCAACATCAAATCTTTCTCCAGCGACTCCTCTCTTCTCATCAGATGACCAAAGTAGCTGAGCTTTAACTTTAGAATTTGACCCTCCAATGAGCAGTCAGGGTTTATGGTCGACAATATCGACTGATTTGATCTTCTGGCAGTCCAAGGAACTCTTAAGAGTCTTCGCCAGCACCACAATTCAAACGCGTCAATTCTTCGGCGGTCAGCCTTTTTCACAGTCCAACTCTCGCATCCATACATCACAACTGGAAAGACCATAGCACGGGTTATACGGATCTTGGTTGGTAGACTAATGTCTCTGCTCTTTACTAGGCGGTCAAGGCTAACCATTGCTCTCTTTCCCAGAAGCAGGCGTCTCCTAATTTCATGGCTGCAGTCTCCTTCCGAGGTAATCTTGGCGCCCAAGAATAGAAAATCTGTCACAGCTTCCACTTCTTGTCCATTGATGCTCCAGGACTTGATAGGGCAAGACGCCATGATCTTCGTCTTTTTAATGTTCAGTTTAAGCCCAAACTTCTCACTCTCTTCTTGTACGCGCATCTGAAGTCTCTTGAGTTCCACTTCACTTTCTGCCATTAAAGTGGTATCATCCGCATATCTAAGGTTGTTGATACGTTTTCCAGCAATCTTCACTCCAGCTGAAGACTCGTCCAGACCAGCCTTCCTCATGATGCACTCTGCATATAGGTTAAATAGGCAGGGCGACAGTATGCAGCCTTGCCTCACCCCTTTCTCAATCGGAAACCAATCAGTAAGACCATGCCCAGTTCTGACTGTGGCCTCTTGCCCTTCATAAAGGTTCCTGAGGAGACAGATGAGGTGAATTGGAACTCCCATCTCTTGGAGAGCTTGCCACAATCTGCTGTGATCTACGCAGTCAAACGCTTTCGCATAATCAATAAAGCATAAGTAAATGGGTTTCTGGAACTCTCTTGCTTTTTCCATGATCCAGCGAAGGTTGGCAATTTGGTCTCTAGTTCCTCTGCCCTTGCGAAACCCAGCTTGCACGTCCGGAAGCTCCCGATCCACATACTGCTGTAGCCTACCTTGCAGGATTTTTAACATCACCTTGCTAGCATGCGAAATAAGCGCGATCGTGCGGTAGTTGGAACAATCTTTGGCACTGCCTTTCTTTGGAATGGGGACGTAAACTGACCTCCTCCAATCCTGTGGCCACTGCAGGGTTGTCCAAATCTTTTGACATAATGTATGCAGTGTGTTAACAGCGTCGTGGTTGAGGTTTTGAAGCAACTCAGCTGGAATACCATCAATTCCGCTAGCTTTGTTCTTAGCAAGGCTGGCTAAGGCCCATTACTTGCTTGTAATTTAATTCGAATTTCAGTCTGATTTACATCCTGAAAATCAACCAGCTTTGATGAGAGCAAGACATACATTTCGATCATTTTTTTGCGGCGAAATGTAGCCAAGTTCTTGCAAATACGACCACCATAACGCAATCACTTCATCAGACAGTGTCACACCGCTCAACTTATACACAAGTTAATAGCAACTATTTCTAAAATGAAAGAAAATGCTTTACGCCTTTTTAAAGTCACACAATATACAAACTAGGGTTTGATTTGTGCTGTCAGGTAAAGCATCATTCCTACCTTAGTACATAGTATACTTAATCTCGAATTCATTAGCCGGGCGCCAGAGACCTCGGCTAACTTCGTAGCAATATACAAGGAACCATACGATAGCGATCTACACACATGAACTCAAAGGGCTCAAAGTAGAGCCATCAGACAGTGTCACGCCGCTCAACTTATACACAAGTTAATAGTAACTATTTCTAAAGTGAAAGAAAATGCTTTACGCCTTTTTAAAGTCTTGCAGCCTAGACGTCCTTTACAAAAACTTGTTCCAGCAAACAGGACTTATCTGAGGTCTACCATTGGATTGGCGATAGCATAGTTCATTACTAGCTTCGGCAAGGTTTCTCTGGACACGATCAGAAACAAGTAACAAACAACAAATGTCTTTAAGCAAGTTGTTTGTGCACTGAAGTTGCAAATGCTTAATTAGCATTTTGTGACCTATAAAAAAATATTAATAATTGGAACCACAGAAAAATTCACATATCATTCCCACTTAAGGTGTACTTTATGGTTTGACAGCAATAAAGTGTTCCCGTTCATATTGAAGTCATCAGTACTTGCCAGGCAATACACTTCGAATCTTTTGACTCCAACTACGGCCTAGCGTTTTATTTGTTTACAAATGTGTGAGGCTGGTATGTCACAACATATGCCAAACCTATAATAGTGGTTCCTTGGCGTACTTCCACCATTGGCACTGAGGGCTTCGGCAGAAAATGTATAGTGTCGATACCTTTAACAATTAGCAAAGGGCATCAGCCTGCCACTCCAGCCTAACTATACGGCAACTTTCTTTCTACACTGCACCATATGAGCAACCTCTTCCTGAGTCAGTGTCTGCGCCGCGGGTAGCCGTATACGCCGACGCAGCCAAGGGACGTATGCGCTCGAACTCGCTGTGTATATTCGTGTGAGTCAGCGCAGCAAGCTCTGCACCGTGGCTGGAGTTGCGCCAAGAAGGGATGCTTTTTTGTTCCACTGCCCCTTTTTCAAGGACTGCTTGCCCTGGCTTGAGGATGCATGTGTGTGTGATGCATCTTTGACAGGACGTTCTGACTCAGCTCTCGTCAGGTTCAATGGGTCGTTCTGTTCGCTCGAATGGAGCTGGTGGAGCATTAGTTCTGGCTCCGTCAGGAAAACCAGCTCCTGCAACCCACGTTCTTCCACGGGGCCAAGGGCATCCGTCTTTGTCACGACAGCTGCAGCGGCAGTCTTGCGCACCCAGTCAGCTTTACAAAGTTTATATACGAGGCGAGAATTTATAGGACCCCAGCACGCAGAGACATAACATGGTGTAAATGGCATCAGTCTGGTGTAAATAAAGAGTCAAGTTGCGTAACAAAAGATAAAATGATACAAAATATAGAAATCTGTCACGGAGCCACCAAGTGATTACTAAGCAAATACGGCTAGTCATTTAAACGAGATGAAAAGAAACGAATGGCTCTTGACACGAGGAGTTATAACCATGCGATGCAACAATGACGAACGTGCCCCACGTTTTAGGCGCTTTATACTGGAAATGCAATTCAAATAGTCTATTATGCGTATTCTTCCATGAAACTGGGAAAAAGGGAAGTAACTGCAGTTGTCTCTAGCTTATTAAAGAAAACGTTGCCTGCCATTTCCAGTACCCTCATACTTTGTGTCTTCTATTTGCGAGGTAGATGACTCACTGTCATGCGGATGTGCTTCCACTGATGCATGAGCGTTATAAACACTAAAGCGTATTCTCCGTTTCCGATGCAGATTGCATCCAAACGCGATCCTGAGCTGGAGTCTCAAATTCTAGACTGGATCGAGGAAGTACTGGAATGCCGGCTACCTCAAGCACCATACGAGGAAGTGCTCCGAGATGGCGTCGTACTCTGCAAGTAAGTTCTGCTCCCACCGTATCGTACAGCTCTCCTGGGAACAAAGTCTCACCCGTGGGCCAACATGCACGCTTTCTCCGTGCGTGAGACAGTCATGAACAGGAATGAGCAGACGCTGATAACACGGATGGGGTTGTTGAGTAATGCCTTCTATATATTTTAGTTAACGCGTTGCTTGCCTTTAGCACTAGCCCCTTTCCACCCCTCGGGCCATGCATGAGGGTCGTGAAAACTATTGCGACGGCCCATAGCGGTCGATGCCCTTTGACGACGCCTATAATGACAACAACCAAGAAGGTAAAACTTGTTTACGCAATAAAGAAGTGAACACACTAGTCTAAAGTATGTATGGGAAAATGCCGGTGTGCAAGAAGCTTTTATCCAGAACTCTACGCACTATAATATTTCGTTTCGTTTAATACGCACAGCGCGGCACGGCAGTGCATAACGTGCACGTGCGACACTGTGCGTTTTAAACAAAGCGAAATATTGTAGTGCGTATAGATTTAAAAAGAGACTTTTTCCACTTAGACACTGCCCGATTCATGCAACAGTGGAGGGATCAAGCTAGAGAGACGCGCCTAGAAAGAACCACGTACGCACCAACTGTCGACGTCTGGACTACACGTAGGTGCATTCCCGCAGTCAAACGTAACCGGGTTTACACTTTAAAACAGAAATTCGGAAAAGCATCAGAGGGCTGACACAGTGGCATTGGAGACACTCTCACGCACACTGCGCAAACGAGTTAGCACATAAATTCGCTTTGTCGTGTTTTTAACTGCATTCAGCTCGGTTAGATGTGAGCTCAACAAACGACTTAATTGTAGCAGCACACGCGTCTACCGACTTGCTCATTCCTTTGCGTTATTATGAGGACTTTCTAAAAGGCACTGACCCAGGCTTGTTCTTTTTTCCTGAAACTGCTTGATCAAAAATTTATGAAATTCACAAAGAATGCAGCCGCAAATCTACCGCATCTGCATTACTTTTTTAACGCAATGTCTGATTCGATTTCGGTTTCTGGTGTTTAACGTCCCTAAGTGACTAAGGCTATGAGAAAGTCCGCAGTGGAGGGCACTGGGAATTTCTATCACCCGGGGTTATTGAACACGCATTGACATCGCACAGCATACGGGCTCTCTTGATTTTCGCTTGCACCTAAAAGCGGCCGCCGCTACCCGGATCAGTCAACCTGCATAGCTTTTCATCACCGGTAAACAGAGCGATGCATGTCTTTGTACCAGCTTTTTCTGTTGATTCTGCCACAACCATGTCTTCACGAAGCGAATTACCCTCTCTTTTTTCTTTAGCAGCACGGAAAGATAGAAATATACGGTGCCTAGTGAGCACTGCAAAGTGGATAATTAAGTGAAGTGCAGATAATTTTTTCTTTTGTTTACCGCCAGATGTGGGGACGCTGTTAATGTGGAACTTCACACTTGTCCTTGCATGCTAACACGGGTACAAGGGGACAAGCGAGAGCCATACAGGTTGATGGAGATCGCATTGAAAAGTAATATAGGTTCGATATATGCGTGGCTATAAGTTCTTTCAATATAATAGATTTCGAAAATAAGAACAGTGTTCGAGGACAAAACAAGACGAAAGGTGTGTTTTTGTATATCTCTCTTACGTTTTTTTTTTTAATCTGAAGCTTCACTACTCCAGCTAGCTCGATCATTCAGTGTCAGTGTTGGTAGGTGTCGGTAGGGTCAGTGGCAGGCGGTAGCTGGCAGCTGACATGGCGGCGAACTTACTTGACTTAAGGTTGCCTGATATTATGTTTGACCGCAGCTGCCAACTGGGCCTCTTCTTTCATATCGGAGAGTGATATCGGACTCAGCCTGCCAGGACTTTTGCATTCACGTTACCCCTAAGCCACGCAGGCACGTTGATGCGGCTTGGTTAGATCGAATCCATATATGTGGGCTGGTAGACCAGACTACGCTATTGATTCATATGCTTAAAGGCGGAGATTAATGTCCTCATAATTCTTCCACATGCGCAGCCAGGCAAAAGAAGCTTTCGCTTGCACCCAGGTTTAACCAGAACTAAACCAGAGCTTTTTATTAGTATCGCAGTTATGAGCGCAGTGCTTGTTAGCTTGCCGCTTTTGTTCACCATAACAGTACTCTCCTCCACGGCCATTTGCCCACCCTTGTAGCAATTTCGCTGAATAACGCCCATCATCGGAAATAAATTGATTTTTTTTTTGGTATTGCCGAAGCTGTGGTCTAAATGGAGGGAAATTAACGACTGCCCTCTTTTTAACATGGCCACGCTGAATTATCTAGGTCCCATCAACGTTTAGTTAGAGTGAAACAACTGCTGTGTGTAATATTTCGGTTCCAGTGACGCAACCCTCAGTTATCGACAAAGAGTTTGTTCATATGAAGCAAAAAGCTTGCCTAGCTACCTCAGCACCGGACTTCCCCCAGTGTGGAGCACGGTCGACAGTCACTGTTGGTGTTTGAGAGCAAAGCTGGTCCGCAAGAACTTTAAACAAGTCTCTGCAGCCTTAAACTCACCAAACATCATCATTCCGGCTTTCACGTCTCCTTCAATGTAGCTGCTCCATCTTAGCATACATGCAGTCAACTGAAGTCATTCAGTCAACTGAAGTACGCTAAGATTCAAACCCGACTTGGCGCTAATGGTCAAGCACGACATGTGGTGCCTCATATTTGCTTTCTTTTCTATAGCTGCTAATCGCGCCCGTCACGCGTCCAAGAATTCGCACCCCTAGTCCCTCCTCTTCCCATCTTACCCCGCGCTATACTGTCAGTTCCTATATCCTCGCAAGACAAGGTTGTTTATACCGATGGGAGGACGGCACGGGCGGGAGAGACGCGCGTATTTTCGTGCTGCCTCTAGAGATGTTTTTATATGTGCGCTGAGCTGGGTATACCGCGGATGGGCGGAAACGGCCGCGTGCTGCCAAGATGCACCCCGACGAGGTTTTCCCACTGGCGTGCTGTCAAGGGGAGGGCCGGAACAGGTGCGGGTCGAGGGGGAAGGGAGCTCCCTTTCTCGCCTCTAGGGCCGGCGCACCGTAATGCGAGCGATACAAATCTTGGCCCTCGCGAGGCATCCGAGGCCATGCGGCAGGGACGCTTGCCAAGTGGAAACGCCGGGCGACAGTGTTCCTAACCAGCATAACGTAACTTTTCTATGCATCATGCCGCGCTGCGACCCCGCCGTCTTGCAAGGAAGATACCTTCTGTGGGCACTTGCCGCGTATACGTCTTCCTGTTACGTAGTTCTTGAGGAGGATACTACTGCTTTTTATACCTTGCAGTCCTGGATCTACGTATTCTTCGCAGCTCGCGTTCAAAGCCGAAAAGTAAACTTTTTTCATATTTGAATGTCTCCTGAGGGGATATAAGATAGGGTACCACAGAGTACAGAATTGTTTTCTTTTTTAACAACGGATCAGCGCTTCGCCGAAACCTTCTCGGGCATAAATCTAGTGCAGAAATGTCTTGCTCAAAATTGTCGACTGACAGAAATAATTTATAATTGAGTGACCTTACGCTATGCTACTTTAGTTGCGCACCTTGCATAAAATATCCATTATGTACATTTTACCTTTCATGTTACGAATTAGCTTCATTATAAAACATTTGATAACTACTTATAGCCACAGCTTATAGCCGTGCCGAGCATTCGAGAGAAATTTTGAAGCGCTTGGTGGCGTCTTAACACTAGATGTCCCACTAGATGACAGAGAATGCAGCTTGGAGGCAAAAATTTGGGCTATGATCCTTGGCAGAAAAAATTGTTGTGATTTAAGCACGATTACGGGAAACAGAGTAAATTTACCAACGCCAAGTTATGTTATCGAAAGGCAGCATTTTCACATACATGGGTCATTAAATCAAATACTGATACTAGGCACAGCAGTTAAATTCAGGTCAGAATTGAAAATTGATGTTTGCCATCCAGGCCCATAATCCGCGACGAGCTGGTGGCGAGGCTCGGAGTCAGGGCGGGAACGCAAAAAGGGCGATGCGAAGGCGATGGCTGCCTTTCTGCATTAAAACAACTTGGCATTATTTTGGTTTCAAGTGCGGCAGGGAGATTATTTTCGACTAGGACGTCACAATTAATAAAGAAACAACTAAAAGAAGCAGTCAATTTAGTCACAAACTTTCAATGCATCGTTAGAAGAAATTTCAGGCAAGTGAGCTACACACAAATCGATTCCAAATAGCATTAACAGTGGTATAACAGGGAGTTCTAGATAGGAATAATATTTTAATTCTCCTTCCCTGCCCGAAACAAAAACAAATAACACCCGCACAGTCTGCACCGACCTCCGAACATTATTCCAACGTTCCTTGACCCCCCCCCCCCGCCTCCCCCCTCTTTCATGTATTGTTGTAAGCATCGACTCCTGCCCCCTGACAGAAAGCAGTCTTAAATTTGGCAAGCAGAATAGAAAGATACTGCGTACAATAAACAAAAAGGTGAATTTGAGATGTAAGCGAATGCCAAGTGCTTCCAACCAAACCCTCCAAACCTCGACCAGGCAATGACGGCGGCAGGGCATCGGCCACCGACAACGTTGCGCGTACCACCAGTGCCTTCAAAGAATTATTGCGATGCTGCTTGTAACGTTAACGCATGGCGTATTCGGTTCACATGCGACGCAGACCAGCATTACGTTCTGCCGCAGGGGGCACAAAGAGACCTGAGCCAACGCTGGTCCTTCCATACTCAACCAGGGTAGTGACAGGCCTGCTTCCGCTGCTTCCGTCCTATGCTTTCTGGTTGACCCCCCCCCCCCCCCCCCCCCCCCCCCGACCAGAAACAATACTATTCCTTAAGCAGCGGGTTAAGTAGCCGCCAAGGCCTCGTAGTTCCGCCGACCACACGCGCCAATTACGTACAATCACGTTATCTTGAAACGCTGTTGCTGATTATCGTGTTGCGTAGCAAATCTCTTAGGCGTGAATACGCTCACTCCTTTCGTCTTCATTTCCCAGGCTAATGAACGCCCTGAACCCAGGCTGCATTCCAAAGATCAACACAACGGGCGGTCAGTTCAAGAAGATGGAGAACATCGTCATGTTCCAGAACGCGGCCAAGGAGTGGGGCGTGCCCGACCTTGACGTCTTCCAGACAGTCGACCTTTGGGAGAGAAGGAACATCCCGCAGGTCTCCCAGTGCATTCTGGCCCTCGGCCGCGCGGTAAGCTCTCACTCATCCTATATGCGAGTGCCCTGCCACCTATGGCAATGAAAACGAAATCAGACTGCCAGAAGTTGTGCAGATCTGAACCGCGATCCTGCGTACGCGTCGTGCCTACTCCATTTTAATGCTACAAGGAAACGTTTAACACTACCATTCAAAAATTTCCTCTGTTTAGATGCTAAAAAGCGCGTTCTGTAAGGTTCTTAAATGCACACCCGAAAATAGAACCATCTTATAAGGTACGCAGAAATTTAAGCAGCCACACTGCCTTTGATAGGCATAAAACGACTTGAATGCAATCTTCCTTTATTTAACTAATGATTTTCACCTGTTCATTTCTGAAAACCACTTCTGCGTTCGGTGCACTAGAAGTTAAGAACTTTAGTATCGCGCCCGAACATTATTCAGTTTTTACACAGATTGAATATATTCTGGCTATCTTTCAAATTACTTCTAGCACTTTGCACTTGTTTTCTTGTAAGCTGCGCTGTACAATCGCTGCCAAGGGCAAATGTACTAGGTGTCAAGACTTGCAGGTTTTCCCTGTAACTTATCTGTGTTCTCGTTTTTTTTTCTACAAGGATCTAATAAATGAACCTGAATTTGAAAGTCAGGTCAAAGCGCCAAATTATACCAAACAGGACCGGCATAAAGTGACAACGACGCAAAAAATATTAACCTACGTAGCTGCTGATGAACGTAAAGTTGCCGACACAACATAGATGCTTGTCATTCTCTCATTGTGTCATTGAACATGCGAACATTTTCGCATGTATCCTACAAATCTAATTTTCGATGAATACCGTGCCGAATCGTACTAAACCGTGATGCTTGCTTCGACACGCAGTGTTACTTGCACCCTGAATACGAAGGTCCGTGCCTCGGGCCCAAGCCCGCCGAGGAGAACAAGAGGCACTTTACCGAGGAACAACTTCGAGCGGGTGAAGGCATCATCAACCTCCAGTACGGCACCAACAAGGGGGCCAACGCCAGCGGCATCAACTTCGGCAACACGAGACACATGTAACACCGACGCGAAACACACGAAATCGAGAAGGGAGGGAGAAGGAATCGCAGTTTTGTTTCACCTCGCAGTTCGTCTCATCCCTGCGTAAAACGTGCGATTTGCATGGGCGAGCCCTGCTAACCCTGTCCGACGCTTCTCCCTTTCGGGGGCGTAATCGAACGATCACACTCAGAAATAAAGAGCGCCTTCATAGTTTTAAGCAATGCATGCCAGTTTTAGACATATGCGCAGCGCAGGCCAGGCTGGCTATGCGAGCCATATTATATGTTCTGATGGTGTGAACGACACATTATAAATGTTCCAGCGCTTCTGTAACTGCCATGTCACATTACCAGATGGAGTCCGAGTATTCATCCTTATTATAAACTGCGTTACCACAAAAGGTATGCTGACAAAGCAGCAATAACATTTAGCATATGAAGCTAAAACATTTCTTCGCTTATTGGAGCATTTATGAGTTAGTTTCCTCACTGACACTTTGGATGTGTTAAACAATCGAAAGAGCTGCTGTGGATGCCATGGTAGTGAGTGTAGATGTGCGACGCTTCCATTTTGGCTATTTAGTTCCCATTGCCTCAATTACCCACAACACAGTGTTCGACTTATTGATCTCTACCACTTAAGGAGCATCATGTTTTGTAGACATCATTGCAACAATTTTATTTAATATTAGAAGCACTAATATGCGCTGGCACGCAGTTAGCACATAACCAACCAAAGAAACTCGCTCAGCTTGCTTTTTTTTTTTTTAAGAGTGAATAACCACATTCGTTCGCCACTGCTCATATTTTTAAAAAGTTGTTTTGTAGATCACGAGCATCCCTAGAGGTGTACTTCACCATTTCTGGGCAACTTGTTAAAAACGAACAGCGTCTAGTGTCTTACACATGCGACCAGCTGTTACTTTTCTTTTTTTTTTTTTCGTGACCAGCACGTTAAGGATAAGCAGACTGGAGAAACACACGAAATAAAAGAATTGTGCGAATATTCACACTGTGATATGGCTGTACTCACGGCTCCTTTTTTACTTCTATTTCTTTCAACAGTATCTTGCAAGCATCTACTGCGCGCACAGAGCGCAGCACAAACTTATTACTGGGAGTTAGCAACGGATGAAGTTTATTACATATCGTTATCAATGAACAGGATAATTAAACATTTTTAATAATATATCAAACAACTGATGCCTATATTTTGATTCTTTGTAGCGTTGTTTAACTAAGGTGTGAGTCAGGTTGGACTTAAAATTTTGTATAAACCTATTTAAGGGGGCACGCCCCTTGCATCAGTTAGGTTACGTCTTGGCAATTAACTGCTATCTGCGAAGTTATTGCATAAATGTATGTTGTATTAAAATACTGCCAGAAGATTTAGGCTCCAATTACTAAATTTTTCATTATTTTTGTTTGACCACCGATGGTGAGCTTTATATAAAGCACCTGGGAATGTGCTTTCTTTGTGATGCTTTGACTTCGCAAAATGATTTTGCAGTCCACAATAGTCAATTTAATACTTTGGCAAAACTGCACAGAAGTCGGCGTTAATTTGCTTTTTTTTTTTTTTTGATCGACCTCCATATTTTGGCTCTAAGCTTTCTCTGCAGAACATCCTTCACCTGCTCCCAGTTTTGCCTCGGCTTCCTTGTTGCATTCGGTATCTCCTCCTTCCTCCCCAGCCTTTACCTGTTGAAGTGGAGAACAAAGAACTGAAGAATTACACACTAATCATGGTATAAAGACACATCATGGCTTCTCATGATTCAACTGACATGCTGCCGACAATATTCTTACATTCATATAAAGCAATCAAGATTATGCGCTAAAAAGGACCACACAAAAAAACAGAGGAAGCGACAAGACGAGCGCTCGTCTTGTCTTTGCCTCCGTTTTTTGTGTTGTCCTTTTTTGCGCATAGCCTTCATGGCTTGACATGATCCTAGCCAACTAGCCCGACAACAACTCTTGTTGAGATTCTTACATTCGAATGTAATATTTCAATAGACTCTCAGCTGCCTGTGTTTCGTGATCACAACCACACCGGAATAGTGGTGCGACGACACGTCGTCCCTTCTCCTCGTGGGTCAACTGACAGGCTGCTGTCGATATTGTTAACACTTGTAATATTTTATAGACTCTCAGACAGCTTTATTTTTTACAACTACACTCTAGTCACGGTGCGAAGACACGTCGTGGCTTCTTCTCATGGATCAACCGACATGCTGCCGACAGTATTCTTATGCTTGTTAATCTTGAATGTAATATTTCGTAAACATTAAGGTAGCTGCGCTTCGTGCTCAAAGCTACACACGAATCATAATGTGAAGACACATCGTGGCTTCTCTTCATGGCTCAATTGACATGCTGCTTGTGCCTCGAAAGAAGAGAGCAATCACGCATTGAAGTCAACCAACTATCCTTGAACATACGAAGCAGTTTGAGCTCTAATTTCTTCGCAGTAAAGGTAAAAAGTATGACAGCAATCCTAAAATACTGCTTTTTCTGCGAAAAAGTAATGCTTGCAGTTCTGGATTACCAAAGAGAATCTTTGAATCGCTAACCCGGTGTTTCGGAAGCCGCCCTCTCACTTGGTAAGAATTACCACACGAGCAAAGTGATCGTCACTGTCTTAGTAAATGGAGCAATTGTGTGTTTTCAAAGGTGTAACCTGAGGTCTGCGGTTATTCTGAGAAAACTAGAGGCGATCCTCCAACGTACCATGTTACGGACAAAGCAACACAGTAGCTGTTGATGCAGCTTTTAAGAAGCATTGTTTTTTTTTTCTTTAGGCAAAGTGGACAGTTGTGATACATATTTATACTTTCTTCTGGTTATGTTGTAGTGGGCTTAGCGCTCAGTCAAGGCCTCATAATATCAGCTAATATTTTAATGGTAGCTTTATCTCACTAAAGACATACAGATGGTCATGCACACAGAAGCACGTAAAACTATACCAGGCGGCAGGTATAAAATTGGTCACCAACGCCGTCGGCGTCTACAAAAAAATACTAAAGGGCGTGTACACTGCACAATACAAAGTTTAGTATGTTAGAGCGCAAAGCAATTGACAGCAGAAAGTGCTATAGCATTACACTCTGTTTTGTCGTAGCGAGAAAACTGCAGAAGTGTGCCAGAGGGAAATACTACAGTGGTACAGAAGTACGATTATAGAAAAACACATCATTGCAACAAAACGATAAACGTTCTCTACAACGCGATAGCGTTCAGGCCCTCGTTATCCAGTACATCCGATGCTGTAGATGCTCTCAGCGCAGAATCACGAGCATGCAGCAGGCAGGGGGCAGTCTGCAGATGCCACGGAAGGGTTCTGATTGGGCGGCAAGTTGTGTGACGTCACGAAACGTCATGACATGTAGTTTGTAGGAGCTGCCAAACCGAATGCCCTCTTTGAGATGGGAGAGTGCGATGGGAATCGGACCCACCGGGTCTCTCAGATACAGTGTAGAACACACTACCCCTACGCAACGCAGGTTCATTCTTAGGGCTTAGTTAAAGCGGGGCTTTGCGAATAATGCTATAGAGTATGTGTACGATCACAGAGGCTCAGATTAAGAGATTTGGGTGTTATAGAGTAGCAAAATACATGTACGAGAACGAGATAACGTAAGGGTACCCGCCGGCTGAAGCCTCTAATGCTGTCGCGTCATGACCTTGAAGGCAGAGCTTGAATCCCCCCCTCCCCCTCTTTATTTTTTAATTGGCCGATTCGGCTGTTTTCTTTTGACTGATAGTGCAAAGAACACTCCATGACTACCTTAGCGTCATTTTTTGGCTTCTGGCTTACATCATATACCGAAATTTTGTTCTCAGTGTTTATAGAAAATGGACTACATGGCGGCGATCTATCGCATTTATCAGTAACGTCGTCTCGGGTGGCATCTGAAAATAATACAAGCGGGGCAGTGCCCACTACACGCAAAAATTATTCTTGCGTTTTATTCAAAGACGTAGCTGTGATAACACTTGCGCGCAGATCTCAAAGTCATGCTTTTAGCGAAGTCTGCTTACAATGGAAACCCAATAAAAGTCAAGATCACCCTCGAGGACCATTCGGTCTGTGAGAAAAGGGCCCTGTCTGACGACGCCCGGCATCTCAACTCCGTTCAACGTGGCCGTGCAACGGCCACGCTCCACGCCCGTCACTTGCAGGACCACCTCTTCTTGCTCGCTATTCAAAGGAATCTCCAACGATTGGTCCCCGAACACGAGCTGGAACCTGCGCGAAAAAATAGAAAATAAACAGCTGACCTCTACTGTGCCAAAACTCTGCCTGTCAAAGACAAAATTAAACGTATGGTCACTCACGATTTTACCAGGCCTTTTGTGCACGTTGCCTACGGAATTAACTTACACTAAAGTCGTTTCTCACGATGGATCTAAACATAAGGCAAAATAGTGGCATACATAAGGAGTGCAAAGTTGTTTGCAAATATATGGTGCTGATCGCGCGACACTCACGTTCTGACGCATTCACGATGGCCTTTCATGCTATAGGCGATCTGCCGGTCAGTGATAAGTATTTCTTAAGTGAGAACAGTTACTTAGATTGACGTACTGACGTGCTGACGTGCGATTGCTTTTACACTGTATATGTCTGGTATGGGTGAGCAGCTAGTTTCTCTGAAAGGTGTTTTTTGCCCTAATGGCTGCACCGAAGGTCACTCTCTCACCTTGTGAGGCACAAATCTCCACTATGTGTCGATCCTTAAAAATTATACAAAACTTTACGTTTTCCTATATTTCAAAATGAACCAAATGCTCTCTCATAACTTCACGCAATACATTGCCGCGCGGTTAATGACCATGACTCACTCTTGTTCCCTTATGTTTAGTTTTCTTCAAGGGTTCTCACTAGAGCGTCAGCCCTTTATTGCAAGAGTTGCGACCATTATTCGCCCATCAAACCAACTATGAGGCTCTTTGCTAGTGAGTGCGCTAAGTATACAAAAGTTCAATTTCTTGTCTACCCGATGCTCCTCTACTGCAATATTATTAGTACAGTAGCCTCTGCCTCCTGCTACGAAATGGCAGCCATCAAAGGTGGTCCTTTAAACCGATCGCGCGCTCTTTACTAAGGGCATCTGTCTATTTATACACCTTTATTTACCCCAATATCTGTTTTTGCAGTCACGAAGGAAGGGTCTAGCTGTAGGGTAAAGTAAATTTTTAAAATGGGTGTGGACTCCCACATGGCCTTGCCTCCGCAGCATATTGTTACGAAGGGGGTAAGACGTCGGAGCGCTGAACAACAAGACGATAGGGTAGGGAGCTCAGCTGGTCAACGGCAGCGCGTCCGGCACGAGAGTCTTTTGCCAACGTCTTTCTACTTCACTTGTATTCTAAACTTCATCTTCTTCTGTACTGTTACAATATGTATAATTGTCCTAGGCAGCAAATATAATACAGGATAAGACAGTTACGTGCATAGCCAACGCTAAAAGTCATGGCTTCTGTTAGAAGCTGGGCGTGGGGCTTCTCTACTACCATCTCTATAAGTGTGCGCATGTGTGTTTGTGTGTGCGTGCGCAAAGGCTATGCATATTCCAGCATCAGTACTTTATCCTGAATCCGAAAAAGACAGTACGATTGACGCAACAATAAGGCTGTTGCTTTAATTTCTTGTTCATGGATATCCTGCAAGCCTGCGGAACGAATACCTATTGATCAGTGAGACGACTCGCCGGCTATTTGCACCATATGAAGGAAAGGGATGCGTTGCCAGAGACGCAGACTAGTCACTAATTTTCTGGCATAATCTAGCTGAATTATTAATTTAAACAATTATTTTTTTTCTTCCAATGATTGAAACCAGAACAACACGTATTTACAGAGCAGTACGTGAACATTTTGAATCACGTTTAGCATCCAACTAGGTATGAGCAGCTGTTTTTGTCACCGCAAGCTTCTCAGCAGCTGACTAAAGGGGCCACAAATATCTGAGCGTCCGTATCAGAAGAAAATGTTTTCTGTGAAACTGCGCATCGATACATTTTTCAAGGGTCCAAAAGCGTACTTCCTGCAACAATTAAAACCCGCCTTGCACAAGATGCAGTCAAATTTGTCCTGTGACTAATAGATCAAATGAAAAGTTGTCGCATATTGTTTCAATGACACCACCACATTACAATATTATAAACAGTATAAAGCTTCCGCGCGACAGCTCCTACAAATACAGCCAGAACAAGCTTACTCAACTCTTCGGCGTTCCTCGTATTCTTAGCCTTTATTTCGTAGCGGTCACCCTTCTCGATGCCGGCCGAACTGAGGGGCAGAGATAGAGGCACCGGCTGCATAACAAAATAAGTTAGTGAAATACATTTCTGCTTTAAGCTGAGTTGCCAAAAGTTCTTTATAACAGCCAAGAAAAATCCTGATCCCCCTCCCCCTTAATTTTTTTTCATGCTTGCGTTTCGTACAACTCGCCTATTCACCGTTTACTGAACTGTATATTCCTAAGTATAAGTTGATTCTTTATGTTTGTTTGTCTCCTCTTTTTCTTTTTTTGTTGTGCTCATTACGGCCGCCTGATCGAGTTTATTTTGTACTGGACCGTCTACTAGCCCTGTGGCTATCGGTCCAAAAATTATTTATGTATTTCTTTGCGTGATTGATTGATTGATTGATTGATTGATTAATTGATTGATTGATTGATTGATTGATTGATTGATTGATTGATTGATTGATTGATTGATTGATTGATTGATTGATTGATTGATTGATTGCGCAGTCTCTTGAACGTCAAGCTCACGATCGTATATCGGAGTGGTTACCCTCTCCCAATCCCTCAGTTTAATCGCCCACGAAGATGGTAAAAGCTGCACTACCACATTTCACGCACTGGTTAGTCAATGCTAGCTGATGAGCTGCTCTCATTCGTTGGAATCTTTAGCCGAAATATTTAACCTTATTAACTGAGAGAGAGAGAGAGAAACTCTTTAATGAAAAAACAGAGAATTTTGCCGACATTTAGATTTCGCTGGCATGGTACTCTGCGTAGGAAGGAGAATTCCTCGTATATAAACTAAGTGCCTCTAAGCGTAACGGAATTTGTCCTCAACTAAACGGCGCATTGTCTGGGACGGAATAAAGACCCAGCAAATGTGCACACTCCTGCTGTACCAAGGGGTCCTACCCGGTAGCATGGTTGTTTCTGTTTCGCCTTTTTTTAGGGATCTTTAGCTCTCGAAGCGAGAAAGCGTAACTTGCTTAACTGTTACAATGTAAATAACGTCTGTTTCGTTTGAGTGCTTTCTCTTTCGTTAATTTTTTTTTTTTTATGCGCATGCTCTTGTTCTTCACAGGACAGAAAAATAAACGGGCCCACGGCTACAATATTCAGCCCTTTTTGCAGTTGATGTTTTGTTCTAACAGGGCTCTCGCATGCACTAGATAACTGAATTACGCGGCGCCAATAGCCAATTTTCGAAATGACAATGTCCTTACCAGGGGGTCATCGTAGACGAGTCTTATCACCTTGATGTCGACTTTACCCTTGATGAAAAACCGGTCGTAAAACGTAGCATCGTCAAACCGGTCGAGATGTTCAAACAGGGCGTACCTGCCGTTAATCCGGATCTGGCATTGGAGGAAAAAAGTTGTTGAGGCAAAGCGGACGTTATTTATATGCAATTAAGGATGCAGAAAACAATGACCAAGCATTTCATAAGGCGGCACACCATGGCGGATTCTCTGCGCTCTAACACCTTCGTCAGTATGTGCGACCAGCAGGTCCAAGAATAAGCTCTGTTGACAAAGCATGTGTATGTTTCTTGAATTTAAGAACAAGCCGCGAAACATGAAGCAGGAGAGATATCTGTGATCTCTTACAACCAGTTTCTGAACAATACTTTCATTAACGTTGTCGTCATTGTCAGCATTAGGAGTCGAGGCCGAGGTTAGTTCACTGCAGGTTAAAAGATTGTCTTTTGTGACTTCCACTTATTCCCGTTTCGCAAACTTCCCAGGCCACTCAAGCAGGTTTTTATACCTCGGTCCCCAATCTAACACTCAGTTGACATTTAGTATGCTGTCCTTATCTTTCGACGCACCCTGAAACCCTAGCAGATCACCGCTTGCCAGTTCTTATTTGTCATCATTGTTTGTCCCGAACTTGCGGTAAGGTTGTCAGTTCTGTTCATGCGCACTGCCTACCCTGTCCCGTAAGTTTTTTTTTTTTTTTAATTCCTGCAGAAATTACGGTTAATTGAAGTTATGTGAGAAACATTTAAATTTTCAAATTAGACTACTCTAGTTTAAGTGTCAGCCTTATGTACAACAGGATGCCGGCGAAGTAATGTGATAAGATTTATGCACTCAGATATTTAGCTGCGAGTTAATTTCGGCATAACGATGACAATCATATTCACGCGATCCATTCAAACATTGAATGATTTAAGACACTAATTATTAGTGGATGATATGATCCTCTGCCACTGACCCATCGGTTATCATTCGGTTCACAACAGGTCGTTGACCCTTTCGTGAGACGAGGTCGCTTCATGAAGCAGACGGCCACGGTATCTCGAACCCTCTGACCCACAACATTTGGCCTGTTATAATAAATATTATCGACAACACAAGTGCACGGTGTGAGTACTGACCACGAGGTAGCGATCTTTGACGTCATACATGAACGTTGTGGGGGTCTTCTCTCCAATCACATAGTAGAAGTCTTTATTGGCCACTTCCTGCGACTTTTTGACGTAGTCCTCGATGCTGTAGTTGAGGCGGCCGTCCCTGTATTGCTCGATCGTCACTTCGTACAGAGGGAAGTCCATCTTCTTGCTCCACCACCACTCGTACACGACGCTGAAATGTTTCGGGTCTTTTACCTTTTCGCGTCTATTTCTTTTTTTTTTTTTTTTTTGCTCATATTAACTTTAATAGCTCAAGATATAGAGGTATCAGCACAGCACTGCTGCACAACTAGACAGGTCTTAGCATGGAGCCCGAGAAATCACTGATGACGTTCGTATCTAACTTCGGAGATTAGTCAGTATTATATACGCTTCTCCAAGTCAGTATAGCTTTGATCGCCACGCTGCGGAGTGACGACGTACTAGGTAATATCAGGAGCATTCCATTCTGGGTTGAGACACTGACGCCTTTCAAAATTGATTAGCATTTCATTCATTCAGAAATGCTATGGGTAAAGTTAAATACGTAACTTAGTTTATTTATATGTTTCCGTTTACGTGATGCACAAGAACGCACGACACAATCGGCGACACATCTCGGATAACTGCCAGAGCGGGCGTACAGCCGACCCCGTCGTTAGCGGTCTTTCGTATGTCAAGTGAGGCGATTAGGCTCCTCTGCTCTGCGTACGTGTGTGTGCTATGCGTGCATGCGCGTGCGTGTGTTTGCGTGTGCGGGGGAGGGGGGGGGGGCTGCATTTAGCATTAATATTTACATAACTGCTCTTTGAACTTATGGAGTAAAATTACGGCACTTAAATTTTGTTTTCATAAGCCAGGTCTCTTGAAATTCCTTCTCTTTGCCCCTGTCTGCAGTGATGTGAAAATAAGATTGCGAAGATGCCCATTCACTTATTATGTGTCTTGTATTTGGAGACGTTATATGACCTGCGGCAACCGAGGACCTCACAGCGCGGGTGTTTTACTACCAGTTGAATATGACCCCATTTGACCCCTCAATTCGGTGGATTTTAGCTCAGCATCAGAAAACACTGCTTTTATTTTCATTCGAAGAGAATAATTTTAAAGCAGTGCATCAAGTAGGTGAAGGTGCGAAGACCGTCAATGCTACAGTGATTACTTAGCAGCACAATGCATCTGGATATCAACTCTGTGAGCAACCACATGCATTCCTTATGAACCGCAGGAGTGCAAAAAGCGATGCTCAGATGAGAAGCAAAAGAAAAGCAAGTATAGGCGCTAACCTTTCCATGTCTTTCCGGAGAGCGGATTCCAAGAGGATATCAGTGAACTTCTGGATCCCTCCTGGAAGTTGCAGTTCGAGCGGCGTTTTCTGAAGAAACCAAACGAAACATATTGTCCTCTACCAAGCGGTATTCGCAGATTTCGAAAAAATAAAATTTTAACAGCTCAAACATTCTCAGACGATGAACTGCGTTAGCAGAATGCGGTATCGGGGTGTGCTCTCCTATTTGATTTTTCTCTACTTGAATAATTTTCTCTTTATCCTCCCCTCATTGCCATAAAGTTGCTACAATGAATTTTGCCTACCTTTTGATGGTTTCTATTGCTCTCCGTTGAATTTATGCCGGATAGTTTTTGCATTAACACATAGCTTCCCTCTTGCTTCTCTTATGGCTGGTTGCTAAGTTACGCACTTTTTTTGCATACATTATACACGGTTTACCTTGGCACTTCGCAGTGGATCAGCTTGTGACGCGCTTTCGCTTTCAGGCTGCTCGCCAAGGGGCATCACTACAATGTCTCTCTCAGGGGATTTAATATCTCTAGGAATCCTCTGTTCATTTAGTTTTTAGGGTGGAAAATCCATTACTTAGGGAGAAGAGCGAAATTTCGGACGCACAATAAACAGGTTGGCAGCACGCTACCTTTTCATCTTTGGCTTCATTCTATGGGCCTACGGCGTGCGTTTAGTTGTCACTGGCTTTAAATGACCACAGGGGGCACTTCTGGCGTGTTGTGAACGCGTAAGCATAAAGTGTTAATGTCTTGATTCCACTGCGCATTTTTTAATAGACTTATACAAGCGTTAGCTCAGCTTTACGTGGTTTTTGCGTTTACCGTTCGATTTTCGATTCTACCAGATGAGACCTTTTCAACGATATATGACTTAACGTCGTAGCGTACAGCTCGATTCTTAATAACCATTACCTAATTAATTGTTATTGATTAACACGTGCAGCTAGTGCAATGCACTCCCAGTCAATATAATCTATCCAACAGTATATCACTTTATTCTATGGCATTAAGTTAATTTTAAGCTCAATTAGTCACATAACTGTAATCACGTAAGGCCTGTAATCACTCCAGTGAAACTCATAGCCTGAGTTGCTTTGGGACGTTAAACCCCACAAACCAACCAACCAACCAAACTATACAGGGTTTTGAATATTTGGGGGCTGGGATTTAAAACATTCCTATGCAAAATCTACTACACCATTCGAGCTGAAATAACGTTCACAAAGTAGAAAAATATCGTCTACGTTATCTGATAAGTGATTCAACATCGGTACTTGCCTAGATTTTCTGAAATAGAGAAAAAACTGCTCTCGGCGGCGTGCACAATTTTCGCAGAAGAGAGTCGAAAAGCTATTTTAACATGGTGCGTCATCTGTCGGGCAGCGAGGCAAGCGCGCCAACGGCCGGGATGGAGCTTGTCTCATTGCTCGACAGATGACGCATCATGTGAAAATAGCTTTTCGACTCTCTTCTGCGAAAATTGTGCACGCCACCGAGAGCAGTTTTTTCTCGATTTCGAGAAATCTAGGCAAGTACAGATGTTGAATCACTTATCAGATAACGTAGACTATATTTTGCTACTTTGTGAACGTTATTTCAGCTCGAATGAGTTAGTAGATTTTGCATACGAATTTTTTAAATACCAGCCCCCAAATATTAAAGACCCTGTAGTTGACATAAGCTATATAGCGATGTAAGACTAGATGCTGCAAGTCAAAGAAGAAGAAAAAGAACGCCCGGTCACCCGCAGCTAATACTTTCTCTACACATTTGGTTCAGCAGCGTCGAACCCTTCTCATTTTTAGTTACGAATAACTAATTAGTCATAAATAATTATGGTTAACAATATAATATAGTTCAATTATACTACGCAAAATAATCGATTTTCAGCCAACCTTCCCCACTTCTTTCGGGTCTTACTTACGGGGTTGAAGAGATGAATGCCAGATCTCGTCTTCGCCTTTTCAAACTCCTCTTTGGTCTCCCACTCGTAGTACTCGTTATCCGCGAGGACAGGCATCCTTCAAGCTGGTGACGCACCTGCGTCGCGGACAATGGCTATCGACCGGATGAGTCAAGCCGGCAGCGCATTGGAGAAACCGTACAAGTTCCAAAAATCATATTCAGAACACCATTATTCAATGGCTTGCGCTGAATACTGGATGCAGAAACACCTCATTTCGAGAACCAGTAGTTGCCTATGTAGAGTTTGTGGAAAGTGCGGACCACGGGTGTCTTCCTTTGGACCCAAGTCCTGTGCCTAGACATTCATCGGCTGCTTTACAAACCTCTGCAAATTGAGGAGAGATGCCGTCCTCAATGCTGAGGAAGTTAAAAGTTCCACAGATATGCTGCAAGTGTCCCACAGCAAGGTTTAGAAACAATCCCTGTGATATCCTTACTTTGACAAATGTTCTAAAAAGACGATTTAACAAGAAAAAGAGAGCGAGAAATGTTTACAAAACAGAACAAACGCGGTGTCTCGTTCTTTCCTCCTTCGTGTTTGTGCAGGTGCGCTGCGCTATCCTGGAATGATTAACTCCTTGCTTTTGACTAAAAATGTCAACCAAAAACCTACGGTTAGAATGAAACTGACCCCTTCCTTCTCCCCATTATGGCCGAAAATCCAGCCCTGGGCTCTTCAGCAGCTGCCAGATTTATTGGCCGTACCAGGAACCATAAAAAGCTGTAATTTATATTTAATGTTCTTCTAATAGTGCAACTCCTTAATGAGCAGTCCATCAAAAGCGACCAAAAAGACAAGGTTAACGTCCTCAACACCAAGGCAAAGTGCTGGAGTCTACACAAGAATTGCAAAAACAAAAACTGTAGGCTCTGTGACATAGTGACGTGTAACTAAGCTTGCACGCTCTTTATCGCTAAGCCGCCACTTACTGACAGAAAACCGCAGTCTTCCAGGAATATAAAATTAACAAGAAGGCTTTCAGGTGAGGCATATGTAACTTTAATTGCGTTGAGCAACGCTGAAGTTACGTAAAAAAACCATGCGGGAAAAACGGAGACAAAGGAACACAAAACGACAGGAACAAACGGAACACAAAATGTCCTGTCGTTTTGTGTTCCTTAATCCCCGTTTTTTGTGCTGGCCTTTTTATGTGCTATAAGTATGAACCAACTGGCCCAAAGAGCTATTTTGATCAACTGACGTTACGCTTTGCATTGAGCTGATTTGTAGTCATCGATGCAATGGGCCCAAGCGCGAATAAGTATATAGCGTTAGCAAATACTCACGAAATTTTGTTTCTAAGCTCAGCTCTTCCTCCTGCACGTCCTATTCCTCGACAGCCTCACAGGCAGCCTTGAGCGCAAAAATATGTTTGTTTTTTTCTCAGTGGAACCTTCTCGAACCTCAATCTGTAGTCACAGGTGTGAATCAGACAAAGGAACCGTACATCCAAGCGTCAGTAATTGATTCGCACAGTCAGTCAGCCATACCAATACCGCTGAGAGCAATAGGAGCACCACACATACGATTCGAATTATATATATATATATATATATATATATATATATATATATATATATATATATATGTGGCGAGAGCACAGGACGTTTCACGTCCACCGCTATGGTTGAGGGTGGCGCTGGTGAACACTCTGAAGGTTCGTATACAGACAACATGAATACCCAAGGAAGTAGCAGGGGCGACAGCGGCCAATGTAGCTCAGTTGGAAGAGCACCGGACGCGATATTCGGAGGTCGTGGGTTGGGTTCCCACCATCGGCACGTTGTTTTTTCTTCTACTTTGTTTTATTATTTTTCCCCTAAACAGATTACATTGCTAATTTATGTGATTACCAAAGTAAAATAAAAAAAATGACGAAGAACAATCCCCAATGCTTTCCTTGGCCTCGCCGACTGTTGGTTTCTTTCCTTCACACACACACACACATATATATATATATATATCACAGCACACAATAAAAGTTGTAATCTGATGCAGACGCTTGTTCGGTGATAAACTTGGCGATGTGTGTGTCTTGAACGATGACGTTTTAAACGCAGGCGATATGGGCGGAAAATGGTTCCACGCAGCGCTGGTCTTCGGTTGCAAACAGTTTTAATAATAAGCACATTAGTTTTGCAAATAAGGGTGGCAACTTTATACGGATAGTCAACACGTGATGAAGCATATTAAGGGATTGAAGAAAAAAAGTTCTGTTTTACTCTGTTGTAATAAAAGAAGATACTGTGGAAGAGACCAAGTCCGGAAATGTTTCTACGAATTGCAAAATCAGTCAAACCAAATTTCAATTTCATTAAAAAAACACTATCCGCACGAGAATAATTCCAAAAGATGAAACGAGCTGAGCGGTTTTTAACCGATTCTACAGCATCAATTAAAGTTAGTTGTAAAGGATCACATATAGAAGCGTATTCTTAGGCCTTATTAGTATTTGATATAAAGCAATTTCAGATGGATGGAACCTGACAGAAGTTCCTGCGTATGAGCCAAGAGTGTGCTTTGCATTGTTAGTGACATATTCGATGTGGATGCGCCTGAATAAGTTGTTAGTGATGTGAACAGTGAAACTCTGATAATCGTATATTTGAACATTTTCGACGGGCGGAAAATGCACCTAAATTTAGACTTAGACTGGTTAAGAACCATAACAAAATAATTTCTGTTAACAATTTTTTCTAAAAATACCCTCACAAAAACGATGCCACTACTCTTTCAACTCAAAGTACCTCGGACGTTAGCATCACATCATATCACAGAAATTATTTTGAACAGCAGAGAGCTGTTAGCATGTGGTAGGGTTACCCCGAACGAAACGAAACTGCCCAATAATCAAATACGTCGCAAAACCGAACAAGTGGTGAGGCCGCGAGCTCCGTTGATCCCGTCTTACAGCAGTAATAATCCCCCAAAAAAGACATCTAGGGCATTTTTCACAAAACGAAAAACGCCTCATGCCAATGAAAAACAAAAGGCTTTGTCAAAAGCGCCTGATGATTTCTTATCACGTTTAATTTAATTAGCGGATAGCTCTTCGTGTACATGAGGCCTACCGTGAATGAAGCGTAATAACAAAATGATCGCATTCTTGAGGAAACCAGATTGCAGTTTTGAGAAAACCTAGTCAAAACGCCACGCGCGAAGGCTGTCGGTAGGAGCGCTTTATGCATTGTAGCGCATTAGCAGCGCTCCGCGAGAATAACGAGACGACCGCCGCGAGTCTCACATCAAGCATTCTGGTGCTGCCATCTAACGGAAGGTGGCGAAAGCAGGATATTTAAAGCCGAGATCGTAAGCAGACGATCCACGCTGTGCATGCCCTGCTTTTCTCTCGCGTCAGGACAGGAAATTGGCGCGGCTCTCAACTCATTGCTTCTTCATCTACCACGACACGTAATGCGTATAACATTACTCTGGTCGCAACGGATGCAAGTGATGCTGAGACCGACATATATACCTATTTTCCAGAACAGCCCTTTCCCTTTTCCCTCCTTCGAGTCGTAAGTTCGATATTTCGTGCAGCCGAGTACTTTGTTTGCAGATGGGTACAATTCTCCCCTGTCTTGGCGTTCAGCTTCTTCTCGGTAGAAACGCTCCGAAAGAGGGTTCTGAGCGCACCTTGTATCAGAAAAAGCAAATCTACACTGTAACTTTCCGGTCCGGCTGCTCTTTCCCAACTAAAAATCGAGTGATGTAATTATAATCACCATAATGGCCTTCCTATGCAAACTACTCTCAACATGCTCAGTCTCAAATACAAGTTCGCAGACGCTATAGTTTATGATCTAAATGGTCTGACGTGATGTTCCAACGCCTTCGCACATACCCATATACCCACAAAGTTGAGACAAATTGCGGGAAAGAGTTTATCTGCAGGTTCTCACTCGACAAGCGTCTATATTTTTTGTTATTTATGTTCCAAAACGCAGCCCTACGGTTTTCTACGGGAGCCATCATTACTCGCTGAGAACGAATGACAAACTTCAGAAACAAACGTTTGCTAAGAATTAGCACTGTTACCATGCCTATCAACATGAGCATAACAGTATCTTATAATATCCCACTATTCCCACAATTCAAAGGTGGCCCGCTTGATTTCAAAGGCGTTTTTCTCGCCAATTTCTTGCCTCGTAACAGAGTACCTGCATGGTGACCAAACACACAGCGCTCTTTCCCTCTCTGCTCCGTTTTCAAACTAAGCACTGATGACCCAATCGTGGTGGGCTCAATGTGGTGTTGGCCGCATGATTAATGCTTTCATGCACGCTGTCAGCTTCTCTTGGCATTTAGTTTTATCGAAGTTCTATAAATCACCTGCCTTTATTATACCGAAAAAAAAAAACCAAATCTGGTACGTTTAGTGGGAAATGTGCCTGAATTTATCACGTCACCTATTCCTCAATATCTGCCACTAGGTCAATGAGAAGGCATGTGTCGCCAGCATAAATGCTGCCATTCCCGGTAGAAAAGAAAACTACAAAACCGTGTCAAAAGTGCTACAAAATATTCTGTAGTTTTGTCCTAACATCAGATTTTTGGGGGGTTCTGCCGTGCTATTTGTAGCTCTTTAGTGCTTTAATTAGTACTTTTCGGTAGTCGATAGCTTTATAGTGCTTTTCTGTTTTAACTACACAAAATGTTGGCGTACGTTACTGCAGAAATATTTGTTGTCATAACTTCACGGTCAGAAACCTCACAGAAATTCTCTTGTGCAGCAACAAAAAATTTCTGCGCACTTTCTTCATCTGGGTTCTGCTATGTTGGACAAAGCCGGTATACAAAACATCACCTCGGTAGCGCCATCATTGGCGCTTATTTTCTGCCGCCCAATTACCTATAGAAATGCAGCAATTACATAAAGTAACTGCGATGAGAAAATTGTAGCCCTCTTCCGAAAGCGAGTAACATCAACAAACATGAGATAAATGCATAACCGCGAAAATCTTAGACATGACAAGTGACGAACCGAGAGGAAGGGTTATCACAGTTTTGCTCCCTTTAGTGACAAGGAAAATCTATCTCCTAACTTCCTCACCACAGACAAGAGCGAATGATCAGGAACTCGGTTCAGAACTATCTATATATGACAAACTATCGCAGAGATAAGCGGCGTATTTTTCCTTCAATAAAACATGCTTTCTTCTGGTCTAAAAAGATGTGATGCTTGTCGGCTCGAACGACAAACATTATTAGGCAATGCTGTGAGCAATGGTCGTACGCGGCACGTTGTAGCAATTTTTAATGAGCTATCCAATGTCATATTTTCCTTGAATTCTAGAATTCATCGCAAAAGTGCGATTCTGCCCTTTGTTTAACGTGTCTGCTAACTTTAAGAATAAATATTGCTCATAGCATATGCCTATCATTCAACGCTGTCCTTAAAAGGTTCCTCCTGTTGTGTTAATTTCGCACTGATTAAATTCTGCAGCACATTCTGGAAGTTCCGTCAAAAGATAACAAATCGCTTACGTATGTCTATAGTTGTCTGTTAGTGAGTGAAATAGATAAAAGTTGTTACCATTTTACAAACACGTTCGAGGTAGACATTACCACATACGCAAATTTCAGAGACAAAGAAGCGGTAGGCCTTGGACGCTGTTTTCTAATGCTCCATTGAACGTCGCCGCCGTCCATTACTTTATTGAGTCAACTTGGTTTCGCGCAGATTTCTGCGGTTTAATGTTTTTGCTTTTTGTTTCTTCATAATAGGTCCTCATTCCTGGCGAGAACTCTTGTCGACCTCACTTTTTCTTTTGGCTTCGTCTTCCTGCTCAGATGTTTCGCTGCCTTCTATGGCATCTTCGTCCTCGCCAGGCTTGACCTGTTCAAAATTGCACAAAAATGCATTACGACCCAGTGCTGTTTTCAAAACAAGTGAAGGACTAATACCGGTTTAACAAGACGTTTTAAGACGAAAGCCTTATTTGGCTCCTATTGAAAATTTTGCATGCGCGAGATCCGCGAGGAATCGGTGGTGTTCTGTCTCACCTTGAAAGAAATGGTCCTCTACCGGGAATCGAATTCCCCTCCCTCCAACCTCAAGCCGAGCGCGCTAACCGACTACGCCACGCCGGGCACGTGAAAAACATATCATAGTTCTCCTTTTCTAGCATTCCTGCCACCTTCGTGGCAATGTAGGGGCGCGACAACGACGCCTCCACCCTGGTCTCCAGGAGGGAGCATGACGCATGCCATCTGCCTCCAGCTATCAAAACCAAGCGGCGCAACGAGCGCGCGCCATCGCCACCTAGGGCCGCTGCTCACCTCTAATCCGGGACGGAAAACGCCGCTATCCTGCACAGTGTGATCGGCGGGGTTCTGTCAAACACTAGAGTAGAACCAGCCCCAAAGGCTTTCGTCTTATCGCTCTTAGCATGTCTTAAATGTCTCAAGTATTTTTAATGCATAGTTTTCCTCTAGTATAACCAAGCCAGAAAGCATCATATCAAAGCATTTTACAATTTCATCAAAGGTTCGGTTTACTCTATGTTTGGGAGCCAAGAAAATCCCTTGGCGAGTCAATAAGATTTTTTCTCTGGAACACTAATCAAACTGAAAAAAAAAAAAAAAGGAAGCAAGCAAGCAAGTACTTTTATTGTTGACTGTTTCGGAAAACTTATACGCCTAACCCTGAAATGTGTTTAGAGCAGCTGGAAGCTGCACACATAAGCACGAACTGTATGGCAGAAATTAAATCTGGGATGCAGATTGCGGAAAACCACGTAAAATAACTCACGTAATGCAACACATGCAAATGGAAGCGACCAACACACAAACACACATTCTTGGTTCGTCGAAGGGAAGAATAGGTGCCTCGTCTTCTCCTTTGTCTCTCTTCGTATTCAATATGTAAGCTATATTTGAAGTAGTTATTTGCAAACGGGTAAGAGCGAAGGCACTTTTGCTGATAAGGGGGAAAATCAGCCTCACAAGATTTGATTTGCCTCGGCGCAAACCCTGTACACGATCCAGCCAATGCGCATTGCATAATTATTCCCAAATTATAACCAAATCCGTAAGCACAAACAATTTTTAAACGTTGTAGTATTCTTATGGCTCCTTACAATCGTGACCCAGAGGAAGTCCAGGTCACCCTCCAGAACCATTCGGTCAGTGATGAAGGGGCCCTTGCTGATGACACCCGGTATCTCAACTCCGTTGAGTTTGACCGTGCAACGGCCATGTTCCACTCCTGTCACTTCCAAGACGATCTCTTCGCAATCTTCGTTCAATGGAATATCCAGTGACTGATCCCCAAATACAAGCCGAAACCTGCGGGTAAAGCAGGCGGGAAAAATATGAACCATGTAGCATGCCTGAGCTAAAAATAAATTTGGAGTGCTAGCGAATCTATTGGTACTGCAGCCTCGGTTCGAGGCTCAGCTTTCCAAGTCAAGCAGCCCTCAGAAAACGATGGGTGAATGCGGTGATTTGAAACCTTAGTGGCAAAGAATTGTAAAATGTTAGGGCAACACAGCGTTCCTTAAAAGGGCAATGGGAAGTGTTCTGGATCCGTTAAACACGGATGCAAGATAATCTAGAACGAAATACTCGCACTGAAACAGTCTGGATGATCGGTTACGGTGATGGTATAGTACATTCTGCTCAGTGCACCACGTTTTGTCTTCCTTGGAATCCCTTTCAGAATATGAGTGCTCGACAATAAGTGGTCCTTATAAGCAGAGGTAGAGTGTGCCGTATTCCAGCCCCCATATTCAGAGACCTCTGGGACTGTTGGTTTTTTAGGAGAAGTTTGTGGTGCCTTTAGATATTTCCCGTGCCATATTCTCCTTCAGGTTGTCGCGACGAATCCTGATATCGCAGTTCTGCCCCAATTGTTCCCTAAATGTCACATTGTAATCACCAATTTTTAATCAATGACAACGAAAAATTGCGATATGTAGAAGGGTATAGGAGCATTGTTCACTCATAATTTTTTACGAAATTCTCATCAAACCGGCTACAGTTCACAAAGTCAACTGTCATAGGACCTTACCATATATGTACAATGAGAGGTCGTTCTATTGAAACAGAACAGTATTGCAATTTTGCAGAAAATCAGAAGCTCACGATGCTTCAGAATGACATTGCAAAGAGCTTATATGGTGTTCGGCACAGCTTTCCCCTCTAGATAATTACAATACGCTAATGCCGATTATAAAGTCTACAAAAGGGTAACGTCTTTGTTAAAATCACTACTCTACCCGCTTGATTGTAAATACTTGCCTTTCAGAGTGTGTGCCCAAATTTTATTCGCCAAATAAAGGTATCCCTTATCTCTGCTTCTATTTGCAGCTGTGTATAAGCATTCTCTACGGCAGTTTTGTCTAAGGTTTTCGTATCCTATGTAACCCGATGAGGATAGTGGCATATGTAGATGATCTAGCGATATTCTGAGCGGACAAACCTACTGTGAATGAAGTTGTTTACTTAACTGATAAGTTTGGTTCAGTTTCTGGAGCACAGATGAATAGTTCAAAATGCAGTGGTCTATGCTTGGATTGTGGAGGCCTACGAAATTTGAACATGCTAGTGTAGCATATGCATGGCTGCGCCAAACTACATTAGCGTCCCACTAGGTACGTACAAAAGTGCAGAACAAGTTATGGTAAAGACCGCATATAGGCTCTACAACACCATGATCAGACCTTCGTCCCACAAGGTCCACCAATAGTCGGCAAGGCCTCGCTGACTATTGATGTGAGCACGCTGTTTCAAGAACACTGGTCTAACATTAATCACAAACCAGCGTGCGCATACCGACAACCACACGCTCTAGAGAGCAGTGGGAGGCCATTCTGTGCAGTCAAGACCTATAAGACCATCGCGACTGGTGGACAGGGCTGAAGCTGCGCTGAAGGCCAATGGATTTATCTATCCACCTATGCATGAATGCATCTATATATCCGTCCGTCCGCCCGTGCATCCATCCATCCACTCGCCCACTCACCCACCTACCTGCCCACACCCACCCAACGCGCAGCTCGAACACTTCGCACAAGGGTAACGCATGCCTTCACTCTGAGAGCATATCTGCGCTGCGGTAGGTTCGTCACGGTCTCTTTACAACACTGTAAACGATGGAAGAGTTAAATGCTATTCGTACCTGTCATCATGAATGCCTTAATCAACACTGGTATTGTCGTAGTGAACCGTTCTACAGAACGCTGTGTGGCCAGCGTTTATTTGTTTGTTTGTTTGTTTGTTTGTTTGTTTGTTTGTTTGTTTGTTTGTTTGTTTGTTTGTTTGTTTGTTTGTTTGTTTGTTTGTTTGTTTGTTTGTCAATAAACCCCTAAAGACCATCAGTCAAGGCAGAAACAAAAAATGCCTTTAAGAAACATAACATTTAAAGCATTTGTATAGACCTCAAAGAATAGTTTTTACAGGACGAACAGGACTCCCCCGGTATCCATGCACGCTCACTTTGCAGTCAAGGTCGAAAAGAGAAGTGGCCCGTCCATTTTCACTAAGATCAAGGGAGCCGCACTGGTCCAAAACCGCCTGTTTTAAAACCATTTCTTATTTTTTCAACACCAAAGCGTTGAAGGCCACATTGCCCGTAAAATCCGGCTTTGGCGTCGGCTTTGTCATCGCAAAATTACCGTTATGGCCTTGGCAGGTGATAGCTGGCATCTGGCATGGCCCAGCACTGGTTTTCCGATGGTTTGTGCGAATCAACCAGCCGATATTATATCAAAACGTTTGGAGTAATTGCCAACCCAGTCTGATCATTTGAAGTGGGAAGGTGAACTAATCTTCCAGTGCTCTTTTATGCCGAGTCACGCATGGTACTTCACGCAAGCACGTCCTAACGGCTTGGTTAAAAGCAGGGCTGCCAGCACCTTACTTGTGATTTTTCACTCACAACGCCAAAGCCGCTTCAACTCCGACGCTTGATTTTAGGTGAACGGGAAATTTACCGCTATCGCATGACGTGGTAGTTTAGTACTGTTATCTAATAAAATGTGTAATATACTAGAGGCACAAATAAAAGAATTAGTATATAAGCGAACAAGGACTACACGCTGCTACTGCGTCATACTCTTCCAAGGCGGAGCTTAAGTGTCCGCATAATTAAAAGGGTACGGTTTCTTCAACTACTTGTATTATCCAATCCCTAAAGCACCCTCTAACCTTGCAGGAGAGCTTAGAAAAGGCTTGGTATAGTCTACTTAGGGGAAACAAATATCGAACAAGGTCTTATAAAGAAATAAATGCCGCTTTTTTTCCGATATTGGTATGTTTTGTCTTTAATGGCGCATTTTCATATACTACTAACTTCGGACACAACGAATACGATAAACATAACCCTAGGGTTTGTTACAAGTGCGTTCTTCTTATTGTACCATGTAAGCAGAGCAGCAAGTATACTAGTTACCAAGACATGAACGCCAAGCAGATCAGTATCTTAGTCCCTTTATACTTTATAGCGTTAGCAGTGTAGGTGCCAGATTCTAAAGCTTTCTGAAATTTAAGTGAAAGGTCAGCGCGCTTCTTTACACCTATAACAGTGGCCTGCGCTATCTAGCTGCACGCGACACGACTGTTGGCAGGGAATTTCACCGTTATATGCGATGGCTGCATGCTGTCAACATCGGTAACGTCTCATAGTTATAGGCTGCAAAGATACCGTGTTTCTCAGTTGTTGTTGTTGTTGTTGTTGTTTTTTGAAGATTTTTATTTAATAAGCATCCAGCGTGTTTTGGTAGGCTAACTTGAAAGGTACGATTTAAGATCCGAAAAGTCTAGCAAAGCGAGCCAGAACAAGTATATGCTCTCCAAAAGGGCGCGAAAACTTACAAATGGCGCGGTACTCAACTGTTTGGCGTTCCTCGGGTTCTTTGCTTTGATCTCGTAGCTGTCACCCTCGAGGATGCCGGCCGAACTGAGGGGCAGGGACAGTGGCACAGGCTGCAAGGAAAACGAAAAGGAATCCGAAGCAAATCTCTGCAGTTAGAATATTTAGCAGCACGTCTTTCGAAGCCATGCCACAGCCAGCTCCGGGCCATATTACATCGCGGCTACATTAGCCTACACCTGGGCCCGTATTCCGAGTTTGCGTCGTCATAGAAGTGTCGCTATCTCACGTGACCTCGAGTCCTCTGATTGGGGGAAACGCCGGAACATGATGTTGCCACCTTCTCCGCTTCCGTAGTGGCAACACCCGGTTCAGGAGTTTCGACCAATCTGATGACTCGAGGTCACGTGAGATAGCGACACTTCTATGACGACGCAAACTAGAAACACGGGCACTGCTGTGCAATGGCTCTACGCAAACGGGAAAAGCTATGATACAGATCTTATAGAATGGTTGCGCCTTGCACATAGCTCTGGCTGGTAGCTGCTGTAGTTATTTCACTTTAATAGCAGCAACGAAATTCCGAGTTTTGCTTGCGAAAGCAATACTACGCCAGGTCTAACCGCTCGTCGCGGTGTGCCGTGTCCGTGGTCCCCTGGCAGGAGCTGCCAACTTGCGTCTCTCGTTTCACATGGGACGGTTATGTCAGAATCAGCCTGACAGGACCCTGGCATTCTCGTTACCCACTAAGGCCCGTTCATACGGCTTGGTTAAAGCGGGGCTTTATATGTGGGCTGAAGAAGAAGAAGAAGAAGAAGAAGAAGAAGAAGAAGAAGAAGAAGA
>JAJIZL010018695.1:519568-559680 GCA_023969395.1 Amblyomma maculatum | reverse complement strand
AGGAAGGAAGGAAGGAAGGAAGGAAGGAAGGAAGGAAGGAAGGAAGGCAACAGCGAAAATGGAAAAGAGAAAGCTGAGCCTTAGTGGAGGGGTGTGGAGTAATTTCGACCACCCGAGGTGATGTGCAGAGACATCGCAACACACACGTACACCCCTTTATTTCGGCTCCATCGAAACGCAGCAGCCGGCGGTCAGGATCGAACCTGGGTATTCCGGATTTGTGTTCCTTCGTATTAAAATTCTGAAAACCACTCTTCGAGCAGCGCTACGGGTGGTCTCATCAATTCGTTGCCCAAATAGTGAGCATGCATCTGAAGGTCTACTTAATGGATAGGAACTCAACTGGCCTATGTCCCTCAATTTGTAGACCCTAATCACCTAACTATACCACGTGACCCAGTGCAGAGCACGTTTTCGAATCAGGCGTCGCTGCTCAAGCGAGCTTTCGCTTTCACACACGTAGGCGGTCTTTGGTGTGTATAAATTTACAGCGTAAGCTTTGATACTCAAGAGCAATCTGAGATTTCGCCTCGGTTCATCGCAATGATTTTAATGTTTGACACTCGACCTCGCGAGCACTTTCGCAGCCTAAGCGCAGTTCAGCTGTCCACCTGGGTTTTTCGTACCCTCTAAACCCATTTACAAATTGTGCAGGTGTTCAACGAAAAGTGAGAGAGATACTGCGTCTTTTGTTTCCTATAAACAAATTCACAAATTAAGTGTAGTGCCCACGAAAACATGAGAAAGACACTGGGTCTAGCTTTCTTCAAAAACCAACCTAAACAAAAAAGTTCGAAAAAATTGCGGAACGAAAAGGCGGTGCTACCGTATTTTCTTGAGTTTAAGGCCCAACCCCCAAACTTTCGCACCCCCTTACTTTCGCACAAAGAAACTTAAAAAGAAAATTTGCGTGAGAATCTAGCACCTCCCTTTTTGCAATGATGAGCGCGTATCCCAAGCCGTCAAACGCTCTTCCTCAGTCTGTCGTTGAGCCGGAACTGTCAGAGACCCGAGGCGACGCAGCGTCACGTCCGACTTCATATGTTGCAGTGTTGCGACACTACTTAAGAGATGGCGCCACAGAACGCTAAAAACTATAGGGTGCCTCGACGCGCGCGCCGGCGGGGGGAAGCGCGCATTGATGCACTCTACGAAAAACCAGCTGAAAGCGACTCTGATATCACTATCGGAATGTTGCCACTTGGTCCTGGTATCAGCTGGACTCGGCAAATTTCAAGGGCATCGCGGACGCACTTTTGCTTGGTTTGGTGTCGGTTGTTTTAGAGGCGTAACTTTTCAGAGGGCTGCCCACATTTTTATGTTTAAGCAAACTGTAATTGCGTTTGCCGAAAATATTTGTCAAGTTTGCTTGTCGAATAAATTATTTCTTTAGCCTGTCTTGTCGAGATAGCGCCACTAAAGAAAAAAAAAAGGGGGGGGGGGGGGGGGCGCTCATTTTAGATTTTTAAATTTTAAGCACCCCGCCCACTTTGGCCATCGCTATCGGGAAAACAGGGGTAATTAGAATCGAGTAAATGTTTTGTATGATGCGCCATCGTATGCACTATCGAGGAAAAGGCAGATAGTCCCCCAATTCAAAGCGGTCTAAGCGATGCAAATGCATGTCTATCAGAGCTTTCAGTCGTATAATAAGCTTCTAAACATACTTACCCCCCCCCCCCCCCTTCGCCGGCTCCCATTTTTGTGAGTCTTCCGTAGCGTCACAGGTAAATTACCATGGTGCGGGTAATGGAAATTTGATATTCATGCGGGCGCCATCGGTATATCCAGGCTAAACCCCGAAGATATTTAGTGCAAAAACTACTTGGCCTAGTTTTTGGAAGTGAAACCTTACGCATTTTCGCACAAGGTCTTTGATTCCGTCTGCAAACCATACTTTGTGCATGTGTTTTATACCTTCTTCGTTATCAACTTTCGTAGTGAATATAACGTAGATAACGTTATATTTACTAAACGTAACCAAGATCTCTCACCTTGGTGGCCAGCCTGGGCGCGAGTTTGAAATTTCAATAAAATTAGAGGGTCTCCTAGATGTCTCTCAAGAAGAGAATAGCGAAAGCCTACCCTTCCTTTCCTATCATCTGTCTCTTATCGTTGTTCATTGCAGTGATGCATATAATTATAAATGGGTTTACAGGAAAGTAAAGGCGCAGTATCTGGCACACTTTGGACGGTCAACCATCGCTGCTGGCTCCCGCCGTTCTTTGCCGCGCGTTCAAGTGTGGGATCGGAGATGGCAGGAACGCTAGACAAGAGCACATCTCGCGGAAACTCGCGGAATCTCGCAAAATATGACAGATCTAGAGCACAAATCTCGCGCAGGGGATTTCGTATCATGAGCCCAGAAAGGCTTTCGCCTGAATAAAATTCGGAGTACTTCTCAAAAGTACTGCGTGCAGGCTGCGCACACGTATCACAGTGATACCCAGCCATTCGGGAGAACCATATACAGCCCACGATCAAAAAGTAAGCCACCTTCATTTTCTGCAGGAAGAAATCTAATTTCCACCGAGGTGAGCGGCAACAATTTTTAATAGCCCTTTGTAACACGTCCCAGAAAACACCTTCCCAACAATTTACAAATTAGGCATTTGGATACGCATGGTAGGAAAAAGCCTTTTTTTTATGGAAACATTTGAATAACAATTGGTTCACAGGAAAGGAAAGGCGTAGTGTCTGTTACACTTGCGCTGTGGACACCTGAGCTGCAACGTATACGGGAAGGTATGGAGGTGGGAATGAAAGTGGAAGGAGAGAAAGTGGAGCTGTAGTGGAGGGCTACGGAGTAATTTGAACCCCCTGGTGGTAAAACATTTATTGTGGGAACTAGGGTACATTATAAGGATTGAGGCGGTTCCTGATCCCGGCTGGTGTCAAGCCGTGCCTGGCAGCGACCGCTTCAGCCCAGTCAACCAGCATCTTTTGTACTGCTGGGTCCGAGCTGGAGACCGCGATCTCCCAACCCTCTTAGTCCGTGAGGCCCCATCGGGGCGGTGGCTTCAAATCTTCGCATAGAAACAATGTGTGATTGAAGGTGGCTCTAAGAGCGCCACATACGGAGCATGCGGGGTCGTACAGGCCCGAGTGTGCCAAGGCCAACCAAGCTGGGGAGGGAAAGGTTGGTTGGTTGGTTTGTGGGGTTTAACGTCCCAAAGCAACTCAGGCTATGAGAGACGCCGTAGTGGAGGACTCCGGAAATTTCGACCACCTGGGGTTCTTTAACGTGCACTGACATCGCACAGCACACGGGCGCCTTGCTTTCCGCCTCCATCGAAAAGCTGCCGCCGAGGCCGGGATTCGATCCCGCGTCCTTGGGAACAGTAGTCGAGCGCCGTAACCACTGCGCCACCCCGGCGGGGGATTTGGCTTGTAGCTGTCGCCATATTATTTGTTGGTGTTTTGAGAGAGAGGTGTGAGGTGGGGGATATAAAAGTCGTCGTTCTCGGTAGTGAAGTGCTATGTTATGATGGGTGAGAAGTCTGTCCCGCGTGCTTCCCCTGTCTTCGGTATGCCCCGCTCGGTTGTCATGCGCTCGAGCAGTTGAGTGGGCTGCCTCGTTACCGGGGTTGCCTGCATGACCTGGTACACATACGATGTGAATGGGTCGGAGAGCTGTGGAACCAGAGGTTAAGATTTGATGGACGACTGGGTGTATTTCCCTCTTGCGAAATATTGAATGGCCGTTTTAGAATCGCTGAAAATGAGTGTGGCAGTGGAAGAGGAAATGGCTAGTGCTATGGCTGCTTCTTCGGCTTCTGTCGACGTTTTTGCTTTGACAGAGGCAGAAACTATGTGATTGGGGTTATAAGAAATCACACTGATGAAATATGCCATGGGGTGACTGTACTCTGCCGCGTCTACGTAGGCCGCTTCGATGTCAGGCGCGTGTGCTTTGTATAACGCCTTAGCTCGAGCTTCTCGCCGTGCCTTGTGGTGAGCATTTTTCTATGTAGGGAGGCTGTACGATAAGGTTATCCAGGATGTGTTGGGGGACCAGGTGGCTGATTTCAATGGGTGGACAAATTGGTTGGAGTTTTAGCGCTGCGAGAATGAACCTGCTCGTCTCTGTGGAAGAAAGTCGTTTGATCTGGGCAGTACGATGAGCTTCCACTAGTTCTTAGATTGTGTTGTGCACTCCCATGTTTAGGAGGCGTGTGGTAGGAGTATGTTTCGGGAGGTGAAGTGCTATTTTGTATGCCAGACGAATGAGTGCGTCCGCTTTCTCAGTTTCTGCCTTTGTAAGATAGAGATACGGGAGTGATGACAAATGGCTGTACAAGGTGCCGGAGATCGTGACCTCGCATGCCTCTGTGCCTGTTCGCTATTCGTTTAACGAGTCTGATAGTTTGATGGGTAGTGATACTCAATTTCAGGATAATTTGTGTTGAGTCCATTGTTTTGCAGGAACATTCCCAGAACTCGAAGTTTGCTGACCTCAGGCACTTGGAGCCCATCTATGGTGATGTGTATGGAGGCACGTCCGCTCCTGCTTGAAGAGTGTCCTCTATGTTTCCTACATTTCCCGCGGTTGTCCACAGGGCAATATCATCTGCATAGAGGGTGTGGGAGAGGTTTCGGATTTGTGTTAGTTTGTGGGCCATCGGTATGAGGGGGATGTTAAATAGTAACGGGGAGAGGACTGATTCCTGCATGGGGGGTTCCGTGATTCCCTAGAGAGAGGGTTGGGGATTCTGTAGGACCGAGTTTGAGTTCCGTGGTGCGGTCGCGGAGAAAGGCTGCGATATATGAGTGGGTGCGTTCTCCTACCCCTAGGCTGGAAAGGGCGTCAAGGATTGAGTCATGTTGTATGTTATCAAATGCTTTCAAAGAACCTACGCGTGAATTGGTAATCGACGTTTGTTAGTGCAACAAGTCTGTAGTATGACACCTGCCTGAGTTTTTTATTTCGTCGGTTTACTGTATAAGCACATAAGACAGTGCATATGATGCTGGCAACGCATGAAACTTATAGGCTTGAATGAATACTGCTGCCATGAGTGATGCTAGCTCTGTCTTAAATGCTTTAAAAACCGCGCTCAGGCCATCCGGGTCCAGCGACATTCGCGGGTTTAAATTGTTAGTAGCACCCCGCAGGGATGGCGCAGTGGTTGCGGTACTCGACTACTATTCCCAAGGGCGCGGGATCGAATCCTGGCCTCGGCGGCCGCTTTTCGATGAAGGCGAAAGGTAAGGCGCCCGTATGCTGTGCGATGTCAGCGCACATTCAAGAACCCCAGGTAGTCGAAATTCGTATAATTATTAAGATATTATACGATATAACGATATCATATAATTATACGATATTATGCGGCATACGCGAAGCTCGGCTCTGACCCTCGTAGTGAAGCTTTTCGCTTCAGTACTGTGCCAGCGCGGCGGGGCAATGTCCGGCCGATTAGGTGTTCTTAAAATATTTTTGATTCGGTTTTCAAAGCCTAATTGCTGTTAAGCAGAACTGCCAGAATTCCTGATAACTACTGTATGCGCTCTGAGGAATAAAATGAGGCTGATATGTTTATTTCTCCCTTTTATATTTATATGCATGAGTTCTGCGCTGAAAATGTTTAGAACAATTTTAGCATTAAGGCGTGTTTTCGTATATAAAATTAAAGCGTTGCGGGATTGTTGGATACTCCGTGAACAGTGATTCCGTGTTTTTTGTTTATGTGACGGTCTGAAAACATTAAAGGACCTTCCTTTAAACCAATTATAATTATATATAGCACTACAACGAATGCCGACAAGAGGCCTACCTTCATTTCCCCTTTCCTCGCTTTATGTGACGGTCTCAAAAAATTAGAGGGTCTGTTAGATGTCTCCCAAGAGGGTAATAGAAGAATGCATGGAAGAATGCAAACATTATCCTCATTCATAAGGAAGGGGACTCTAAGGACCTCAAATATTACCCACCAATCAGCTTACTGTCTGTTACGTATAAGGTATTTACTAAGGTAATCCCTAATAGAATCAGGACAACCTGAGACTGCAATCAAGCAACTGATCAAGCAGGTTTGCGGAAACGATACTCTGCTATCGATCATATCCATACCATCAATCAGGTGATAGAAAGATGCTCGGAATATAACCAGCCCTTATACATAGCATTCATCGATTACGAAAAAGCACTTGACACAGTTGAAACCTCGGCGGTGATGCAGGCATTGCGAAATCAGGGGGTAGACGAGCCGTACGTGAAAGTGCTGGAATATATATATAGCGACTGCATAGCAACCATAGTTCTGCATAAAGAAAGTAACAAAATTCTCATAAAGAAAGGTGTTATAGGCAAGGAGACGCAATTTCCCCAGTACTATTCACAGCTTGCTTAGAGGAAGTATTCAGAGACTTAGAATGGGCGCAGTTAGGGATAAGGGTAGATGGAGAATACCCAGCGTCGGGGTGGCGCAGTGGTTACGGCGCCCGACTACTGTTTCCAAGGATGCGGGATCGAATCCCGGCCTCGGCAGCCGCTTTTCGTTGGAGGCGAAAAGCAAGGCGCCCGTGTGCTGTGCAATGTCAGCGCACGGTAAAGAACCCCAGGTAGTCGAAATTTCCGGAGTCCTCCACAACGGCATCTTTCATACCCTGAGTCGCTTTGGGACGTTAAATCTCACAAACCAAACCCAACCAATCAGTAATCTGCGATTTTCTGATGGCATTGCCTTGCTAAGCAACTCGGGAGATGAACTGCAAATAATGATTGATGACCTAGACATGAAAAGTAGAAAGGTAGGCTTGAAAATCAATATGCAGGAAACTAAGGTAATGTTCAACAGTGCACCATTTCGGCATGTGAAATTGTTTGAATAGCATTTATCACAAACGTTCTGAAGTAAGCGTGATTTGTCTGATAAAAACTAAACATAAAAGAAATTATATTAATTATGCGGCCTTTTCAGTGCTCTTTCCTACTTACAAGCAGCCATCTATCAATTAGCACAAATTTTCATGTTTCTTTAAGGGAATCATGCTTTATAGTTTGTTTGCTTTTTTTTTAGGTTTGCCATGCCTCGGGAAAAAAAACGAGAAAAAACGATTTTTTTCCCAAAATTTCGTGTTCTTTTTTTTTTCCAACCCTCCCTTCTCTACATTTAGGGCGAAAGCATTCGATGCCTCATATTCATGGTCTCCGGCATCCTGTACCACTATGGCTGTCATTCATCCTAACAGCCACGCCGGGCACGTGAGAAACGTATCTTAGTTCTAGTTTATCGTCATGTGCCAGCGCGGTTGCCATGGGGACCACCACCACTAGTTAGTGGTAGCTAGTGATAGTGAAAGTGAAGATGGTAATGACAGAGATGACTATGGCGTCATCACATGGTGACGCCATGACGTGATGACCGGATTTGACGTCATCGGCAATGTCTAATAACCGGAATTGGCATCGTGATGACATCGCATCTGGTCATGACTGGTCATGACGTTGCCAGGTGATTTAGGAAAGGTGTGGCCTAGCACACTCGCCTAAAGACGTAAGCTTGTACTAATTTCTGTAGGCTTCTCCCTTTAAGGCCTCTGAACCTACGGAAGATTCTCCTAAAGATGCCTATAACTTGCGACGCATAGTCGTCTAGCTTTTTTATTACGCCATCATTGTATCCAGTTTACTAGATAAAGAATCCCAGGATTCTGATTTGCTTTACTTTAGAAACGGTTTTACCTTCCACTATAATTTCGAATTCTGAGTCGTTGTTACTCCTAAGGAATTTAGGATTGTAGACGAAAAGTTTTGATTTTTGCGGTGACCACGAGAGGCCCCTATTGGCTGTGTAGGCAACTCTCTCATCTGAAGATGTATCAAAAGAGCCCTAGTACTCCCGGCGCTCACCTCTACGCAGAAACGCCTCTCCATTTGGGTTCATAATAACTGGGAAGAATACACAGGGGCACTTCGCATGTCTCAGCTAGAGAGACTTAGCAGCACCACTACGGGCGGAGCCATCTTGCAGATTGCAGGCTTGCAGACTGACCGCGGGATGCACCTTAAAACTAACATCCCCCTAAATGTAGGGAGAAAATAATGATACCCCACTCCCGAGAAATATGCATCCGGAGCATAATACCGACAGGAGGAATTAGAGCCGAAGCTCTTACAAAACGCTTCTTCTCCTCCTCCTCTGAAAAATGGATCCAGAAGAGGTCGCCTACGTGGACGCGGCTAGTGGGAAGTCTGGCGTGGCGGTTTCCTCAGTAGTCAACGGACTATATAGGAGCTCCCAAGCTGGCAACCACTATTCGCAGCCGCAAAACTGAGACAGCCGAAAAAGTCGATATAGCGCTTGCTTGCGCTGGAACGGAAGCAAACTTCGTAGTCAGCGATAGTAAAACTGTTATCTGGAATATCATGAAAGGCAGAATCTCGCCGGAAGCGGCGAGGATCCTGGCCGGCAAAGAGTTAACCCGCAAAGTCAGCCTAATAAGGACCCCAGCGCATGCGTTGGTTCCCGGCAATTTAGCGGCACACGAGTAAGCTCGAGCTATTTACTTCCGGACTGCCGGATTGCCAGAACCTGGATTAACGCGCGCAAACCTATTCTGAAATCATTGAGAATTACAGATTAAGCTCCAGATAAGATACTAATGGTGTATTCGGCTGGGGCGCACTACCTACGCGCTGGTGCGGAGGAACTGACGTCAAACACGGTACGAGTAGGCCGTCCCTTTGTGCTCCAGCCGAACGTGTGAAAGATGCGGAGAGTGCCATCGTTCTTTCTGCCGTTTGTTCTCAGTAGCCCCCGAGACCCTTGACTGCCTCGAAGGCCATCCTACGTTCGTAAAAATGGTGTGTGCGGTCCACAGTAGGTCGTGGTATAGCGGGTGCTTACGAGTGACGCAGGCGAAATGCTGGCGAAATGTTGTGATTGTGGAGGTTAGGTTTGTCAGGCACTACAACAGCGTTATGCTTACCGGTTTTTATCTGTACATTGCACAACGCACACATTGTAGACACTTCAGCTAGGCACGGGTCGTCGGCCGGTGGCTGTGTAATGGCAGTGTGCATTAGCAAGCGAATACGGATACGATGACAGCTTCGTCTGCGAGCAGCGTCTACTAGCGCACGCTGCCACGACGGGATTGCACTACGCTCCACCGTCGGTCCCCACGGTGGCACGGTGCCGCACACTCGTGTCGTGCTCGTCCCAGCTATAACGTATGGCACTGCAAGAATGGCGTGCAGCCGAACATTTGGCAGCGCTCGAGTGCGCAGAAAACTCCACGAGTGCCGTCAGCCGAAGATACCATAATAGAGAGGCGACCGCATGGCGGCGACTGCAAGCTGGAAATTTCGTTAACGTACGGTATGGGCCTTTCACATCCTACCAGGGTAACACTAAGATGATCTTTGTAAAGCATGTGGGAAGAAGAGCACCCTCCAGTACATTATATGGGAATACGTCGACTCCCCTAGAGTCGAGGAAGATACTAATAGCAGAAAGAGCTGGGAAGCTCCGCTGCGAAGGCTCTCTTTGTTAGTCTTTAGTCGCGGAGGCTCCGGCCCCCGTCCTCGAGACCTGCGTGCCGGAGGTGGAGAGTAAGGGGCCTCCGTTTCTGGTGCACAATAAAAGTTGTTATCCATCCATTCATCCACGCATATACGAAGCTGACCCCGCCGGACGTCCGATCCAGGCGTCCGTGCGGCGCCTGTCATTTGCCGCTTCCTCGAAAGCCACCACCACAAAGCATACAGAAGCAGACGCAGTACAGCAGGCATATCAGTAGGGTTTCAAATTAGTTTACAGGAAATAAAAGGCGTTGTATCTGTCACAATTCTCTGCAGAAACCTTGACCGAGCAGCAAGGAAAAGGAATAAGGTGGAGTGAAAAAAGAGAGAAAGAGGTGCCGTAGTGAAGGGCTTCGAACCACCGCGCAATAGAGGCTTTCGCCTCATCGCACGTTTACCACCCCCACTTTAGTGGTCCAAAGTGTTCCGTAGAACTTTTCTATTGGCATTTACACTTAATTTGGCAAAGGTCACACCGTCTTTTCATTTCGCGATTTTGTCTCCTTGAGTGCGAAAGCACTGTTACGCACATTACAAGCGACCAAGAATCTTGTCTGATCTTTCTTGACTAAGCTGTTTCGAGCGCTCACAACCATGTGTCCGCGCGCGGGAAGTTCGTTGCCAATCTTAGCGCAACTGGCGCCGTGTCTACTCAAGCTGAAGTCGCTGATTCTAAGGGAGAAAAGACAAGTTTTTTCAGCATACGTTTTCATATCCTTTCGGAATGTGGCTTCCATGAAAACATCCCTGAACTTCTGAATGCCTCCTGGAAGGCGTAGTTCCACTGGGGTTTTCTGAAATAGAGAGAATGAATTAGTAAGTGAAACTGTAATGCGTTATATACTGTTTCATATCTTGAAGGCTACCAGGCAAATGCCTTGCATTGTTTTGATAACCACAACTCAAATACCGCAAGTGCTGGATGCCAAGTGGAAGCATTCCCCACTGGCGAAGGTTTTCGTAAATACAAGCGCACTAACTGGCGGTTAGCGCAGCAACCGCGAGTTAGTGTGTTTGTATTCATGCATTGCGCATGCGTATTCAGCAAAAAAGCAATGAATCCGCTACGGAACAAGCAGTTAGGAAAAGGTGAACTTTCGGATGGAGCTGACATTTGCAGTATTTGAGTAGATATCGCTTATAGAAATTCTTATTTAAAACAAAGCCCACTGTCTTTCGCACGCCACCACATGAATACCGCTCACGTGATTGCGTTTTCGAGGAATGGTTTGCGAAGTTTTTTTTCGGGTTCACTACGCTGTGTTGCTGTTCACCCAAAAGCGAAACCTAAAATTTCAGGCTACATTATTATTGCTTCGATACGATTCAAGCAGAGAAAATGGTAAGCCCTATACAGCTCAACGTTCAAAACTTCCCCATGTAATTGCGGAGTGCTTTATTGTTTTAGTCGTGGCAGTAGAATTAAATACACAGGTGCGAAAGTGATGCGTTTCTTTTAAGCCATTTTCACTTTATCAATCTCCCCTCGATATCACTATTCATTTTGTAAAGAAAGACTGGTAATCTACTTCACGCCTCCACCTAACCTTGTGGCATACCCACGTCTCTCAGAGTGGTAAGCGCCGTGGACAAACTTATAGCTGCTCATATAGCTTGCCGCAGCCATCACCGAGTTTTCACTGTTGCATCATGTAACAGACAACATAATACAACTCCCGTTGTCATGGTAATGTTATCCTCAGTGCTGCTGTTTTGATCAATGTTAACGAGGACAAACATTTTACTCGAACAAGAACGCAAATATACCCATAAGTATGAGTTGCAACCATGATCATAAATTAAAAGTCCACTGGGACACCAGAACATGCAAGTATGTTACAGTTAGTGTTCTGTGACGCAGACTTACAGGGTTGTAAAGGTGAATCCCAGGCTTCGTTTCTGCCTCCTTAAACTCATCTTTGGTCTCTTCTTCCTCTTCCTCGCCGGGTTCGCCCTTTTTGGACTCATCCTGCTTCTCCTCCTCATTAGTCTTGTCGTCGTGACTCTCGTCATCTGCAGGCATCTTTCAAAATGGCGGCTAACTCCAGTCGATGAAAGTCTTTATGCTCTACTCTCGTGCAGCGCCAAAACTGCTGGTAGTGCGAGAAAGGAAGGCGATTTGTACTTTATTCTGTATACCGTACAATAATATACCACAAGGTTCAGACATTAGTAATACCAAAACAACCAACAGAGTTAAATGGCATGCTAATAAACACAAACATGAGAAGCTTAAACTCACATAAGAGCCAACACCGCGGCTTGCATCACTATCAATAGTAAGACTTAATTCATGGATATTCAGTAGTCGTAACATCATTCCAGACGCTAAGAAAATATAAATGTAAGCCTCTTGGTTCAAAACCTGCAAGCTGCCCATATGTCGGTATACACTGCACATGCGACATTAGTATTGCTACTCCACGCATACAAATTGCGCACAGTTATTTATTTGAAAGCAACGAGAAGTTAAAAATCCGGTAATGGGCCTTATACAAAGCACTGCAATAGTTTAGGTCTTCAAATGAATATAGCTAAATAGAAACGACAGCGCATGTGGTATAGTTATGCAACTAAAACGTGCGCATTTTCAGCAGCAGGTCCCCCTGTCATTGCATCAATGAAATCGTTGTTTAAAAACAAGATTACTTATTCAACTATAGAAATAGACAGAAAGCGATCAGTGGTGCGCCAAAAAGTTTAGACACGCAGATTCGTTTTTGAACCCGCGCGTGAACTGTGGCACAATGAGGTCACTGACGTTAACAGGTACTCACGATCTTCTGGCAGCCCTCCACTCTCAAATAGCCTAGCCTTTTGCTTCCTGATTATTCGCAAGTGGTTAGCCAACTCTGCCTGAAGTAAGAGGGTTTTCTCATTGGAAAACTCTCGAAGCTCCAGCAGAATACACAGGTGCCGCAGGAATAAAAGGTGCGTACATCAAGATGTCAGTCAGTCAGTGAAAGACTGTCACATTTACCTCACAGCACAGCTAAATCATATGAGCTTTAATGTTCTCTTTGTATGAACGCTAAAGGAGAGCAAATGGAGCTAGATGGTTTTGCTCCCATACAAAATCTTCCAGAGCAGCAACCATCTGAAAGCTTACAGCCATAACTACAAGATTCAATGATTCTGGAAAATATACAGAATGTCCCAGTCGAAAAAAACTACAGAACTGTGTCAAAAATACGACAAAATATACTGTAGTTCTGTCGTAACCATCAGACTTTTCTGTAGTTCTGTAGTACTTTTCTGTAGTTTTGTAGTGTTCCTGTAGTATATTTTTGTTGTCTGTAGTTCTGTAGCACTTTTTTGTTGTAACTACAGAAATTTCTGATCTTACGACAGAATGTTCTGTTGTCACAACAACTTTCCCGTCAAAAACGGCACAGAAATTCTGTTGTAACATCAGAAAATTTTCTGTAGTTTTTTCCGACTGGGGTTACTTGTAATTTGAACGAAGGTTACAAAAAAGCACTGTGCACTGCACGTAGAAAAAAACTACATCTTATTTCCCGCCAAATAGCGCACTTCGCAGATATATTTCTGTTACGCCGAGTAGCTGATTAACTAAGAAGAATAATGCATAATACGTTTTAATATGCGCACCAATGTTTGGTTTTGTTAATGAGGCTTAACGTCCCAAAATAACTCAGGCTATCAGACGCCGACACCGCGAGAGAGGCTGATTTATTTTATTTATTTATAGGAAGGGAAAGGCGCGGTAACTATCTCACTTGTTTTCTGTGGACACCTCAACCGCGCCGTAAGGGAAGGGATGAAGGTTGGAGTGAAAGTGGAAAGAGAGAAAGAGGAGCCGTAATGGAAGACTACGGTGTAATTTCGGCCACCTGGGGATCTTTAACGTGCGCTGACATCGCACTGCACCCGGACACCTCTTCGTTTGCTGTGTGATGTCAGCGCACGTTAAAGATCCCCAGGTGGTCTAAATTAGGCTGATTGATTGATTGATTGGAAGGGAAGGCGCGGTAACTGTCTCACTTGTCTTTCTGTGGGCACCTCAACCGCGCTGTAAGGGAATGGAGGAAGGTGGGAGTGAAAGAGGAGCCGTAGTGGAGGGCTACGGAGCAATTTCAACCACCTGGGGATCTTTAACGTGCGCTGGCATCGCACAGCACACGGACGCCTCTTCGTTTCGCCTCCCTCGAAACGCAGCCGCCGAGGTCGGGTTCGAACCCGGGTACTAAATTAGGCTGAGTTGTTGTTGCGACTGAAGGCTGTTTTTGTTGCGACTGAAGGAAATAGGAAAAGAAAACGCACGGACCTGCTACTGGTTGTTTTTTTTCTTTATTACTGTCTTGGCAGCACAAACAAACACTAAATACATTTCCATGACAATAAAAGCAACAATCACTTTCTGGCTACTGCACTCATGCATACAGTAGAGAAAATAGAGAAGAAAGAAAACGAAGACAAAAAGAAAGACGCGCCCTAATGGGGCTGGGGCAGGTAGGTCACCGCCGCTTCCGGCAGGGGCTAGCCTGCCACTGAATTTTTATCTGTTGTAGGCCGTCATTGCACCCGCCACCGCTTCGGTGGTGGACGACGGCTGTTGTTGCGGCGCGCGTCTCTTTCCCTCTTCCTTTTCTTTCTCTGTTTTCTCTTCTGTCTGCACGAGGCAGCGGGGGTGGCTCAGCTACAGAGTCAGTAGCAGGCCCGTGCATTTTCTTTTCCTTCTTCCTACAGCCACAACAACAACAACAGCGTCACGACGGCTGTTGCGACGCACGTCTTTCTTTCCCTCTTCATTTTCTTTCTTCTCCATTTTCTCTTCTGTTCGCACGAAGCAGCGGAGGTGGCTCAGTAACAGGCCCGTGCATTTTCTTTTCCTTCTGCCTTCAGTCGCAACAACTCAGCCTGGCCAACCCCCGCCGTGGGTATGTGCCATTTTGTTTGAGGTCCTCATCATCACCAACGGCCGTCGTCCTTCCCCCGAAACGGTAGCGGGTGCAATGACGGCCTACAGCAGATAGAAATCCGGAGGCAGGCTAGCCCCCCCCCCCCCCCCCCCCCCCGCTCCGCAAGCGGTGGGGACCTACCAGGGCCAGGAGCACCCACCATCGTACCCCCCAAGGTCGATTCTGGCCGCGCGCTCCACCGCTTCTCCGTACAACCAACAGAGGGGGATGCGCAGCTGGCGCTGGCAGAGCGCGCGGCGGAGCGCAGCCGCTACACAGCTCCGACACACCAGTGATGGGACAATTTTATTTTTCCACCAGATAAGGAGGCCCCCAATCCCCGCCCCCGGCACGCAGGCCTAAGGGACGGGAGCCGAGACCTCCGCGATCAGAAGCAGGCAAAGAGGTCTTGGCTCTTCGCGGCTTTTTCCGCCAGGCGGATGGCTTATTGCTGTGGAGCAGTGACCTCGCTCCGCAACAGGGCTTCCCAGGCTTCCCTACAATTTATATTTGTTTTAGCCCCTGGGGAGCTAGCACATTCCAAGATTATATGGTCGAGGGTCCCTCTCTCCCTACAGTGTTTGCATTTATCGTTTTTTCTATCGTCCATCTGGACATAATATGCCAAGACCGGGTTTACACAGCTCCCAGCATGCAGGCGCTGCCGTGCGACTGCCTCCCTATTGTTTAGACTTTTATCCGGTGGTGGCACCAGTCTCCTGATTAACCTGTAATTTTGAAGAATCTCCGTATAATTTTGCAGACTCTCGTCTATATCTCGGCAGTCGGGTGGCTCCACAGTTACCCGGAAGTAGAGAGCTCGGGCTAAATCGCGGGCTGCTTCGTTGCCAGGAACGGACGTGTGTGCAGGGGGTCCAAATTAGGCGACTTTTTCTGTTTAATCGTCTACTGGCCAGAATCCTTGCCGCATCCGGCAAGACCTACCCTTTCCAAAATTTTAAATAGCCGTTTTGCTATCGCTGATTATGAAATTGGCGAGGATGGCGCTATTTGCAATGAAAGCCAATCGTTAGCGGCAGAGGGCGCCGCTTGTCGGGAGGGTGCCACCTGAGCAGACGACGCAGTTTTCTCTCTTCAGAATACGGCAATCTGTTGGTGTTGTGCGTGCGTGTTAAACCTGCTTCTGCGCGTCTTTTGCTTTCACGAAGGGGCAGTAGTTTATTTACGGTGTAGGTGTTTGCTCATGCGAGTTGTTCCGCACTTCTACCTGCTCGGCGACGATTGTATCGTTTTTTTTTTTTTTTTCTCGTTTTGTGCGCGCGTTCTGTGCTCGCCTGTATCCCTTCTTTTTTTACTGTGTCGCCAGTGGTGAAGCGCGGTTCCCGATTGTTGTTTCCCCAGTGCCTCTCACTAGACTGCAGAGAAAAATGCCAAAGAGAAAGCGGTGGTGCACAGAGAAGACTTGCTTTTTTGGCAAACGGGACTACCGCTAGAACAAGGAGCGTACGTATTACTGCGCTATCTGATGCTACGTAAGTACGCATTCTGTACAATGGGAACGAAGCATCGATAGAAATGACGGAAGGTAAACGGCAACTGCTTTTGTTGGCGAGAAACATTTTTAGAGCATGCAGTTACATTCACAAGGATGCAAACCTGGGCGAGTCGGTAACGGTGCTCCATGGCAATGTGTAGCACAAAAAGTGTACACAGGCGCTACAGACAGCACCTGTGTTGTGTACCTTTTCTGTGTCCCTCGATTGTCCTTTTGCGCTACACATATGTCATATGGATGCAGTTATGTATTAGTATTGTGCCTAGTATAATACTAGGCGCATGTTTCACCGTCAGCGCGGCATTACCAACGAGCTTCATCGCGATTAACTGGCCGCGTCTCGTGCATATTGTTGTTTTTGTTCTCCTCTAATGTGATGGCACATACCCACACAGGGCGATTACCTCGGAAAAAAAAAAGAAATAGTAATAAATGCTAGGGAATAGAAAAGGAAATGTAAATATGATAAACCAAAATATATAACAGTAAATACTAACGCAAGCAGTAGGAGAATAGTAAGATTTATATGTACAGATTAAAACTTCAAAGCATATTAGCCAGGTAGACGTTTTGTTTCTATTAAGAAGTTTTGAATGGCGTTGAAAACATACCTGTGGCTGTATCCCAAGCATGGTGGCACCGAACGATAATAAAATTTGGCTGCTCAAATTAAGACCCAGCTGTTGTAACGGCTTCTCTAAGACCCGCTTTCTCATCATGGTAAAACGGCGGCAAAATATCAAGAAATGGTCTATTGTTTCCGGTTCCCGGCAGAATGCGCAGACAGGAGAAAGCGCCAAACCAGACCTGTGCATATAGAAATTTAGGGGCGGAATACGACAGCGTAGCCTGGTTAGAGAGACCTCAGTCTGCCTTGATTGACATGATTTCCTATTCCAGGAGTACTTGAGGTGCAGGTAGTCATCCGAGGATAAAATATGTATCTGAGAAAAAAAAAAAACTTCGTCAGCTTCTTCATTCAAAAGATGGTGACTTCGGCAAAACCTTGTGCAATCGCAGGCCGCGATGTACCTATAGCCGCTGTAAGTAAAGGTTCCTCGTTTGTGTTCTGCTGTTTTTTATGTTTTTTTTATTCAAATACCTCACGGCTCGAGGGGGGTTACATAACTAGGGTGCGAAACAGAAGCATGTAGAAGATGGTTATTTTAACATCGTTATTTTCAAAACGCTAACATTATACCCTCCACACCTTGTGCCCAAGACGGCACCAAAAAGGAAGGAAAGAAACATATGTGCGAGCAGCAACCAGCTCGTAAACGCCATAAGCGGGACGCAGGGACTGGACCCGGCGATTCGGGCTCGGAAATCAACGAGGACTCCTGTTTTCTCGAAGCTGGCTTTCAAGACTGCAACGACTCCTCCGGCTCCAGTGAAGCGGGCATTGTGGGTGAACAGAGTGGCAACCAGGCTACACTGCACACACCTAACCACCACGGAAGCCGTCATCCGTTTGAGGACATTCTCAGTCCGGTTACATGGATGCGGATACCTTCCGTGGATGACAGCCTAGCTTATGCTTAAGACCCAATAACTTTGAAAAGATGAAGGTTGACCTTGCATTCCAACTATTTGGAGATGAGGTTATTAAAGGACTTTTTTTGCACCGGCGGCATGTGGAGACTATATATACACTCGGGTGCAACCAACAGAAGACTTCGTCAAGCTAATCAATCGCCTGATACGAGTAATGACCTCCAGGATAACCAAGCGTGCACTTAAGCCGGGTAGCCCAGACATGCGTTTCTTGGAAGACTTTTTAGGATATCTGGACAAGTGGGAAGAACATGCCAGCATTGCCTTCCACTCGCATTGTCACCTTTGATTAAATATGCTGCCTTCGTTCTATTAAACCGAATCTGTGTTTCGTGACTTGTATTCTTTGAGTTTGAATTCCTCCAAACGCGAAAGCTCTCATGTGCGTTTACCGGGTTACGTACCGATTGAGCTTTCAAGTTCGAGCAATCTGCACAAAGCAATTCGATATTAACATTAGCATGTTAAAACGTTATATCAATCCTAAGCTCCTGAAAGAGCTCTAAAACAAAGTATTAAACGTGAGCCAAAGCAACGCGCAGCTCCCTTTCCAACTCTCAGCAGCGCGGCGCAATGTGCGCGAGAAACCGGCTCGCACCCTCTCGCACCACAGCGCCGCTATGCGGCCGCCGGCGGCTTTCATTGCTATCCGAGCCATCCCAGCCGGCTCGCTCGACACACTAGTCAGTATATTCTAGGCACTATAATAGCAGCTTCTTCAGCCGTTTCGGCGCGGCCATGTCAGCTGCCAGCTACTACCTGCCAACGCCATGCTCGATATTTTTCGCTCATAATGCTGACAACTCAGTGCCGGGTTTTCTGGTCAACGGAGTTTTTTAACGCTATCGCGTTAAAGGTACGACCCTGTTCATATCCGCGATAGTGGTGGCGGTGATGATATTGTCAAATAAAAATGGCACATGCCCCCTAAATCTTGACCATGTCAAAGACGCTCTACGACTGGTCAATGCCTTTGTAACAAGCAGAATCCAGTACTCGACCCCCTACCTCCACTTCAAGAAACACGACGAGAGCACCATCGAGGTGATCAAGCGCTAAATAGCGAAGAAGGCCCTCGACCTCCCTATAACCACGTCGACGTATAACCCAGACTCCAAGGTCTGGGTATGACGAACTCGTTCGAGGAGCTGAGAGAAGCCCACCTCACGAGCCAATACACGCGACTATTGCAGACACCGTCGGGGCGTCGCCTATTTACCCGTCTACACATACAACACACAACTGTAACCGAGGAAAGAGTAAGGCTTCCCCAGGAGTGGCAATACGCCCTGCACGTAAAACCGCTCCCCACTAACATGTCCAAGGACGACCACGAGGGTAGGCGCATGGCCAGGGCAGAGGCCTTAGCTCATCACTACGAAGGGAAACCCGGAGTGTACTATGTGGACGCGTCCGGCCCGCACCAAGGCGGGTGGTACACGGCGGCAGTGATCTACGAGTCCAAAACGGTAAACGGGCTCACATTTAAAGCCCGAAACGTAACACAGGCAGAGCAGGTCGCCATCGCGTTAGCAGCAACACACTCTGATTCCAAAACAATCATAACGGACTCGCGAAGGGCGTGTAGGAACTTTCAACAGGGCTGGGTCCCGTACTTGGCCTACCAGCTGCTAAAAAACAGCTCGGACCTGGCCTACCGACTACTGCAGAACAGCTAGTACGTGGAAAGCCCATCCCGCCGTTTCATAGTCTGGGCTCCGGCCCATTCAGGGCTAGGAGGAAACGAGACAGCAGATGCCGCCGCCCGCGCGCTTTCTAACCAGGCAACCTCGTCTCCTTCCTCCTCAGAAGAATTCACACAAGCCTACACTTTCAGAGAAATTACGCTGCTGTACCAAAACAGACACAATATTTACCCCCACCCGTGTAAAGGGTTAACAAGAGCGGAGGAACGCGTGTTTCTTCTCCTCCTTACGAATACCATGATGTGCCCGGCGTCACTTAAACACTTTGACAATGCCTTCTCCGGGGAGTGCCCGCACTGCGGGGAAATGTCCTCGGACCTTTTCCACGTGGTGTGGGCGTGCCCCTCCAACCCTGCCTTTGCACCTAATCCAAACACCACCCGGGAGGACTGGGAGGCGACCCTACTCGCCTGCTCCAACCTGAAAGCCCAAAAGGCCTTGCTCAAACGAGCAATGGCGGCAGCGGAAACCGGGTCCCGTACTAGGGACTCCACCTAGTGTTTGAGGGGAAGGGCACTAAGCCTGAGCCCAAAGCAACCTTTATGTAACTCTATTTTTATTAAACGTTTTCACCACCATGTCAAAGACCACGGACATGGCTTTCGCCAATGCATGGTCTCGCGTTCCGCGCATGCGCCACTGTGCAGTGCCCTAACTTCCGGCTCCTCCTCTCGGCTTTTTATTTTATTTCACAAACTTGCCTTGAGGCATACTTGCACAAGATAGCTTTCTTAACCGAAAATTCAGTACGATGGCTTCAATGCATGAAGCCATGATGCGCGAACAGTCTTCATCTTTTATTTCCGGCTGCATCCTTCCTTCCTTCTTCGCCAGTCGGTCACGAGCGGAGCCCGAGGAAGCAAAAGTTTTGGGTGGCCGGCCACGGCCGCTTCATATCCACATCGCCATGGCCGGGCCGTTCGGAAGCGGAGCCATGCTCAAACCCGTGTCCTCCTTCTCCGGCAAGGGCAAGTGTTTCGCTGCACCATCGCGCCGCTGCGCTTGGTTTTTTTAGTGACGCCCGCCCAGAGAGTCACCGGGTCTCGCGCACGCGAGCCCCCGCTGGCGGCATCAGCAGCCGGCGTACGTCGCTGCCAGGCTCGGAGTGGCCACGAAAGAGGATTCCGGGACATGCGCCGTGTTCTCACCGACGCTGACAGCACCAGCTCGTCGTACATCATGGCCAACTCGCACCATCCGCTTTTCGGAACGAGTCAGTAATTGGGTCGCGAGCTGGTGGGGCATGCGACGCGAAGCGTCTCCGCAACCAACGAATAAGTAGATGTAACGGATTAGTTTAATGTACACTGTTCTTGTGTGTGACCGCATTTAGGATGGCGTCTTTCTTATATTCGCGTTAGCCAGTGGCAAAGCTCTCATTCGTTTCGAAATGTGTACAGATTTCAGACCACTCCTCCCGGGAGCACGCAAATATTGTTTCTTATCACTGTCACTATAATCAGGGCATGCTGGGTTCACCTTTGTCATCTCTGCAATCGTGCGTGCAAGTTGAAGCTGTAATTAGCATCGTTTAGTCTGATTACTGCCACCCGCGCTGTCTGTGCATATGTGATGAAAGTGGTACGGTAGGCAGGTCAGAGGGCTTCAAATGATACGCGCAGGATCGCAAGCTGGAGGATAAAAAAAAGCTTAATCTTAGACCTTTACCTTAGAGGTACTCTTTGTCGCACTGTGCTTCATGCGGACATACATTAAAGGGCCGTTTTTCATTAAATGTCGCTCGAATATATGGTCTACCGCTGTAGCAGCCAGAAAGGCTTGTTTCACGCAGTTGGGACTAGCAATACCCTTTTGTTCTATGTTACATGAAAGCCAGTGGTAGCAATTTTACCGTGACGCATCGAGATCAATACAATTCCTTACACATCATTTTTTTTTTGTCAGGATTAACGGTAACAACACACGTCCTTTCACAGATGTGTTCAAATGAAATTATTCATAATTTGGCGTGCCTGTAGTTTCATAACTTTGATTTATGATGCATTTATTACAGAAAGAGCCATCTGTATATGGTTATTATAGAGCAATCTTTGCCCTGGCGAAGTATGCCAAGAGAATACAGCTCGAAGAAACGGTGGCGATAAAATTCAACGCCGTGTGTTTATTTCCGCAACCTTCGCTTCATTATGACAACTAAAGTGGCAAAACAGACAGTGATGGCTGGTTACGGAAGCACCTTAACAGCTAAAGTACGTGACGGTTGACTTGTATAAAGTTATGAATGTGAATACCGGCATATGGACTCTCAGTTATTTCCGGCAAACTTGCCGCATTTGGCTTGCTCGAATCATTTGCCCTCCTGCGTCTTTCATTCGTACCCAAACATAGCCACTGCAAAGCACCAACGTGCTGACTTTGTTTTCGGAATGAGCACTACGGCGTGTTCACGTCCCTTTGCTGCGCTATTTCGCTAGTTGCAAGACCTTTCCTTCTTGTATGCATAACACATTTACTTGTCTTTGACTTCGTTCCGGAGCTTGAGCAGGTCTAAGCAGCGTTCCGGTTGGTTGATTTCTTTTTTCAATTTCAGGGCTCCGCCGAAGACCGTAAGTACATGCCCCAGTTTCTCGCGGTCACAAAACGCTCGTGTGAGCCCATTGTACCAACTGCACATTGCTAGTTTTGTTCCGTGCTATGCTCGCTTACCTCAGGGAGTACATTATGCCTACACCGTGATTCAACATCCCCATTCAAAGTGAACTACATTTCAAGTATTTTATACAGAAGGCAGTACTGCTTGCTGTGTAGTCGAGAGGGCTCGCATGCATTCAACTTGTTCAAGGCTTATACAATCCGCCTTCTGAAACCAAAGTCCTGGGTTTGTTATTGGTCACGGTGAACTGCCCTCCCAAGCAGGCACAATGTATACACAGTCGCTCACTGAGATTTTTCTACTGCGCATTGAAGCTCCCGAAACCGTCTAAATCCACCTTCATCTCTACTTCACTGTTACATGTAAGTATTTTGGGACAGCTTGTCCACATTATGTCAGCCTGGGATTTTCTCGAGTGCCAAGTCGTGCTGGACTTCGACAAGAAAACGGGGCCTTTTTGCTTACGGCACATGTACTTCGTGTTTTCGCTGTGTGCCGCCAGAAAAATGCACCCATAAACCATGCGCGTTCCCTGTACCTGTACCTACACAGTTGAAAGCATACGCAATGAACAAGACGGGGAGTGCACAGCCATACCAACCAATACCTCGAGCAGTGCATGGTCATCGGATGAGAGTCGATCCTCCGGGTTTTATACGCAGGGGTCCGTTCGGCAACTTCATAACATGGGAGAGCCTGGTGGTGGTTCTGTGTGCAATCGTCTTGTCGCTCGTGTTCGGATTCTTCATCCACCAGAGCTTCCATTCCAGAACGCCAGGTAGGATGTCACTCTTTCCTTCCCACTGCTCACGATACTCGCACACTACTATGACTACTATGTCGCAGTGGCTTCCACGTGTCTTTACCGCATTTCGCAACCGTTTCTCCCGGCGAAAACTGTGCAGCTTTTCCGTCATAGGACTGTCGAATTTACAGTGCCTAGATAGATCTTTATTTTTTCACGAACAACCACATGACTGTATGGTTTCGCTAGATTTTGCTAGCGCCAACAATCTCACTTAAAGGCAGTGTATGACGAAGAAAGACAAGTGTTTGCATTGCTTTCTTTGCCGTTGTGGGTTGCCGCCTGATTCCACGGTCCATGAAATAGTAACGTCCCAGCTTTCTTAAAAGCAGCCCCTTCGCCCGAAGATCCAGCTTAAAATTATATAACCCATTCGATCTTCTGGGTGCATCATTTAGCCATATATGAGGGAGAACGTGACATGTCGCATGTTATATCCGTGTTCGTGATGTGGTTCAGTGCAGTCAGCCATTTTCCACATAGCTGCAATGAATGTCATATGCATTGTGTCATATGCGTACATTGAGCAAAGGATGAATTAGGATTTCGAAGAAGAAGAAATTTCACGTGCGGCAGTAACCGCTATGTGGTTCGAGCTATCTGCTTTTTCACAATAGAAACAGACAGGAATACTATACTCACCGCACAACACAGTAATGAGTTTCTGACAGTAAGGAACAAAGATCAGACATGCTCCAATCACGGATTATGGAGATGATAAATGGGTTTAGTGTGTGCTAGGTGTGGGTGATTGACCATTCTCGCCCACCTCCCTTCTCGAATTCAACCCTAATGCGGTCATGGCATCTAGCCTTTTTACCTTCAGTTATCGACCCCCGTTACACGTACGGCTAGTCCAAGATGCTGATGCTACTTACGTATCCTTTACAGACGGGGCCATGGCTGCCTACGATTCTCACGATGCACACGACAACGTTGAGGTTCAAAACTGTAAGCACCGTGCTCTTCTTCACTGTGCCCATTTCTTTAGTCTACATCGCTAAACGCCTTCGTCGTGGCTCCTCTTACAGGCAGTTGCGATAACGAAACTGATTAAGTTCTAATGGCCCCTAAAATATGTCCGGTTTCTTGTACAAAATACTTGTCTTCTAGCCAAGAACTGCCTCCAAATAGGCAAACTCCTAGTGCTTTCACATGGTTGATGATCTCAGTCTCCGCTATAAGTTGAGCATGAGCTTTTTTTTTTTTCTGTAGCTCAATCAGAAAGGGTGTGTTGCAGGCAGAAATATTCTTCGTCCGCTGGCTGTGTACCCTGCCTTCTTTTGATGCCAAATTTTCCAGCTTTGTGGTGCGACGTTTGTCTTTTCTTCTACCTAGGGCACCACAATGACATGGGACCTATGAGCGTGAAGGGAGGCGTCAACATGCGGCATATGGGTAAGTTCTAACGTTCAGAGCTTTCTCCGGATGAAGACACCTTGAAACATGACAGCCATAATAAAGAGAAACACACAGACATCCAGTATTAGGAATAAAAAGCTCCATTTCTTTACCACTTCTAACACCTCAATACAAGAAAAAATGTACTAGGCAGTTTATCTACTAATAATATTACTCGCTCGGCATAGTTACTGGCAAACCAAACTTTGCTCATTTGCATTAGCGTTATCCCACGAAGCCACAAACCATGCAGCGAAGTTTTCAGAGAGTAGTTACTTGTTGCAGGAATGCAAACGTAAGACTAGTGTTCAAAAGAAAATGGGGGCTTAGTGATTGTATATTAAATTAACTTATAAGTAACACGTAACAATGTCACTCTGCCGAAGGCATGTGAAAAATTTCACCCGGAAAGTTAGGCAAAGCTCAAAAAAATCGAAAATGGTAATGTTCGTTTAAATTTATGTTATTTCAAACTTTTCTTCTTTTATTGCACTTTAACAGTGACTTGCGCTCCGCGAAATTAACCACTTCAAACGAACAGATGAATAGATGTATGTTAGAACCATCCCCTACGAAGCGGTGTGATGGTGGATGCCACCATGTTTGGTATTTTTTATCCTTTATTGTCTTGCGGCGATTTTTTCTGACTTCTGCAGCAATATTTCTCAATATATAGTTCCAACAGCAGTTGTGGAGAGGGCCATCTGGTGGGGCACGTTTGATACCCGCGCTTCTGCCTCAGTAGTTTCATTACAAAACATAACTTCATATTGAAGCTAGTTCTACCAAACTTTTGACGCTCGCACTCCTCCTTGACTTGATACGTCATGCCCGTGATAAGCTTTTCGTCGTGTTTCCAAAGCCTAAATGTTGAAATATTTTGAAAATTATGAACAAATCAGCATGAAAAAATATAAGTAACGTCTTTATACGCCCTCGTCGGGTGTACAGCTTTAGCTTTTCTGTCGCGCCATGCAATGTTTTTCTGTGAACTTTTTCCCGTTCACGTGACAACCCGAAAATCCATGCACAGGACGCTGATAGGCGTTGCCTACGTAGAAAAAAAAATCCTTCCAAGTGTTGATGACTACTTGAAGAGATTCTAAAGTTTATTCAGAGCTAATTTGCGGTCGTCAGTAGCATTCCGAAGATTTAAGCCCTCCGCATCTCCGAGAGCTCTGGCCTCCTTTACCCTGGAGCTCGATCGAATCGTGACATATCATGAGATACGGGTGCAACCAAGGCAACTGGTATTTGATATAGTGAAAAGATGACAAACACTGATGAAACGAAGAAAATAGAGAAACTATACACTAATGTTAAGAACGTGTGTGCTATCATCCGTTGTTCTAATTGATATCCGCAGAGCTTGGTACGCTTTAGACAATGGGGATTCATATTCAAGTAAATTCAATTGAATTATTTCGACCACTTTATTCGTGAGTCCTTTCAGTTGAATCCAATAATGGTTCAACTTGGGTTAATATAAGTTCACGTGATACTACACTATCATATAATACTTTCGTCATAAACATTACACACACGCCAACAATCATACGCGTCATCTGCTGTAGGAAGCTACAGACAGATCTCATGCACCAAACTGTTTTAGATATGCGTGTTTAAGATTTGTTTGCAATTTGTCTGCCCCGTGCTCGTTAAGTTCATGTCTGATATATCCGACAGCGTCTAATATTCCGTGCTTGCGAACAGGCCTGCATAGGCTGGTATACATTTTGCTCGAGATTCATAGACCGAGAATCAGTTATTTTCTCTTTTTTCCGTTAATATGAACACATTTGTGCTCTCTATTTCCTGGCAGAGGCTCCAACAATCAAGCCAAGAAGATCCAAACCTCGTAAGCAATGCATTTGTGTCCTTGTATTTTTACTCTACTTGCTTAGGTGGTCGTGCGCTTTCTTGCAGTCGTACACGCAAAAAACTAAATGTCAGCTTTTTATGTAAAAACAAAATTGTGTATTCGGTCATCGCCAGTGCCAGACGACATCTTCTGCTGTGCTGGGGTCGTGTTTAAGAGCAATTCCCAACTTACAGCCAATTTGTTGACCCGTGTTTACTAGAATATTTCAATGCTTATCCAAAAGTAATGAAAGAGCTTATGAGGCGTTACGGCGATTGTGCGAAGGTTTATTCTGTATTTATTGTTGCTGTAAGCCTTCTCAAGAGGCTTGCAGGAGTGGGTCAAGTAACATGTCAGAATAAAACCGCTCGAAACAGAGAAACAAGATCAGGCACAAAATGGAAGTGGCGAAACGATATCCTAGTAACCAAGCACCGCCGCTTTGATGGCCAAGTTAAATTAATCATTTTCGTCAAAAAACACCAATGTTTGGAGAATTGATAATTTCACTTGGTAAGTCATTGCACGTTTCAATTGCCATCGGGCTTTTAACTCACCAAGCATAGTCTAATACATTTGTTATGGTTGCCCTGCGTGGATTGATGGTGGGATATTTTCAAGTAACTTTCCTTATTTACGTTTAATTTTTTTTATGATATAGGCTCAATACGAATGTCTGCCCTAATGCACACGTCTGTTACGCTTGCCAGGCGAAAGTACTTCATACAACACATAAACACATAATACATAGAATATGGGGCTTTACACTGATTTCCTTCTTTTTTTTTTTTTTTGATCACGTTCGCTTGGCGCGGGCCCCAGATTGTGCTCGTATATTTAGGCATATACGTTTGGTTTACAGGATTTAACGTGACTCAGGCTATGAGAGACACCGTAGTGGAGGGCTCCGGAAATATCGACCACCTGGGGTTGTTTCACGTGTACTAACATCGCACAGCTCATGGGGGCCTTGCTTTTCGCCTCCATCGAAAAGCGGTCACCACGGCCGGTATTCGATCCCGCATATTCGGGTACAGCAGCCCAGCGCCCTAACCCTTGGGCCACCATGGCGAGGTATTCAAGTATAAGAGTAACTAACGAGTTAAAGTTAGTTATTTAGACATGTAACGGAGCCGTTGTTAGTCTGCAGCGGAGAACCTCTCGCTGCTTAAAAGGACATCTCTACATCTATTGCCGACGTTCAGAGGTGCAGTAAAATGCAAAATGAAGGAAATTAGAACAAAAACATTTAATTTGATCGCTATCATTTTGTGCATACTTCAATATATAAATCAGACTAGTTATTGCTGTGCGAAATAAAACAGTGCAGAAATAAAACTCGAGTACCCCCAAATTACGCCCCAAAAAAAATCTTTTTGCAGGCACACATAAGACTACACACAAGCATCCTCCTCCTAGATCAGAAAAGAAGACGACACGTAAGTTTTTATTTTTTCTCAAGGCGAAGGCATTTAAGTTTCTCAAATGTAGACAGGACTTGCGCGTTCGTGGAGGGTGTCACACCGTCATTGTCGACAAATGGATTGATGAGTAAAAGAAGGGTTGTATGAGGTGGAGGGTGAAAACGTGTCTGTGTGCAAACTTTCGTTGATGAGGAGTAATTAGCTAATTAATTAGAAAAATGTTTACTCAACGTCAAAATAGCCAGGAACGTCAATATAGTGTGCAGACGTCAAAAACCACGGACATTGAAATTGTGCACAATGCTTCAAAAATTTTGCGAGAAGCGTCCAAAAACATTGCGAAGTTTAAATTTCAGGCATCGTCATTGCGTTACATCATATAAAAGTCAGTCAGGAGTAAACGATGCAGAAAGTAGTAAGTATAAAAGGGAATAACAACGGTAACAAAAGAGAAAAAATGATGAAAAGAGAGAAAGCAGAAAGCGTAAAAAAAGGGCAAAAATTGACAAGTGCAAAAAAAAAGAAAATAAAATATAAGCAAATTTGTGAGAAAGCTGCAAACGACTGCAGAGTCGCAGCAAAGGCTTTCTTCCGTCTTACCGCACTTAAGAGAGATCTGAGTGGCTCCAACAAAGTTTGTTTTTCATATTACAAATAGTGAAGTTTTTAAATGTTATGTGATTGCCTAAAAGCCCAGAAAATCAAAGCAAAACGACCTAATTTTCATGGTTGCCACCAAATGCTGCTTGGCACTGGCCACTCGAAATCCTCGCGGGAATTTCGAATGTGCGATGTGCGCTACATTTCACCAATTTTCAATGCTCATCAAAAATTGTTTCCTTCAGCGCCGGAAGCAGTTTACAGATCAGATTTTGCAGCGAGAAAACTAGGTCATGATAATAATCCTGCTCGCTTAAAATTTCTCGGCACTATCTAGTTTCCTAAAAATTTCATAACGTAAATACCACAAGGGAGTTATGTGATGTTCACTACTAGATTACAAAAGGCGCTTGTTGCTTAATAATCAGAAAAGCTGGGCACATGCGAAGTAAAGCACAGGAAGTCGTACATAAAGTGAGGGAAACCTTGAGAAAACAAGCAAATTTCGTGGGAATGAAGATACGAAGCGAGATTTTAGCAGCACAACGAATACATATTATACATGGCAATCTAATTGATTGGTTGCGTTCATCTATTCAGTTTAGAAGCCATTGCAGACACGGACATGGGTACGCTGTGTTATTAGCCGCGCTGGCAACTGCGTCATAGAAGACGCTAAGAGAAGCACTGTGTATACATTTGCGGCCAAAAATCGGACGACCTGCGAAAATGATGCTAGAATAACGGGGTAGTGACATGGTGAGAAACGACTAACAGCTAGCGGTAACCGAAATAGAGCTTGCTGTATTTTAACTACTGCATTATCACCAGTCTATGCAGAAAAGGCTGTAAAACTATCTGATTCGAGTGAATCCGAGAATAGGACCGTTACTGGCGCACGAGTTGTTTTTTTAGTCACGTCCTTTTTCGACGCGGCAGAAAAGTCATCTTTTCATACGTACAAAAGATTACATACTGTTCGTATCTCGCCTATGTTTGCATTTATTTGCGGTGCTCTTTTTTTTTTTCGTAACTTTCTCATGCGTCTCTTCTCCCCTACATCCGCCTTCCGCTAACAGGTGCCCCCCGTGCCCAGCACCGTGTTCCGGAGCAACAGAAGTGTAAGATTTTGAACCACATTGCGAGCCCTGTACTGAGTCGAACTAGACAGCATTTCGTTAACGCTGTGTAATATTTCTCTCTGCATAGCTTTCCGCGAGGCATACAGGAAGAATAAGAAGAGCGCTACTAAAAGGTCTACCAAGGCAGCTGCCGCTACTACTGAGGATTCGAACGAACCAGTCAAGGGCCTCAAGCCAGGTGGTAAGAGAACTGTCCCAGGTGCTGCACTGACGTTTCCTCACTGTACAATGTACGGCAAAAGTTCACGGGCCATAGGATCTGCTTTTGTACCATGTTGCGTGGCGTTGACCAAGTCCCCAAAGCTCCGAAACGAGGACTTGGGCCTGACTGTTTTATAGCAGCTCTACTATGCACCATTCAAAAACGGACCCTGCAGCCTGGGAGTTATTGAGCAACCTTGTACCTCTCAGCGACAGGTGGAATGAAAGTGTCCTGTCTGCTCTTAGCGATAGAAAATAGCACGTCCTACGTCTACGTTACAAATGTCTTGATTACCGCTTATTAACTGAAAACTTTTCTTTTTTGTTAAAATTTACTTTTATGCGTCAAACGAACGTTGGAAAGCAGCGTGGCAGAGCTTTCTATGCAGCAGAGGAAATAGAATAAAAAGAGGTTAGAAGATGGGCGAGCAACCGTTAATACTCTATATCTTAGATGACTATGGCTACACACTTATAGCTGCACACTAGAGATTTTGATAACTGTGCTCGCCTATTTAAAATGCAATCGCTTGTAGAACGGCTCATGCCCTCCCTCAAGGTGAAAAACAGACAGCCGTCGTTGTCGCCAGCAGTCTGCACAGTGGCGCGTCTTGCCTCCTGCGCAGGCGTTTCGAACCACCTGTTGTGTTTCATGTCGGAGAACGCCACAGACAAGGGGCACATGCCGGCAGAGTACTGCACCCACCTCGTCTTCAAAGACATGATCTTCAGCAAGCAGAACCGAAACTTTGAACAAAGCGGAAACGGTGAGTAGGTTCATTTCATTCCGACTCTCTAACACAGCTCCCTTATGAAACTCTCGTTTCGGTATATGTCAAACACCCTCCCCACCTCTATTTATCCGAAAGAAAGAGAACGTATCGGTGAAGGTATTGAAATCGAAATGCAATGATCGCACCTATATCAAGCCATTGTCTTACTGCATGAAAAAATGATAAAGGGGAAGACTAGATTGGAATATAAGTATCGACATTTTGGCTTGGCATTCGCAGATGACCATATACAGGGTAAATTTCATCGCAGAAATCAAATTTGTAAGCAGAAAGTGCCCAGCCAGTGGTGCGTCCGTGTGGCTTTTAAGATCTATTGAAATGCTACTGGTGCCGTGTACTAGTATCATGGAAGCCACAAAAAAATGCAGCGCTTCCTGGTGAACTAGTATCACAGCCAAATAATTTTCTGGCCCGTTAATGATGATGTCGGCCTAAGTGGCGAGCGAGCGCTTTCCTCAGGACCGGCATGACCCCTCTCAAATTACCTCTAAAGGCCCCCAAAGGAGGGTATTATATAGGTGATGGGGGGGGGGGGGGGGGCATACAATCATAGTAATCATGATACAATTAGCAACAAGAAACTAATTAAGCATTAGGCATAACATCAAAAGGAGGAAAGAAAAACAACAGCAAAATATTCTCATTTCCGCCACAGTGAGGTAGCTCTCGGATTTTTTTTATGTCAGTTTCTGTAGCGATGCGCGATAGCAAGTTATTCCAGTCAATGATAGTGCGAGCAATGAATGAATTGGCGTAAGTCGATGAATGACACTTCGCGCGTATAACTTTGACGGCATGATAAAGCCGTTGAAATATGTCATGAAGTGGCTGAAACAAATCACTGCGCAGTAATGGATGATGATAAAGCTTAGGGAAAAGTGTTAACCTAGCGTGTTTACGACGATGTGATAATTCTTGCAGTTCAGCACGTGTTTTTAATGCCGCTACGTTTGTGAAAGATGAGTAGCCTAAAAATATAAAGCACACAACCCGGTTCTGCCAGGATTCAATGTTGGCGATAACATAGGTTTAATCAGGGTGTCAAATAACCGCGGTATATTCAATTTTAGGGCGTATTAAATTTATACAGCAGGTTCAACATAATTAGTTCAATATGTAAACGGAATTGCTTAAACTTGTGTTTTTCCCTGCAAATAAAACTTCGCTTACACGCGGACCACGCGCGCAACTCAGCTGTTATTTTTTAGATATAACATTGTTATCCTGCTCATTATTTCGAGAACAACAACACTATAATAGTTCTTAATGTTTAAGCTCCCGCTACCATTTGGCTGAAAACTAAGCCCTAAATTACCAACTGAGATATCTTCATATTGACAAATAAGTCAAATTGATTGATTGATTGATTGATTGATTGATTGATTGATTGATTGATTGATTGATTGATTGATTGATTGATTGATTGATTGATTGATTGATTGATTGATTGATTGATTGATTGATTGAGAATTCTTGTGGATCTGGCAGGCACGGGTTTCGAAGAGTTCATGTCCTTGCGTGAGCGTTTCGTAACCACGAAGTTCGTGGTGTCCCTGAATCCGGTCCTGGTGCGCGAGATGCTCGACTACGCGGATCGCGACGAGCGCAGTCTGGCGGCGCTGAGCGGGCAGCTCGCCAAGTGGATCTCGCAAAACGAGCTCAATGGCGTGGCCATCACGGGTCAACTGCTGATGACCACGCGCCAGCGAAGCATGTTGAAAGTGCTCCAGACCATGCAGGAAGACCTGAAGCAGCTGGGAGAACCGAAACCCGCCCTCATCTTCTCCGGATATGTGTCACCCGACCAATACGCGGAGAAAGCTATACTCAACCGGATCCGAGAGTACATTCGAATCGCGGACATATTCGTGGTCGAGACGCACTACCACGAAGAGGAGCAGTTCTGCAGACTCGTCTACCCGTCCATCTTTGTGCGGGTGGACGACACTCCCAGTAGCATCCCCGTGAAGACGGCGCTCCTCTGGATGGAGATGGTCAAGGAGGAAGAGGAAAATCTGAACGGGACGCACAACATGTGTTTCTCGCTCGACTTGTCGACCATGTCTTTCGACGTAGCCGCCAACAGCCGACCCGTCGTGGGCGGTTGGTGCACGGGGCGCAAGTGGATCAACTACGGCGATGTGAGTGACCTCTTCTTACCTGTATTAATTACATGATTACATAATGACTGAAGCTGACGATGATGGTGATTATGAAACGCGGGCGGGAAGAAAAATAGAGGATGACGCTTTTATTTTGGATGCTTACGTTGAAAAATCACGGACTTCGCGCAAGAAACTTTCAGCGTTTAGATGCCAAAGTGTCCGGCTAGCTGCTTCTATTACGCAGACCATTCAACACGTCCGAAGCACTCAGTGAACACTAAGGTAAAGAACTCGAAAACTCCTCTCTTTGGCGTCGTTATCAACATGAGAAAGCAGTGCAAGCATATGGGAGCAAAAGGGAATATCTTGCTCCTATACTGGAGGTGCGAAGTCCGACCTCCGTGTCCTCCGGGTACCCATCAGTTTCAAACTGGCATAACTTTTCTCTGCAGCCTGGTGCTCGGCTTCATTGTGTTGCAATGTCTGAAAAAAGAGCCTTTGACCTCATCTTGTATAGACTAATTCGTTGTGCCATGCTTCCTTTTGTCCGTCATTAGTACTCATTATCTACTCGTGCCTGTTTACCCGAACAAGTCAGGCTCGTTTACTACTTCCGATAACGGTGTCTCTCACTTTCCTGCTGTCGAAAGTTTATTTATTTTGTCGTCTACAGCTCGCATCTGCCCTCACATTCTGGAAGTGAAGTTACATTCCTAGAGAGAAACCTTCCTTAGTAGCCTGATCATAGTGAAACTTGAGCGTGGCCATTATCAGTCCCTCCGTGCCAGTGATCGCTCATTACATAACGCGCTGAAGTCAGCCTCCTTTGTGTTCCCAACGCAGATGTGCGGCTCCTCCGCCTGGGTGACGCCCGATGAAGACAACGTGGCCCTGTCCACTTCCAGACGCAAGCCGCAGGTCTGGGTGGCCTACGACAGCGAAGAGGCCATCAAGCAGAAGGTCCTTCTCTTATCTGGGCTTTTTTTTTTTCGGCCATACCGTTTCGAAGTTTATTCATCAAACTGTGATTTGTGATTCAAAATCCAGTGCCGCTAATTTGTGGCACACAGCTTGAGCCATACAATTAACTCATTGCTACGTGGAATCTCCACACAAACGTTGACCTAGGATAAAGGCGGCAGCCTGGTGACTTGAGCACCCGCCTCTCATATGTGAGAGGTGCAGGACTCAATCTCCAGTGTCGCCAACGGGTAAAGTGTGATACAATATGTACAATCTTCTCGTGTCTTTGTGAGCGACTTATTGCAGCTGAAATGCCCAAGTAACGGGTCTTTAACGTTAACTGCTGTGGACAAAAATACAGTGGCGCTCTTTGGTCACAACTGCTAAAGACATCCTTGCCTCTTTCTTAACTCCTGAGAAAAGCAGGTCGCATTTATCCATTTCGTCATCAGTTACAAGTTACAAAGGGCGGACAAAAAAGCATGCCACTATTGCTTAAGTGCTTTCCGTATGAAGTTGAAGTTTATTTTCAGTTGCCCCATAAAAGAAACTGCAGGATCCTGAACAAAACGTACTTCCTTGCACCTGGCGAGGTTCAGGACCCCACACGATCTGTACTCTCGGGATATAGTGGCATAGAGTTTAAACATGAAAATATCGTTTTTTTTTGCTCATAAAGGTAAAAATAAATAAAATAATGAAACTACATAGCAAACACTTAATACTCGCAAAACTTTTGACAAGAGCCATCTCGATGCACAAACACAAAAAAAAAAAAACCTGCCCGTTCTGGAGTGAGTTTCGTTGTCTACGCTATTCTTATTACTCACTGACATCATTGTAGAGTGCTTAGTTGCGAAAGTTGCGATCAGCGTTCACTGGCCCATGATAGCAAGCAGACCAGCAGACACGCAAACAGATAAATAACTTATCCTTAATGGCATGAATTTAAGAGACCTCAGCCTGTCGTATTCTTAAATCATTCTTTCACATTCCCTCTGCTTTTCGCCGCTAGGTGAGCCGTGCGATGGACGTATTCCACGGCGTCTGTGTGGCCGCCTTCCAAGTGGATCACGATGACACCGGCGCCGCCTGCGACGGAGTAAACCGCTTCCCGAGGCTGCAGGCAGTCCGTGAGGTGCAAAGTAAGGAAGTTCCAAGCTCTCTTAATGCTTGTCAGCTACGTTTATTCGTTTGCTGGTTAATGTGGTGCACAAAATACCATGATAGGTTTTTGTTTTGTTTTGTTTTTTGTATGGAGCACAAAAAGAGCAAACAATCCAGTCGATAAGACCAAAGCACAAGCATGAAGTTTAGGCACATAAAAGGGATAACGATATATTGAAGGTGTCTGAGCTAAATGTAAAGCAGATATTAAAAATTTTGGTCGGATTGTGCCACCCCTTTGAAGCCAACTGGGAGTTCTCAAGAGTCTCCTATACCAGTCGACATTCTTTTCTCGCTCGTCAAAGTTAATTAGTAATGATTAATTAGCTAGCTTTATAATTATAGATTTGAAAAACAAAGCGTCAATAGGAAATTTTTAGATCGTCTTGGACATCAGCTAGCGGCAGACTTTGCGCTCAAGGTACAATTCATTTACTGGTTTTCAAATAGAGCTATTAATAAGGGAGTAATTACTCATTGATATCCACCCAAGCGCAGCCATTCGGCTACAAAGGAAAGCTGTACACCTTTCTCAAAAACTTCGTAGTCAAATAAATATCCCACCAACACCATTCCCACATCTAGTTATTGATCAACTCGCTCTCGCTCTACCATCTGTTGGGCTGACCGTCCTGGTTAGCTCAGTTGGTAGAGCGACTACCCCGGAAAGGCGGTGGTCCCGGGTTAGATCTCCGTGCTAGAACGAATTTTTTCTTTGACTACGAAGTTTATGAGAAAGCTGTACAGCTTTCCTTTGTAGTCGTGTGGCTACGCTTGGGTAGATGTCAATGAGTAATTACTCCCCTATTACAAATCTACTCCACCTTGGGGGATTCCCCAAAATATCCGAACAAAGAGAGCTATCACGTGACCAGCTACTGGCGCAGGTCTCTCGCCCAGTGCACACGCAAGCCCCGTCTGGAATAAATCTCCAGAGGAAGTGCATTTTGTTCTATATGTATCTTAGTGCCGACATGGCACCGCTGTCACGTGGAAGTTTTTATCTTGAGAGTTATCATTTAAGAGCTCTAAACGGTATTAGCTGAATTCCAGTTTGGTGCAAACATTTCAGTCGTCTATATTTATGACGATCTAGATCATCGGCATTGTAACATCGTTCTTCAAGTCAATAATTCAAGATACTTAATTAGAATGTGATAATTTATTGTTGATAAAAAATACAGCGCAGTAAGACAGGCAACTCTGGAGTTTTTGATCTTAACACTAAGCTAGGCAACAGTGTATTTAAGACCTTAGTTATCATTAGCTGGTACGCCTGGTGTATCTACGTGGGTAAATATGCGAGTCTGCGCCCTACACGAGATATAAAAAGTCGCTCGTGTTTTTCGCAACGTCCACATCACTGCAAATTAGGCAGTTCAGCATCTCAAACCGTTATTACATTGCTCCGTTAGTCGCGTACTTGTGAACGTGCAAACTACTACTCAACAAAGGGCGTGGTCTGAGGATGTATCAAGGCCAAAGCAGGGTAAACGAGCTGCGTATAGCTGCCGCTTATAACTGAGCGACAGGTCTGTGTCCCCAGGACGCCAGAGGAAATCTGTGTCAGCCAAACCTGAAAGAAGATATGAGAGCTGGGAGCTGAGAGCAGCACTCTAGCGAACAATGCACCTGATATTACCTCGGTGGCAATAACGAGATAGCACTGGCGTTTGTTTGTTGTTGTTGTTGTTGCTTTTTTTTTTGTTATGTATTCTGCCTCTGCACCGAGACGAAGGAAACCGGCGATCTCGTTGTGGCAAGTAGAGCAATCTCGCTATTCATTGTTATTGTTACTCTGGGATCGATTATGTTTTCTCACGTTTTTGGCACATCACTGTGTAGTTTTTCTCCAAGACACTCAAGATATTCTTCATTATCTTGATTTGTTGTACATGTTCAATTAAAGTTAAACTAATATTTAACTTTTTGTTGCCAATTTACAGAGCACCACGTTGAAAAGGAGTTCTATGGCGTTGAGAAAAGAGGTACGAAATGCTTTCTTCTGTATAGCAATTACTAGAAGCACACAATGAACCGTGGTGGAGTGCGCATTCGTGCATATTTGCACACGATTCAGTGAGTGCGTATACGCGAGCGGGGCTGGTATCTGGAAAGAAAAATGTACTAGCATCTTCCGGCATTCCCCAATACATTTTATTCGGACTACAGTTTCTCACACGTTTGCCTAGTGGTGAACTCTCGGTAAGCTGCAGCTAGAGGTAGTGAGAGAACGGCATCATTTTCCGGTGTACCGGACAGTCGGTACTCTCGCTAGAGGAAATCTAATGTTTTGACAAAGTCCCGTTTGGTCTGACAGTGCATTAATTAACGTCACAACAAGAAAGAAGGAACGCCTAATAAAGTGTGCGGTCAAACATATACTAGACGTTTTCTTTTTCGGTTCCTGCGCTTGCCAGCTCGAAACTTCGATGCGCCCTACTTTCGACCCCTTTGCATTGAAGTAACTTTCAGAGTTTCTCGTGGCAAATTATTTGTCTGTCACTGGTATGGTTTCGGGATTATCACAGTGGCCCAGCCCAGAGGTTCAAGTACTCTAGACGCTGCACAAGATCTCGCAGTGCCTTCGGACCCCGCATAAGCGCCAAGCTGAGCTCTCGCGAAACTGTTCCCTTCATTCTCCCTCCTAGAACCGGGACCCTGTTCTGGTCTATAAAGCCCTTCATGACTTGTCACGTGGGATCGAATTTGTCCATTTATTTTAATTGTTGGGTCTTCAAACTGCCACGTGACTCGCTCTTCTGAGTTTTTCTTATCTATTAATTAAGCGGTAATCAACTACTCTGTGCGTCATTCGCTGTCTCATCACGTAACGAGGGTAGCACGCTGCACAATAAATGTGTCCGTCTGGTGCGCCCACAATAACCGGGGGAGCAGGTGTAGATATCTTGCGGCAAATCCGCTCTATCTTTGGTTCTTTTGGATTATCAACCGTTTGCATATGGAACGGATTTACGTAGCGTACAAAGGTCCTAAAGAATCAGACATCCACATTTTTTTGTGTTAAGGTTTTGACATCACCGCAAAGGATTTATCTGCATAAAGCAGGTCCCTATATATTGCGCTGAAACTAGTCTACATTGGTACTTTTGCATTCTCGCCCCTTAGCTTGTAGAACGGCAATGAAGAGTTTATCTGGACGTAACATAATGCTTCAGTCAAGATACTGGAAAGCTGTTAAGCTATACTTGAAATGTAAAATAGTGCAACACAATCGATCACAGAATGAAAACATACAATCATTGCTCCTAATGTAAGTAATCAAGTAATACTTTCTTATGTTCCACAGCACCGCCACGCTCAGAAGAGCGAGAAAGATCCAAAACAGCACCAAGTAGGTATACTCCGTTTCTTCCTTAGCCCCTTCATTTCTGCATAGTTGCATCGAGTTGTAAATGTTTCTTTACAGGAAGGCCTCGGAAAAATAGCATTGAGTAGAAAAGCCAGTTAAGGGGCAACTGGAACCCAACAAGTTATTACTTTGTACTATTCCCAGAGAAACTGCACAGCACTTGAAGTCGCGCTTGAGCGCTTGACTCAGCTTCCTTCTCGGGATATTGTGTGCCAGGGTGCGCCTATATGATAAGGGAATTCAGCTGGAAACTGAAAAGAGCTTGGTAGCTCTAAAGACTTTTCGATGTTAATCTCGCTGCAGCTTTGTTCCACAAGTCCGTTTGTGTAGGATAGGTATTCATGCGTATATTTAACAAACACTTTCAGTTACGAAACTCCCGATCCGAGCCATCTCAACGTGACCTGCGGCCATATTTTGGAGCTTACCAGAAAGAGAGAGGGCAAAGTTTAACGTAAGAAGAGACGGAGACAACAGGGAGTGGAAAAATGGGAGGTGTCCACGCACACAGTACCTCGCATTCGTCTGCCGTACAATCTAATGCTGCGAACACGATCTCCATGTCTTGTCAAAGCGCACGGAGGGACATTACTTACATATGGTTCAGAGATGGCCTTGAATTCGCGCCCAGCCTAGCACGGTCATTTATTGTCATGCAGCTATTTACATCACTTCAGCTGCATAGATGGACTGCAGCAACGTGAACATAACTAGATGGCGGCGTTGCGTATGGGCTGCGTAAGCATGCATTTTTTTATCCTTGACAATATCTTGAGCTGTCCTTCTAAGCATGACAGTTGTCGTGACTGTCAGCTAACCTCACTAAGTGGCACGGGCAGAGGCACTTTATTTTTATTTACTTTTATCTGCCTCACCATCGAATATGTCAGCTAACCTACGATTGGTGGACCAGAAATGGCTTTGCAAGTTTCATGCTAAAATGGTTGAACATAGGGAGTGCGCAAAGCGAAACACGCCTTAATGAGGGTCCATCAGAAGCATCAGTTCCGGTCGTTTGTGACGGGCGGCTGCGCAGAGGGTCCGGCGGTATTGTGCGTGGCGGGTGACTTGACCTCTGATCTGGACCACTACCCGACCATGCACTGCACGCACCTCATCTACAAGGACATGGTCTTCTTCTCCGAACACAAGTGGTTCATGCCCAAAGAGAACGGTGAGCGCGCCACCTGTCTGTCAATCCTTCTGCCCGTCCGCCTGTAGTGTCTATGCTCGCTTGCTCATTTGTTCGTCCGTCCAACTGTATGTCTGCATGCCTACCTGTTCTTTAGTGTATCGGCTGTATCAGTCGGTCGATCGGTCCTTCTGAGTCCTCCCCGCTCTCATTATGCAGAGCACAGCTACCAGCAGTTCAAGGAGCTGCGTGCCAGCTCGCAGCTGCCCATGCTGGTGGGCGTGTCGGCTGAGCAGCTGAGCGATTTCTACGCGCGCTTGTGGCGCAACCCGCCCAAAATGGGCCACTTCGCCCGCAGCGCGATCGAGTGGCTGAACCTGCACGGATTTGATGGCATCGCTCTGCTCGACCAGGAGGTCAAGGCGGCTGATGTGGACAGGCGATACTTCCATATCGTCAAGGTCGGTGAAGCCACTGAGAGGGCGCTTGCGAGGGATCTTGGTAAAGCTAGCGCCCCCAGTGTCATTCAATGAGTTCGAGTGTGGTGCGCCTTCACGACAGCTTCGTATCGCACAGCATAGCATAGTGCGGCGTTGTTTGCTGTGGCATAGTATAGCTTAATTAGGTCACTTATTTCGCCAGTGTGGACCATTCTAGCGCGAAACGCTTACTGGCATACAGTAGGCGCACGGCCGGGTTAATATGCAGATTTCATTATAATTTTACACATTTATCTCTGGTAGTCGTTTGTCATTGGCTCAAGGGAAGGTGTACACCTTCCTTGACGCTGGAATCTGCCTCTCTCCGAGGCGAACGTTAAGGACAGAATATATTTTAAGTCATAATGGTTATACCCGATGATTTGAAAATTTTATAAACTTTGGAATATCGAGTGGAGACAAGTGGTGCATTTTTGAAATTATTCGAAAGCATTGTAATATTTTAAAAGCTTTTCCAGTACTTCTTGAGTCAAAATTTGATCAAATTCGGTCAATACGATTAGAATCGGTATCTAACCTAATTGAAGCATGGCCAAGTGAGTGTTGGCTTTCCTATACAAGTGCGCCACCTCCAAACTTTCGTCCCCTAGGGCCCAAAAGTTTAACTTCGTCTGAATTTGATAAAAATTGGTGTCTAGCCTAATTTAGGCATGGCCAATTCAGTGGTGACTTTCCAATATAGATGGGCTACCGCCTAAATTTCGTACCACAGGAGCCCGCAAATTGGTGGCTAACCTAATTTAAGCATGACCAATTCAGTGGTGACTTTCAAATTTAGGTGCGCCGCCAGCAAGATTTCGTCCCCC
>JAJIZL010018695.1:495134-515209 GCA_023969395.1 Amblyomma maculatum | reverse complement strand
ACGGTTTTTTTTTTTCGCGACTGACAGCTAGAAATAGTCGTTCGTTTGTAGTGACAATGTTGTGCTTATGTAGTTCTCAACAGGGAACTACAGCTCACTATTTTTTAGCTGGGCTCTATCCTCAAACTCCTCTGACAAATGAACGTAAGAACCATTGTCTCGTCATAAACACATATGTTACATAGCCTATGAAAAAGCATAGGCAGGTAGAAGAGACGACAGGGCACACGCTAGTTGTAGACTGCCCTGCCTTTGTGCGCGTGCTTTTCTTTTTTTTTTTTTTTGCGCTCGGTGCTATGTCTGGATGCAGTAACCACCCAGCCCTATTAGAAGCCTTGACCCATATAATAGTCAGTCGATCTCAGCGGGTTCTTGACAGATAACAAAGGAAGCTTCGAAGCTGAATTTGGCTCCCTTCTGAAAATGGCATCTTTCTTCGGCCTGCTAGGTACTCGGATTACCTGGTCCTTGAAACGCATCGCAAGAAACACCCGGGACCGTGCAAGGTGTCTCTGCCTTCGTCGTTCCTCGAGGATACCACCTTCAGCCAGTCGGTCCCAATCGTAAGGCTCAACGCCTCGTTATCGGGCAGATTCACGAATTGAGACTTAAAGGCTGAGTTTCGGAGAACTGTGTATCAAGGCCGGCATGTCAATATGTAGAGCTAATGACGTCAGTCAAGACTATAATATAATAAAATTTATACAACATGGGACTACCACAAAAGGTGCCGTCTGAAGAAGGAGGTATAACTGCCTGGAGGCAATGGTTAAATATAACATAAACGCCGTTTTAAAGTTGAACTTAAGAGATATAAGGAATGGTTTCACTAAGAAAAATAAAGACGTTCATCAAGAGAATAATAAAGAATCTAATATTTGCTCTACGTAAATTGCCGCTATCATTTATGTTAGATCACAAATCACATGTCAAGAGTTAATAAATGATGCTTTCGAATTTTCAGTTTGCAGAACTTAGTGGGTTTCGATACCTGTTGCGAGCTTAATCGATTTTCGGCAATGTACTCTGACGCAAGTACAACATATCTATAGTAAAGTACTGTTGCTTGGGAAATATATATGGTACGGAAAGCACTTGATCACACCGTGGTCGCAGAAAGCCGACTGCTAAACCAAAGCGGATGTTTCGAAAGAGTTGGTCACTTAGCTGAAATATCGTCAAATAGGTTGTCTGAGATGGTTGGCGGGGCACACTCTGATTACTTCTGAATGGCACTTGCATCTGCCTTTTTAAGGGCAGACTGAGGACAAATAAATTTAGCCTATATCGATAGGATGCTGCCATCTAATCACAAAGAGACCCCTCTCATCAAAAACGTAGCTTTTATATGCTATCAAAGTAACACCAAATACGGGTGTCGCCGCCACCGGCCGCTTTCGAAAGTAAACTGCTAGCGTCGATACAGATTTTTATTGCTGCGAGTCTCAGAGGCTGCGTTACACCGCCGTTCATTAGAAAATAATGGCTACCCATCGTTTTCAGTAAAGATGCCAAGAATTTTATTCTACTGACAGGAAGATTTTAAAAACCAACTTTTACTGCCACAGCAACGTCAATAATGCGGGCAATAGTCAGATATCAATTACTACTGAGGACAGTCAGTTGCTGTGTGATGTTGTTTTCGGTGTCTGCTTTAAATTGGTCAAAACTACGCCCAGAGTTCGTTTGTTCCAATAAATGTCAAGGGACATTTTCTTCCTTTTGAGCCATTATTTTTCACTTTTTTTTTTTCTTGATCGCAGCGAACAGCCCTGGCGTGGATGCGCATCCTCCACGTGGAGAATGAGACGTCTGCGAATCTCTGCGTCTCGTTCAACATGGCTGCCCTTAACTTCAAGACGAGGAAAGAGAACTTGACCTGCAAGATGGAGCGGTGGTCAAACTTCCGCGACGTACGTCCGCTCACTTTGCCGTAACAACGGAAAACACATTCTTGAACTACTCATGGCGGTAGCCTAGTAGTAGTTTAATCATCCGCCTCTCATGCGCAAGGCTCCCTCAGGTAGACGCCGGTGATATAACGGGTACAAGCAATTTTCGTGGCGCAGTGGTAGACTTCTCTGCGGCTAAGTACTTAAAAAACGCGTATTTGGCCCAATTTTGTGCATAGAAATATGTTGGGCGCTGTGGCGCTCGCCTGCGAAAGCTGTCATTGCGTTGTTAAGATTCAACCTAGCCCCAAACGACGTAACATCATCATTACTATCTTCATAAAACATTCGTTTTACAATCACAAACAAATGGAGCTCTTTATGATGTTTTAGGAACAATAAGTCTACCATCTGAATAACACTTCTGAGGAATATCGAGTTGGCAGATAACAACGCTCTGCAATAAAAAAAAAAACTGAGATTTCTCGGCACCTTTCGGGTGAACTAGATGCAAAATATCTCCCCCACCTGCCTGTATAAGCTGCCCCCAAAATGCACTCGTAAAGTGAATCACTCAATCATTTCAGAGTATATGCCAAGCTGCGCAAGGATCAGTGTTGCTGCGCTGTTATAACCTGCAGAAAATCGCTGCGTTTCTCAACTACCCGTGTCCCAAATATGTTCACCTTTTGGTGATCGTCCTATAGATCTGAGAACGTTTGTTACCAGTTCTTTACATTGCTGACGTCATGCTGTATATGAGCGCATGGTACTTTGGTCAGTATTCGCCCGGTTTGCCAAGCAAGTTAGTAATACGGACTTCTGAAGTTTTACAGCTGAGGTCAAAGAAAGCTGCGGATCAAAGAGCGGCCGTTGTGTATGAAAATTGGGTGCGCAGGTGTGCTCCACTAAGGACGGCTACGAAGCTCCCGTGCGCGTGGATGGGGCATTGGGTGTCTACAGGAACAACAAGAACGCCTGGCAGATGTACGACGACGAAGACTCACTACGCGAAAAGGTACAATAATGTGGGTTCCTTTCAAAAGCTATTTCCTCACCTGTACTTTCGAACGAATGTACTGAAGGCGATAGCGATGATAACATCGTTTGGCACCGTGATTATCTTTGTGTACATACCATTGTCTCGGCACGTCCGTGCCAAAACTGATGATCCTATTTTAGTAAGCAAACACGCTAGAACAGAGGTCTCCTGGGTGCGAGATTTCTTTGGGGGGATTTTGTCACGGCCCACCAAATCACGCCCCATCCATACCGTTTTTGTTGCACACTGTGTTTGTGAGTAGCGAGTGTAGGTGCTGTTGAAGATGGTACGAATTTATGTTGCAGGGTATTGAGCGTTTTTGATATGAATCGGTAACAGTTGCTCCAACACAAAGATGACTTCGTTAACGTTACAGAAACAGTTGACTAACTACTAGCCAGAGTAATTAACGGACAAGTGATCCCTTTGCTCAAAGATGCATGTAATGTAGCGGGTTTCGCTTTTCTGCACACAGTCGTATTCCGTTTTGTTCGCCTGTCCTCAAATAATCCAGACTTCATGGCGAAGATTCGATGCATGTTAAGTACGGGATTACCCCAAAAAAGAAAAGGTTTTGGCCCAATAATTTAAAAATTAGAAAGCGTAGCTCGATGCGGCTTACCCATAAATGCAAATAGAAATATATTTTTATTTAATGACAATTTTTCTCTCATATGACATAGTACTACTTACACATTAAGCACCATCTTTTTGGTGAAAACTTTTGCTATTCTGAAGCTTCCTTTTGTTACGTCAAAACATTTCTGCGTTTTCTTGTGAACAACTTTAAAAGCCGCATCGTGTTACTGTCTGCACTTTCGGAATTGCTGAATTTTCATTTTCCCTCTTTCCTTTGGTTAACCATGTGTATCCTCCGAATTTCGTTTTGTAGAATTGAGACCAGCGTTTGCAAACTTATAATCATTATTTACTCATTACAAGTATTCTGGCTTTTTTTTAAGGTAGAGCTGATATCATGTTATCAACCCTATTACTCCCCCGGCCAATTCTTACGTCCGATGATAGACCTTGCACAGCATGCCTGTTTTATTAGCGAATATTCAAGCCTTTGTTTACAATTTTAACCCTTACTTATTGTGAAAAAATCGCTTTCTGTCTATGTTGTCAACTAGACAAAAATTAATCATTGTCTGGGTAGATGTCCTGATTTTGGGTGCTTAGCAAAGTGAAATTGTTCTATTAAATGAGCCAAAAGGAAAGTTAGTTGATAACGCCAAGGTGATTCAGACACCACAATGAAATGTTTACGGTTGACAAGCCTGCTCGCGCGACCATCCCTCCGTGCAGGTTGAACGTGCTGTCACCCTCTTCCCCAGTCTGTGCGTCGCTGCCTACTACCTGGAGTACGAGGACTCGATGGGTCTCTGCCGACCAAAATTCTCGCGGCTGTCTGAGATTGCACAAACGCTGAGCAAAGGCAAGCTGCCTTGAAGCAAGGTTCTTTTCCTTTCTAAGGAGAACCGTATCGAGCAGCTAATGTTGTTAAGGCGTTTTAGTTTTAAATTTCGGAAAAGAACTGTGCACGAGAGTTGCACTGGCTGCGGTTGCGCAACTGACTAAGAGACGGTATATGGTGTTAGCGGGAGGGACAAGGTCACAAGATTATTCGTAATGGTTTCTGGTCTTCCATCGTTGAAGAGAGCCTTCGTCGAAAAGATTCAGTTTAACAAAGCACTTTTTTGACGAGTGTTCAGGGAAGAACAAAGCCAGCGCTGCGGTTGAGGTGCAGCCAGAGGGGAGATCTTGTTCGATTATCGCCGCAGTTTCGTACGCACTGCAGCGTTCAGATGCACAATTATTCTGCGAGCGAAATGTTAAGCATTTCACAGACATGTTCACTAGCAGTCGAGCACGATGAAATGGTCTAAACGCTACAAATCTTTAATTGCAACTAGACGCCTGAAGTTTCAGCGAATTATCGGAGATAAGTTAATAAACTTATCAGCTAATATTCTTCCGGTGTTTCCCCTGCTGCCCGCCGACACTGGTAAATTATGCCACTGAAGCAGTCTTCATATCTTAAAACGCCATTTTTTAAAGAATAGCAGCGGTATTCCTTGAAACACTTGGTACCTGTATAGTTCAACGTGCTGCCGCAGCAACAATAGCGAAACTTTTCGCAGGTCCCGTCGACAATCTGGTCGAACTGAAGCCACGGATCATCGATGTCGGTAAGCGTGAGCTCAGCGTTCGTTCTTACCACGTTCACTACTTCGTTTATTCAATAGATGCGTTTTAATCGCTAGCATAAAGGCATCAGTCCAGCGAATAGCTGGCATGCCGGGACGTCACTCTTTTGCCACCTGCCACTTTGGCAGGTTACAAAATGGAGATAATTTTCCCTCTCCTGCTCTGGGGAAGAAGGGAGTGACCGGAAGGTGGATGTCACTGAAAAACAAGAAACCCTAATCATTTTATAACTTGTTTGTGTTTATGCGCCATAAAGTCCCCTATAACTAACACGTGCGTAGGGATGCATTAAATGTGAATTCGTGTATTTATTACGCGTGCGGTATGCATGGTATATATGGTAGGGCACGACACCTCGCAGTGACGTTTATATGCTACCGCATTGTCACAGTTAATGGTAGCTGAGAGTACGCCAAGTTTTTTCTGGCTGACTTTCTTTAGAGCGCCTACAACTCAAATAATGCACTTCAACGTCTTCATTTCAAAGTAATACGCAAGTGAAACTAATTTAGTAGTTGTTGCGTCAATAAAATGTATTTCCAAGTTTCGCTAATACTGATGGGCGTCTAAAGATGTCCGAAAATAAAACGACCACCTTTTCTTTCTTTTGCAATGTTCTGAATGCAATCATTACAAGTTCTTGATACAAAGATACCTTCATCTGTGTATTCCGAAGACGCTGCGCCTAGTGTAACATAAATGCACACTCTTTCTTTCTTTTTTCAGATACTCGTGGTCGGCGCGGAGAATGTAAGAAGCTGATATCATTGTTTTCGTCCTTTAATATCCCCAATAAGTTGATTTGTCTCGCCTAAAAGTAACAAATACGGCTATTCCAGTCATTGGGTTTGATATGTTACATGGGAACACTTCTTTAACGAAGGAATCTATTTGTTTTTATAACCCGTTTGTAACTTAAAGAATAATCAGTTCGATCGCTTTGAATACTGCCCTTCGAGGCTCCATTGTTGGTTGCAATAGATGGGCTAGCCACATAAATATTTTTGTACGTGCGTTATTACGAAGCTATTTATTTTTAGCCAGTTACATATATGACTATATAGTATTATTTTACATTCCAAATAATTTTTCTATTCATTTCTCTACCCCCAGTGGTTAACAATACGCTCCCTTTTGCTTCCTCTTCACGACAGCGGCGACTACCAAGCCCGTAGATGAAGAAAAAATTGCCCGTTGTAAGTAAACGCGATGAAGTCATGGAAAAAGAAGTTCGCTTCGCATAAGCCTTCTTTTTCTTCTCCTTCGTATGTGACGTGTAAAAGGCAGCTTACTGCGCATTTACTGCCCTTATAACATCCACCTCCTTTTTACCTCACCCAATTATAGGATTTAACTATTTGACGTGTCTACCGCTGAAAGCGTTCCTCCCGTTTCGTTCTACATGCTCACGGCGATTTTCTTTCCGGTGCTAAGAGAAAGCCGACAAAACTGTTTAAATACGTTGTAGTCGAGGTAAAGCAAAATTGTTTTCCCGAATCGTGTAAATCACAAAGCATAAGAAAAGCTTTTTAGTGATGCTACCAGGCAAGAGTAATTAACTATTGAAGTACAATGATACAGCTGCCCTTAGTGATTTAAATCTTTATATATGCTGACAAACAGAGAAACACTTCTATCCTAAGCCCAGCGCAATGAGCACACGAGCGCAAAAAACACTGAGCAAAGGAAACCGCGAACGGGGTAGCGGGCGCACTGCGGCAGCAGCCAGTGTGCAGAACAAGACACGAACTGTCACGAAACGCGCAGCTCATGCTTTTCGCTGCCAGCCTTTGTCTTGTCAGTCGCCGCAAGAACAGTTCCCGCGACTCTGCTAGCACGCCTAGTCAAAAACTGCCGAAACCACTCAGCTTCCTTTTCGAGCCGAGGCATGCGCATTCTGTCGATCCACTCGACGCAAAGTAAGAGTATTATGGAAACTATAACCATTTGCACGATCTCAGGCGCATGACTATATATGTGATTACCGAGAGCAGAATGCGCGAGCCACGGGTTGCAAGGTTTGGTTAGCAAGGTTTTACGTCCCAAAGCGACTCTGTCTATGAAAGACGCCGTGGTGGAGGGTTTCGGAAATTTCGACCACCTGTGCTTCTTTAACGTGCATTGGGATCGCACGGCACACGGACGCCTTGCTTTTCGCCTACCCGAAAAACTGGCCGCTGCGGCCTGGATTCGATCCCACATCCTTGGGCACAGTAGTCGAGCGCCCTAACCATCTGCGCCACCCCAGAAGCACGACCCGGGCGTCGTGCTTCAACTTCAGGGAGGAGGCGCTTCACGTTAGATGTTCCACAAGGCCATGTCAAACCATAATGGGCAGTATAAGGGGTCAGAATCGCGGAAGTTGATGTCCGGACACTGAAAGGGACCCATTGCAATGAAATGTAGCGAATAAACAAAATAACGTGCTCGGCTAAGTTAGATTACCTCTCGAAACCTTGAAAAAGGGCACGTCATATCACATGTACGCATGAGAGCACACAAAGCCATGTAAGTGTGACACTCCGACTTCGAGGCGTGCTGATCACGGTAGCAAGAAGCATGAGCTTCTCGCAGCGTACGCTTTTGCTTCGTGAGCGACAGCAGGAGGGACAACATATCGAAAGCGGCAAATGCTCGCAGTCGCTTTCTGAGCATCCCGCGACAGAAATTTACATCGCGAAACATCAATCGTGGAGCGCGTTCAGAAGCTACCTGATTCAGGGCCTCGATCTTCTTCCAGCGCACAACCTCATCTGCATCATGACGGAGAAGACGAGCGTCCGAGAGCAGTTCCCCGAGGAAGCTTGTGACTTCGTGGTCTACATGGACCTCGTCTACAACGGCCAGGAGGACAAGCTAGTGCCCAAGATCAACGGTTCGTGGTATTCTTGGCCCGCAGACATGTGTGCAGCGCCCCGCGAACGGAGAATGTGAAATTGCACTGACAATAAGGCAACCTGCAATTAAGTTTGCTGTGTCGATCGTTGCGCCGTAACACATATCCTAGCGAGAAGAGCAAATACTTCTGAAGCGGCTTTTTAGTGCGTTTTCACGCCACCTGCATGAGCTTACAGGGATCATATTGCACGCTCTGTCCAAGCTTTGCGGGACGTGTGTCAGATAACCGGGCTACATCCAGAGCGCCTGGGCAAGGACGTTATCTATCACACGCATATATATAATGCTGCTGAACATGCTCGGTCGTTTATCGCGAACCAAGCGGCTAACAGCAGCATTTTTTAGTCACGCTGGGGGACAATTGCAGCGCTACCTTCGCAGTGCAGGTTCCCTATTCGGTATTTTTTTTATCGAGCTGTCTCCTGAACGAGATCTTGTCGCTTTAGACCGCGCCACGCGACGCTAACAAATAAGCCAGCACACGCACAGCGAAATCTTATACGTATAAGCATGTACCGGTGCGCACAAAATCAAACGGAGCAAGCTATTTCATTCTCATTTTTTTTTTTCACGTATTCCATAATTGAAACTGGCAGTCGCGGTATATGCATACCGGTAGTAGACGCTGCAGTGTCCTTTCACTTGGAAAAATAATTTGTTCTTATCTCCGGCGCAGAAGGCGTGATTTTAATTTTAAGGGACAAGCATGCTCCGTTTACTTATGTCCGCACCTGTACGTGAGTCTGTGACGACATTCCGGTGGCTGTTCCTAGTTCGAAGTTTCTTCACCCATAGAATGCTATCGCGCAGCCTGTCGTGCCTGATTCTTACGGGAAAGGAGTAGAGGGATGCTTAGCAAGCTAAGCTCTGTATTCGCAGTTATTCGCAGTTAATAACTGCTAATATAGAGATTTGCTTGCTAAGCATCACGCTACTCTTTCCCCTTGAGAATCAATCACGACACGCTGCCACGCAGTTCAGAATTAGGTTGCAACTCGCGGTGCCCAAATTACTAAACAAAGGAGGGAAATAAATGCGCTTATTGTCAACTCCGTTTTGTGTATTGCTTGGACGCGTGTATTGCCATGAGGCGGATAATTTCCAGAGTCATCGAATCTGCGCATCGATTATCACCGTTTCTCTTCCATATTTCAAGTAAGAACTTCCTGAGTGATTCTCGCGCCATGTTCAGCCAGCTGGACTAGTATAATATGATGTTGCGAAGCAACCTGAAACCGTGACCGGGACGATCCGGAACATTGGTCGTGACGCGCAATTTAGAATCACTCCTTCCAGGTCTGATGAGCAAACCGTTTTCAAGCAATGTTCTGAATTTTCTATATTCCCACCTAGTGTTGCATATCAACTGTATTTGTTTTTGGTATATCACGTCCATGACCTTCTATCCTTGGTAGGTCTGCAAGAAACCTAAGAATGAGGGTGAGGTGAAAAAGGCCCTCAGCTCGATCCAATAGGCTATATGTGTACACTAAGTGCAACGACTTTAACTGGCTTCCCTCACCTCTGCTGGGCCCAGGCTCAGGATTCGAACTGTTCAGCGAGATGGCGGCCAACGGTTCCGGCAACCACCTAGTGGCCGTGAGCCATGAGGACATCCGAGAATGTTTGGACAAGTGGAAGGACCCGCTAGCCCTGTCCCACTTCGTCATCACAACTTCATCGTGGATCACCAAGAACAAGTTCGATGGGCTCGCCTTTCTTGGACTGCATGTGGCCACCGACGTCATGCCCACAGTGCACAAGATGCTCAATGTCAGTATTCATTTGTCTCAAGAATTTTACGCCAATTTCACCGCGATTTCGCCCCGTCTGCATGCAAGGGTCAGTAAGATGAAACACGAGGATACGCTGCATTTACGTGAGCGTGGTGCCCAGGCGAACTCTATTTCTTTCGTTCCTAAGTTCGGTTTGGCGCAAGCAGAAAACGGCCTAGTTTATAAATGGAAACTATTAAATACATCCTCCTCGCTACAAATCAAGGGCAAGTTTCACCAGAAATTTGGTTCAAATTTGTTGGCATGTGCTGCGTGGTAAGCGTTCTGCATGGTGGCATACTCATCAATATATATGCATAATCGAAGCCGGGATTCTTCTATGCGGCTAGTGTTCGCTGCTTTACAAAACAAGTTCTATTTAAAAACACGTATCTTAATGCGTACTGTGTTATCAGAGTAGCAGCTTCAACGCGAATTCAATATGATGATGTTTTTCTTTGAGCCACAAACGCTTGCGGCAGGGTGGTTCATGGTGAAAGTAAAGAATTTCACCGTGCTTTATACTAATTCCACACTCTTCATCGTATGTTGGTCTCGTGGTTCGAAAGCTAGCAGTTCTGGTAAGCTAAAGCGGGGGCGTCTTTCGTTTGCTACAGAAATTCCACGAGGCGTTCAAGGAGAACCGGCCACGGACCCTGCTTCTCATGTACGGCATCCAAGTCAAGAACTACAAGGCGACTTCGGTCGAGTTGCTTCAGAACCTGCAGAAAATAGCCAAGTAAGCATCTGCGCTGCCGAAACAAAGCGTCATCTTCCGAGGTCAAAACCAGCCATGAAACATGCTCGGCCGACGGCAGAGAAATTCCGTGCATAAGCTGGATTTCTTTTCTTCCTTCTTTCACAGAGTGGTAGACTACACGATCCTAGAGACGCACCACTCGCAGGTTTCGGCCGCTTGCAACACTCTCCTGCCTACTTCATTCCGGGAGTACAGTGACTTCGCCGACAGCCTGCCTGTGGTAAGCGATTGAGCGTTTGCCATGGCACATTCCTGCTCCCGACGTGCGAAATATTGATGTCATATCTGTACAGGTGCCGTTGAACAGCAACATTACGGAATTTCCGAAATATATTGTCTCTCCGTGTATAATTTCACCGCAGTATATATCAGACTGTTGCCTTATGCGTCACTGAGCCGACACAACGTGCAAGAAAAGCTGACACAAGAGGCCACGCAGAACCGTATCGAAAGTGGAATTGTTCGAATAGTTCGGGTCTTCCAATATATATTTGGAGCGCCACGCTGTTGCCCTTATAGCGTCAATAAGACTGCCTATCGGTGAGGCTAGTTTCCGGAGCAGAATAAAACACTAGACCAAATCGCTTTTCTCCACAAAGCATTTTCGCGTAAAATACGTATGGAAGGAACCAAGAGACCCCCTTTTAAACTGGTGCTATGCCGAGCACTAGAAGGTTGAGATTTTTTAGCACGGTAGCGTTAAAGGGGACACTACCTAAAAACCGACGTCGGCTTGAGCGTTGTAAACGTCAAATCGCATACATGGCGCAGGCAGGTAGTAGCTGGCAGCGGACATGGCCGAGCGCCAATTCTTCGATGGTTTGTGCGACTTAACAAGACCCCGTGATATCATAAAGTTGTTAAGAGCTGTCAACTCAGGTTTCTCATTTCAATTGAGAAGCTGGAAAAATTCCGTGGGGCACAGGTGGGTTCAAGCGGGCGGACCGGATCGCGACTGGTCTCATGCCACGTGACCACACATCTGCGAGTCGCAATCAGGACGTCAAGCATTCGAACGAAGGCAGCAGACAATCCGTGCGTACTCTCACCCCCAGCGGGCTTGCGCTGTTTGCGCGTCTCCGAATACTCTGCTACCGAGAGTTTCAAAATGGACGCCGAGCGAAAGCGTCGTTTTGCTGCACCGGCTGTAGTCACTGAGGTGTGCGAGCAAGACGAGTAAGCTTTCGTGGCTAAAAAGCGTTTATGTTGGACACAGGCATGGTTGGGATTGTCCGGCGCTTATCTCCAAGCAGCGGCTTTAATAATCCTGCGTAGTGAATAGTAACAAAATAATATGCATTCGAAAGGCAGGTTCGAAAGGCAGGTTCGAAAGTCCGCTTAGCTCGGCCGTTTCAGTAAAAGAAAAAAAAGGAAAAGAAAAGAAAAGGAGGAGAAGGACAAGAAGAAACGTTACGTACCGACTGTGTACGGAGCCGACATTGTATGTCGCACCTCCATTCCGAGGCGATCTTATGCCACAAGCTTTTTCTTAGCGCCATATTGATGTTGTCAGCGTGTTCAATACGTCACACAGGTTGGCAACTCTCAACGAGAGTTAAAAATGTGGCGGCCGCTTCGTCACTGATCGCTTTCTTTCCAACTTGATTAATATTAGCAGAAACAACACAACAAATCGGGCACTCAAATACGCGCGCGCGCTCACACACATACAATAACGACGCAGTGCAGTAAAGACGAAGCGAATAATGCAGTGAACGAAATACGCGAAAAGAATGCTTCAGTCAGACTGCAAATGCGGAGAAACATTTGCCCAAACGAAAAGTGCCCATATGGAGCAAAGGAGACTTCATGCTAGCCAGACGACCGAGCCCACGTTGACGCACCCAGTAAAGTAAAAAAGAGCAACAACCCCGGTTCGCCGCCACCCGCGGACTGAAGGTTCCATCAGGTACGCGATCCCGGTACGGGAAAGTCCGCGCCGACCGCGCAAGGTCGCTGAAACCGTCAGACTGTGTCCCCATTTCTAATGCGTTGTGTTCATTACGGAGCTCCACCAACGCCTGGCGTGTTCAGGCATGTCTGGGTTTGTATTGGCCCCATCTACATTGAGCTGTTATGATGTCAGACACTGTAGCCATTACTGACTAACCATGACTATAGCTAACTATGACTAGCCATGACTATAGTCAAATCATGATTATCAGAAATTAATTTTATTTTCATCGATCTCTGGATGGTCGACAGGTGCGAAGGACGTTTTCGGTCACTTTCTGATCACAGACACACGAAATATGAGGAAGGATCAATCTTCCAGTGCTTCTGAGTGTTTTTTATGTCCTGTCAGTGATTCTTTTTAAAATGGCATAGTATTCTGCATCCCCTGCTTTTTCTTGAGCAAGGGAAAGGAGACAAGTCGCATTTCGCTGACCAGCATTTTGGATGAGGCGTCTTCATTTGGGCCCCAAACAAAAACAAACACCTTTGTCGAAGTGTAGGTCAGTGTTCTGAGGCTTCTCTCCACCTCCTGCCCCATATGGGGGCGTTGAAGACCGACCTTTATTGCTCTTTTCCACTCTGGTAACCGCTCGATATCGGATTCAAGCCGTAAACATACTGGTCGGCGCGTCGCAGGTGACTGCGCTCGAGTGGATCAAGCAAATGCAGAGCAACGTCGTGCCGATGCCCAACATGTGCTTCTCTCTCAACCTTGCCTCGCTGCACTACATGCTCAAGACGGCCTCCAGCAACGTGGGTGCGGCCTGCGAGTCAGAGCAGCTCTTACCCTACAGCAAGGTGTGAACCAAGTGCCCCTCCCCCAAGAGGTTTTGGGGTGTGCGCTAACCAAAACGTCGTTACCTGAAACGCCAGCGCCTTAGAATGATTGTCACCTGTCTTTGTCAGCCGCAGATTAGGTCTCACTGAACGTCACCGCACTACAATACAGAGCGTTGCGCAATTATATGTGCGCCAAAGAGTGCTTCCAAACCGGTGGAATATTGCAGTATTTTTATAATCAGTATTTTTATAACAAATTTATTTGGGGTACTTTGCTCATTCCATCGAAAAAACTCGGATGTTCGCAGCGTCTGTGGCGGCGGGGAAATAAAAGAACCTATTATCCCAGTGATAGCACCGGTTGCGCCATCTTGTTTTGTTTGCAGCAGCACAGCCACAGAGACTCAAAGAAAGGAAGTTAGGCAGGCGAGGTTATATTTTGGAAAGTTTTAAGAGCTTTCACGACTGTTCTTTGATTAACCATCAGCATTTGGCCAAAACTGCACTAAATGTGTAGAGTTTTTCATATCGCAAATAATATTTCGATCTGGGAACGCAACGAGGTGGCGCCACCGGTGCCATTGCTGGGACAACAGCTTTTTATGTTTTGCTCACGCCACAGACAATGCGAACATTCGACTTTCTTCTTATCGAATCAGGCAAGTACCGAAACATCTTTGGCATGAAAATATATTCACGACCAAATGCCATTTCTGCGCGAAATTTGAGCCGCAAAGATTCAGCGCTTTAGTTTGGAGAAGAATACAAGGTACAAATGTAATTGCGCGACACGCTTTGCATACACCAGCTCGTAAAAAGTTGGCGACCGTGTAGATGGCCAACAGACTAATTTATAGCCTGAATCAATCCAGTGAAATCCCCCTCCGAATAACGTTTCCGTGTTATTGCGGAGACTAAAATTGTGATCGCAGGGAATGTAATTTACAATACTCAAAAGTAATGGGATCATTACAATGGCCTGCAGTGAGCAATCGTCGGGTACACGAACCCACAACATGTCGGAGCAGTACATGGAGCTTCTTCTGAGTTGTTCGAACTAGCAAGTTCGCTTGTTACTTTGTGACGCATGAGCAATTCAGTACTTAAGACGCTTTGTTGCTGTAACAAGGGAAATTTGTAACGAAGGAGCCACTTTCGGGGTCTTGATGCTCACTGATATAAACATTATTCGCTTCGATGGCACGTTCTAAATGCGCATCGAATATGCCGTCTGAGCTTCCTGTGCGAAAATTAGCGGCAAAGTGTTTTAAACTACCGGAGCATCTTGGAATTAAAACGCTTATTCCAGGCGCACTCGGTTCAGGCACCCCATAACACCTAGCTTCCTATGCACATTTAGACAGAATCAATACAGCTCAACTATCGTTTCTGTCTTGCACACGCAGACGTGTCAGAAGAAAGGCGACTGGGCGGGTCCCATCCAGGACGACCGAGCCATCGCATCCTACCACTATCGCAACAATGAGTGGCAGTCTTTCCTCACACCGGACAGCGTCACCAAAATGGTACGCGCTTTTTATAACTTAAACCCATCCACCCACGTCACGGTACTGCTCAGCGCCTGACCCAATGAGTGCTTCCGGATTGTAGGCTTTGCCGTTAAAGTGAGTTTGGGCGGTATAAAATGTTCCGATGAAGATGAAGGATAACTAAATATATAAGGCTAAGCCATACTCTACATGGCGCATTCTGCTGCACCACCATTGATTACGCAGGTCTCAGGTACTGTTTATAAACTCTACGCAGAAGCATTCGTGCGGTAAAGCGTATATGCGTGTGGTTGGGCATAGAATCGCGTACTGCCTTGTGTGTCGTCCTCACACTTTTCTGTTTCTCCCCCGTACATGTGCTTTGTACAGTATCGTATTCCCCCGGGGCAATGCACAGGAGGACATGCAACTCGATACCCTCGCATGCTGCTTCCCCTTCTCTGCTTTCCCTCTTCTAATCACGTGTCTTTCCTGTTTCACCCTGAAGATGCGACTTGCGCTGAAGGTGAACCCAAGCGTATGCGTGGCTGCCTACTACGTGGATTACGAAGACTACACGGGCCTGTGCAACACGAACCAGACCTTCCCGAGACTGACAGCAGTGCGCCACGTGCTAGACCAAGTCCGGAATCGCTGACTGTCATCAGGCCACTCCACACTGTCCGTCGCTGGAAGAGTTCCAAAATGAAAAGTGTCGCATGTCTTCTCAAGTGCCTATGTCTTATTGCGAACTCCTGGCCCCTCAGAAGAAACACTCACACGCCGGACCAAATCGCCGAACGAAAACGTTTTTATGAAGTCTGTGAAAGGCGCCATAGGTTCTTTCGTTACTCCGAAAAAAGCCTCCCCGTACTTTACTTACGAGCAGAACCTTAACGCAGGTGCGGAGCTTTCACGAGATTTCGTTCGACAGTACTTCGAGCTGCCTTCCAGCGGCCAGAACAGATTTAACTTTCAAATGTTCAAAAAAAGTGCAAAGTTAACAAGGAGTTTAACGTTAGTGTTGATCAACACTTACCTCATGTGATGAAGACCCCGTGATTCAAAAAGTGTGAAGCGAGATGGGGCTGATATTTGTTTATTCATTTAATCATTTATTTATTTTTAAATGCTGCTCAGGCAGCAGCGCTGCCCTGGCAGGAGAGAGAACAAAATAATTTGTTGAAAGTAACAGCTCCGCATATTTTTATTTATTGAGGAGAGGCACACAGTTCCGCTGATACCTTGTGAGGGTAAATGTGAATTCTGATAAAGATTGTTCCAGGCGAAATCTGGGCGTTGTACTTTAAAGTGGTTCAGTGTAATGGATTTAAGAGGGTAGCAAACGTATAGGTATCGCGTGACAAGCCAGATTTGCGCCTAGAACGCTTGCAGGGGAACATACGTTGCAATTACCGACCTCGAACAGTTCTTTCCATATACGTCTTGTTATCTGGTTAGCCAAGCCAGTCATAGTTTTTGTGGAGAAATATGGCCACTGTTAAGCCGGTTAAGCCGCTAAAACCGCTTCAAGAAATGTCGCGTGTGATCATCAAACAGAAGCGAGGGATGATAATGGTGGGTATGCGCCATATCTTATTTGGTAAACAGCTAGCCTGGGCTAGCCTGTAACCAAATTTTTATCTGTTGTAGGCCGTCATTGCACCCGCCATCGCTTCGGTGGTGGACGACGGCTGTTGCGACGCGAGTCTTTCTTTCCTTCTTTATCTTTCTTCCCTTCTTTCTCTCTTCTGTCCGCACGAGGCAGCGGAGCAAGTGAGACAGTTACCGCGCCTTTCCCTTCCTATAAATAAATCAGGTGCTATCGCTGTGTTCTGTGCCCCGCAGGGGTAGTGCAGTGGTAAGACGCCCGACTACTGTGCCGGAGTACCCGGGCTCGAACCCGACCTCGGCGGCTGCGTTTCGATGGAGGCGAAACGAAGAGGCGTCGTGTGCTGTGCGATGTCAGCGCACGTTAAAGATCCCCAGGTGGTCCAAATTACTCCGTAGCCCTCCACTACGGCTCCTCTTTCTATCTTTCCACTTTCACTCCCATCTTCCTCCCTTCCCTTCCCTTACGGCGCGGTTGCGGTGTCCACAGAACACAAGTGAGACAGTTACCGCGCCTTTCCCTTCCTATAAATAAATCAGGCTGTGTTCTGTCCGCACGAGGCAGCGGAGGCTGTGCTGTGTGCCCCGCCGGGGTGGTGCAGTGGTAAGACGCCCGACTACTGTGCCGGAGTACCCGGGTTCGAACCCGACCTCGGCGGCTGCGTTTCGATGGAGGCGAAACGAAGAGGCGTCCGTGTGCTGTGCAATGTCAGCGCACGTTAAAGATCCCCAGGTGGTCGAAATTACTCTGTAGCCCTCCACTACGGCTCCTCTTTCTCTCTTTCCACTTTCACTCCCACCTTTCCTACCTTGCCTTACGGCGTGGTTGAGGTGTCTACAGAAAACAAGTGAGACAGTTACCGCGCCTTTCCCTTCCTATAAATAAATCAGTTAAATAAATCAGGCTGTGCTGTGCGATGTCAGTGCAAGTTAAAGATCCCCAGGTAGTCGAAATTACTCCGTAGCCCTCCACTACGGCTCCTCTTTCTCTCTTTCCACTTTCTCTCCCAACTTCCCTTCCCTTACGGCGCGGTTGAGGTGTACAATGAAAGCAAGTGAGAGCCCCGCCGGGGTGGTGCAGTGTAAGACGCCCGACTACTGTGCCGGAGTACCCGGGTTCGAACCCGACCTCGGCGGCTGCGCTTCGATGGAGGCGAAACGAAGAGGCGTCCGTGTGCTGTGCGATGTCAGCGCACGTTAAAGATCCCCAGTGGTCGAAATTACTCCGTAGCCCTCCACTACGGCTCCTCTTCCTCTCTTTCCACTTTCACTCCCATCTTCTCCCCTTCCCTTACGGCGCGGTTGCGGTGTCCACAGAAAACAAGTGAGACAGTTACCGATTATACTCGTGTAAAAAAAGAAACGATGCAAGCATGTTGCGCCATCTATGGAGAAGACATATAAATTCATAAAACATGTGTAAATTTTAAGCAACAGATAGGGCGCATTTGTTTAGATGCGTCTCTTGGTCTTGGCCTCGGCAGCGCAGCCATGGCGAGGCAGCGTTCCGCGTGCGTCCGCGGTTTGACAGACTAAGAAATTCAGGAATTGCTTATGAATTCGGACTCCGATGATAGCGGTGCCCGTGTGGTGCCTTGTTTTGAAAAGTACCACACCAAAAAGGTTTTCTAAACACCTTGACATCCTAATTAGGAAATAATTGTTTTGTTAATTAGTTGTAATTTTTTGTATTCAGTGCAATATCTATAAGGTTATTTTGAATAAAAGTGTTTACATGTCCTGCAGAGCATGGCAGTGCGTTACTATAAATTTTTCACGGAACTAACATGAAAAAAAAAACCAGGCAGGGGGAGTGCAGCGACGCGAAAAAAATCCCAGCAGTGAAAGGGTTAAAGCAAGTGAGACAGTTACCGCGTCTTTCCTTCCTATAAATCAATCAATCAACCAGGTGGCTCAGCTACAGAGCCAGTAGCAGGCCCGTGCATTTTCTCCTTTTTCTTCCTACAGTGACAACAATATACATCTGAAACGGGTCTGAAAGCGTGCCCTGGAGCTGCAGCGTCCTCTCAGAGTTTCGTTGGAGCAGCGGTAGATGGCACAGGGGTCGCGCACAAACTTTACCTATCCTCCACGTCGAATTCGTCGTATTTTCGCCTCAAGTGGTCCGAAATCTGGCGCCCAACTTCGGTCATTTACAGCTGTGGGTCCAAATCCTTTACGTAATGAAACGTCATTTTGACATCATCGCATTTCCCACCACACAACGTCAGCCAATAAATTATAAGAGCTGATTCTTGACAGTGGGCTGTACATTTCACTCCATTCCTAATACAAGAGTAAGTGCTTTCCTCTCTACCATGTGCACCTTCGTTTTCTCTCCACAATTACTTTCGTATACCATCCAGGCATCAGGAACATCCATTTTCACTCTCGTCATTTTTACGCCACCGCAATTTCGCGCCACAAATTTGAAACACGTGACTTTTTGACAACCTATCAGAGAAACAACATGGCGTCAAACGGCGACCATGTGTGGCGAAAACAGGGCCCCAGCTGCAGTTACTTCTTTCTCAATTTACACGTGCAACGATATTTTTCATTCGTCAGCAAAGTTTGCACCCGATTTGATTGCGAAAGAAACGTCTCGGCGTTCGTGTGTTGAATCACTGAAGCGAAGATAGAATATCGGGCATAATGCCACCCATTTCCTTGTAGACCGGCTGTTTCTGCACTGCTTCGTCGTAAAGGGCACAGTCACGCTTCAAATGGGCTGCAGTGTGGAAGCACGGTCATTGCTATCAACAGAGCGCGCAATAACCGACTGCCATGGCTCGTCGCGCGCGCATTCCAGACGCGATTCATGCCTTGGAAAAGCAGTGAGCGTCTTGGACTAAAATCCGTCGAACGGCACTGCGAAGCGACTGCTGTAGCACCGGACGGCGATGGAAGACTTGTACGAAGTGGACGACATGGACAATATTGACGACTTCAACGTCACAGTGCCGTCTGCGTCCGCGACGGCGGGACGGGACTGGTGGGCATCGGCTATGCAAGACGAATTGTTGAAAAAGTACGGACGTTTCGTTCGCATGCAGAAGAGGCTTCGGCTGCAAGCGAAATACGCCAGGTTCGAAGAGGAGGAACGACGCCGCATGAGAGCCGTATGTATGCCTATTTAACTCCTATTTAACTTCTACTTTGAGATGTAAATAAGCTTTAAAACAGAGTTGAGGAGACGAGCAGTTAACAGGGCAAGTATGTACTACTACACGCTCATACGCTCATGCTCAGTGTTCGTCCTGGTTTTTGGCGCCGTTTTAAAATTAGCCTGCACTTCGCGCCCCAGTGAAGACTAGTCATGCCAAACAATTATCACCAAACTAAAATTCCAAGAAGGACGAAAAATGTTCAGACGCATTGTTAGATACGTCGTCTGCCGGTTTGTTTAGAAAAATACGTTTCGGAGAACAACCCTTGTCTGTCACTGGCGGTTGTGGCACTGCAATGTTAGGTATGTAGGCAGCAAGAAACGCAGTTCTTTCACAGAGAGTATTTAGAGAACCGATTTTTTTTTTTTTTTTTTGCATGTCGTAAGATTACACCACAGCAATCAGTATATCTGCAGGTAATCTCTCAGGGTGCTTAGCTTTCTTTTTTTTTTTTATCGCCGAACTCCTCAGTTGTGGGTGGGACCTACAG
>JAJIZL010018695.1:470349-494734 GCA_023969395.1 Amblyomma maculatum | reverse complement strand
TAAAAAAAAAAGACAAAGTACCACCCCCAACGCTTTACTTGTACTCGTCTATATATATCTTCTTTTCTTTATATATATATATTACTAAACTTGAGTGAAGAAATTTACCCCAGAGCGGAGGAAGCATACCCTGCTCCTAATAGAGTGCGTTAGATGTCATGTTAAGCCCTTTTTACTTATGTAGTTACTCATTCCTCATTGGATGTTACTACTGTGTGGCTATTCATATTGAGTTTACTCAACATTTTGGTGCATTACTGGAACGCTTGCAACATTTTAATATTACTTGCTTCGATTTCTCGCCCTATGACGGAACGAATGGTCTTGCGAGAGGTGTCACATGCGCAAGAAGCAAAATGTTGGGTGACAAAGCAAAACGTCCCCTAGAGATACGCGTTGCCAGCGATTCTTTCCTTCGCAAACTGCGCTGCTTTCTTTCCATGTCCAGGATAAACCACGTGGCATAAACTGCGAGCTGCATGCTCAACTGTTCTGAACCCCGTTTTTGCTTGCCGAAATATATATAAACGAAAAAGAAAATAATATATTTTATATGCTATATAGATTTTGGCGCTGAGTGTGCCAAACAGTGCGATAAACGTTATGAACACACCAGCAGTCGACGATATCCCTTCGTGCGCATGTGGAAACTCTTGCAGTTTGCCGATTGGCTCCTTCGTAGTGCACGTCCCAGGTAGCACAAAGCATTATTATAATTAGTTATCGATTTGTGAGTGTAGAAGTAACATTATTTATGTAATGTCAAATCAACGCTAATGTTTAGCATATAGCGTTATTTGTTGTTTTAAATGTTTACGCAAAGAAATCTAAATATATATGTTAAGTTAGTAAAAAAAGAAAAAAAAACATATGCGTAACATATTGCAACTCTGCAAGTTGTGTACTTACTTGTTTGACATATTTGTTCCGTGTTCAAGTGGAAATCAGCATTACGAACAAGCGCAGGTGCAACATGCAAATACATAACACGTGAGGATGGTTGCACCATAATAATTCGTGCTCATGTTGAAACAATGACCAGCATAATAGAAGTCCGGACAAAATTCGTCATTAGCATTACAAGTATGTTAAAGTTCAAGAAGCACTACGAATTGTAACATTAGAAGAACGTTACTGCGTTAAAGAAACATTCCAGGTCAAATTAAGCTTATTTCAATTACCAACGTAATTAATTACCATTGTTCTAGGACTTTTTCTCCCATTTTGCGGAGTAACGAAACTTTGCAACTAAACATCTTGGAAAAAAAAAAAAAAAACTATACTTGTTATAAATTTTCCCCTGAAGCTGCTCATTGGTAGCACATGAGCACGAGTCCCATGTTAACAGCTTAAAGAAGAGGAGTGCTTGAGCGTTACATGCCCTGCAGTTGTGCTCTATGTTGTGCTGCCCTATTATCAATGTTGTAGCACTCTTCACGTAAGGTAGGTTGAAGCTGCTCGCAATATCACAGGCGAGCAATATCACATCCAGCTGGGACATAAAAACTGGTTCTGATTCCTCAATTTTTATTTTAACGTTATCCTAATGTCGTTGAATGGTATGGTTGCAGCAATGTTAGAACAGCGTTATAATAACGTTTGAACTACACTATAGAACAACCTCTAAAGCTCAAGCAAACAATCGACGCTCGCAGGATGTTATAAAAAAAAAAAAATGGAAGGATTTCCATGCATGTCATTTTTTTTTTCTCATTGGCATGGCAGTACGGTATAAGGAGGCATGGGACTGCGCTTTCGCATAAAGTCAAGCTCTCGTGTTGCAACACTGGAAGGAAGCTCGGATTGAAGGAACGTCGTACGAGTGTGCAATAACAATGATTAGATAAGAACAGAAAGCTGGCATGAGTGTGTTTTTCTTTCTCATATGAACAATCTTCAATTAACGTTTTATATCCTTTTTTTTTTTTATTTTAACTGTGAGGAATTGTCAAACATTCCTTTACGCTGTGGGCAGCGCTGTCATGTGCCGTTGCAAGGACATTCGGCTCGCAACAGCTGCAAGTGGTCATCTGCTTTGTCAGACTGAATAAAATACGACTGAACTTCACTTTTCTTTTGCGGATTTGATGCCCGCTTCTAGCGCAGCTGCTTTAGTAAAGTCCCAGCTTCACGAAGCTGAGTGAGGATTCCGCTCCGTTCATTTCACAGCTTTACAGAGCAGGCACTTCACGTAAACAAGCTAAGCCTTGTCTAGCGCACACATTCATTTCGTTATTTCGTCCATTAATTCTGCACATTCTATTGAGGCTTGTGCAACATACCTATCGTCTCCTGCAGGAATATAGTTTTTCAAAGCGACCTCCACCAAAAAGAGGCAAGAAAGATTGATATATCCTTGTACTCTGGTGACGAACCTCAGCTTATCTTATCTGGCGAAGTCAGCTTGTCTTGTTTGATGAAGTCGAAAAACCTGAGTTGTTTCAAGTCATAAAATTAATGGAGGCAAACAATGTGTTTTGTCTCACTGCAACAGCTGTGAGAACTTACCGTGAGCTTTGACTATCTGCAAAAGATGCGCAGATATTCCTAGCCAGTACATGCGTAAGCATTCTTGCTGTCTCGCTCGCGATTTTTAGTAGGCGATTAAGGTCTGGTTTCATTTGAATTAAATTGCTTTATTGGTGCCTTTATATCTTAACTCCTGATTAAGTTTGAATTAGAAACATTTCTCATTAACGCTTAATTAAATATCAGTTATTAATCATTAATTGTTAAATTTCTGGTCATTAGCTCTGAACTAATTCAGTGTTACCTAATAATAGTGCTATAACTATTTGGAAGCTTTGCAGAGTGCACTTCCAACTCACGCATTATTTCCGGCCTGTGCAGTACCTACGTTATTAGGTATTTATTTGGTGGTTATTATTTTTGGAACCCTCGGTGTCGTTTGGTTTATGGTGTTTAACGTCACGAAACGACATCTGCTACGAGGGACGTCGTAGTGCAGGGTCTGGAATTTTGACCACCAAATGCCCCTTATATTTATTTGTACTGGCATCTCACATTATAAGTATACTGAGGTGGTATGGATGTGTTGCGTCACGGATAGATGATTTGCTGTAGAATTTGCCGTTGAACGCCTGCACATTGTTAAAAGTGAAACTATGAAGCTATAAGCAACTTGGGGTAGAAACTGGACAGTGTTTCTACACGAGAATTTATTTCCTGGCACTGGTGCAAATAAATATTCCGTTCCTCAAACAGATGTAGTGTAAAGGCAGTTTATTCCACAATATTCGCATGCGGAAGTATCGCCACGCTTTGTCGGGCGTTACCGCGGGCGAAATGCTTTTTGCTGCAGAATTTGGAAATGGCGCGACTCGTGTACCAATCTCGGAGGCCTCGGACTGTGTCAGATGTGTAGCAGGCGGCGCCCTCTCTGCTAGCGCTGCCAAGCGTCGCGACGTCGCGCGTCGCCTTGCGAGTGGGGAGCGGCGAGAGTACCCATACGAGCCTTTGGGCGACCACTCCGACCACTCTCATCGGGTTTCCGCCGAGGTTTTTCAATTTGGTTTTGTTTCACTGCTTCCTTCTCCTCCGCCTTTTTTGCCCCGATTATCGGATCGTAGAAACCTGTGCGTGTGTGCGCGCGCGGTTCGCTGGCCCGTCCGCCGTGTCCGTTCGTCCGTTTTCTACCTGTTTTTTTGCTCATGCGTCTGCCTATTCTCGAACCGGGCAAATGACGTTTTTACGCTGGGCGCTACCGTCAGATTCTCCCAGATGACTGCTTTTTATAGAAAGTGCTGGCCTCTACGTGAACGAGGTAGGCCTGCCTCGCCGACTCTCATGTGCTGTGCGTGAAGCTCTCAGTGGCCGGCCTCGTCTGCTTCTAGTCCTTCACGATCCGGGCGCCTGACCCCTTGTGCACCCGCTCCAGCTAGCGCCCAGCAAGCGAAAGAAGATCGCCGCATACTTCAGCAGGCAGGCACTGCGCCCGAAAATCTTGCTTGCTGATCGCAATGGAAACAAGCCGGACGGACCTGCTGATGTGCTTTGCTTGAAGACTTGCCGCCTTCGTGGGACTTTCGCAAAGGCAGCCGCTGCGCTTTTCGCAGCAGGATTTTCGCAAGATGTTTTTCATTCGTGCCGTGACCATGGCTAGGCCATGCGTGTGCATTATTGCTAGCTGCTGTGCAGTCTGCAAATGACTTTGCGAGTGTCGCAGGGTTAATGGTTGTCTACCGAAAGGATTCCGCCAAGGTAAGCAAATACACAGAACCCAGTGCAGAAACTGAACATGATCTCTGGGAACTTTGGGAGATCTGACTTCGAGATAGGCCCGTCGTGAAAGGAGCCAGTGCGAATGCTTTTCGTGCTTTCGGTAAATGAACAGACAAAAAAAAAAAAAAAAAAAAAAAAAGGAAAAGGGGGTCAACTAATAATTTCTTAACGCTGAAGCTTTTGCTACGCGTCCGCAGTAGCAGAACTGATATGCGTTGCTTGGGCGTAGCGCTGTCAAAAGTCGGTGTGCAAATAGAACCGAACCGGGCAATGAACCGTGGCTTGCGGAAGGCTTGACTGCTCCCTCAGACGTCGGATTATGTAGCTTCGTGCGTTTGTGCGCAAACCTTCCTTTTCGGCGTGTATTGCTTTCTGGTTTACTAGCTGTAGATGCCGTGTTGTCGCTAGCCCGAATCGACCGACTTCTGGTTCGCTATCGTGGCCGCGAGGCGTTGCTTCCTTCAAGGGCGTGTGGTATGTTCATGCAGCCTTGACGTGCGTTTGACTCCGTTTGGCGTCACTACTTGTGTTGGAACAAGCAGCGATGCACATATCCGCCTCGACTATGCTGCCGTGTCGAGTCCTATAATACGGATGCGACAGTCTTCATACCCGGCCCCGACTTGTCCCTGCGGGCGGAACCCTGCGATCGGTTACCCGGTGATGCAGCTTGCGGGCCGGTGTCGTTGACATTCCGATTTCCGGACACGATGTGCGTTTTGTCCACATGACTCTAATCAAATAGTGCTTGACGTTCGTTGACGGTTGAGTGCCGGCCTTATCATGCACTTCAAGGTACGGATTACCCGCATTCGCATTTTCATGGATTTCCGTCTTGCGTATGCAAGGTTTTTGCATCAATCAACGCGCAGTGCCGGCCGATCTGCTCCCCTGTGCCTACAGCACCCTAACATCTTTTGGCAGTGTGCACTGGCACACACTGTAATGAGCGCCATACCACACCTAGCTTGGGACTTGGATGTTTACAGCTAGAAAGTTTGGATGATTTGGAGTAGGATAGTGCCTATGTTCTAGCTCTCAATTTGACATATTTAAGCATGCAATTTTTACAGTTGGCATGTTTATTATAGTGATCATGCATATGCGCGAAATTTTTCATCCATGTCTGGATTACTGTAGAGGCTATGGTGAAAAATTTTGGCATTGTGCTATTCTGTGTTACCTTATTTGGTTTATGTTACGCGAAAAAAACTTTTTCATGCCTTATGCATTGCCGATTAATGATGCATGAAATCTTTGAGAAGACAACTATAGGCTCTGTTTGGCAGCTACATTAGCTACGTTGGTTCACTGATTGATGCAGCCATTTTTACATGTGCCCCATTCGTGAAGCATTTTCATATCTTTGAGAGCTTGCAGTTGTTGCTAAAAAAGCAGAGCACACTCAAAAAGCTAATTACCAGATTTAAGAGAGGGGTAAGAAAATTTAATATTTATTTTCCTTTTTACGCATCAGCCATTAAATCTGATGTAGGTGTATTATGCAGCTGTGCTGTACGAAGGGATACAGTTCAATTAGAGCTGATAGTTTGGTAGTCAGTGACGTATCTTTTGCAGATTGAAGCAACATGAAAGGGAATGTGCAAGCATGTATCAACGTGATCTGATCGCGTGACTGTGACTGTTCCAAACACTGAAGGCACACTCTCCTACTTTCATCCTATTTGCTTTAGAAAGATGCTTGTTTGCTGTATATGCCACATTTGACTATGGGTAGTGTTTTTCAGTTCGTTACTGTCAAAATTGGAGTTGCGCCGCCCTGTGGTGCTTGTCATGAGGCGTGCCTCGCATTTTCAGAACAGCCAAAGGCGTACGATCAGCCTACATCACCTCAAATCAATGTGTTCCCTGTCATATTGCTTCCTCTTGTACCTCTACAGGTCTCGGTGCTCCGCGTGGGTGTCCAACTGTTTCACAAGTGCTATGCGTCATTGCTGCACATGTGGTGGACTTCTAGTCTGTCGCATCTGCACCCTTTGATTGCTGAAACATTTTTCTTTTCCCTTTTTTACCTCTTAATGGTGTATCCAAATTTCTCATTGCATCTGTAACTTTGGTTCTTCAAATTTTTCTGCCACTCTTCATCTTTCAAAAAGGCGTTGTTCACAGCTTTGCAACGGGCATTAAAAACTCGAATTTTACAGGCATAATGGTGAAACACTGCAATGCCATGGAAAAGATCTAAGAAACAGCATAGTCACTTTGCAAGGGTATAAGGGGCCCACTTTCGTTGCTAATATATACCTTCATACTATAGCACACCATGCTAAAGCACAATTGATGTGCCAACTTCAGCCAAAGTTTTAACGATTGCAGTCTACTGCAAGGCTTCAATGCTGTCAAGGTGCAAGCGGGAAGGTTGTCCTTGCCCTGCTCAAAAATTTGAAGTAATACGAGGTGGACATCATTACGTTCCAAACTGCTCTGAAGTTTTCATTTCCGCAGGGTATTTGTTGGGCAATTTAGGTTCGTTTCCAAGATCACTGAGCTGCATGTGGTGTCATAGGGTTGCGACCGGGTTTATCTCAATCAGACTTAGTACCTTTTGACAGCCAATGAATTTGTGTTACTGAGGCCTATGAACATTTGCAATATATTTTCACTCAGTATTATGTTTTCAGATTGGTATGTAACCTCAGACTTGCTGTGGTGCACGTCTGGTCACATCACATGATCTCCGTGCGATATGGATTATATAGTATGAGCCAACAAGCCTTGTGGTAACAGCGGTCTGTGTTGTTGTCATCTGACTCTTCTTGTACTTGCATAGCGCGCAGCACTCTTTGCAGTTGGGAGCTTATTGGGATATTGGCTTTTGCCAGACCTGGCTGCCTGTGCATACTACACATACAATGGTAAAAAAAAAATAGTAATCTTTGATAGCTGGGTCTGTTTGAAGACACTATTCATAAGCAATAGATATGCAAGAATTGCCTTAAGCCTCACACAGAGGATGGGCTTTTTTTCAGTAGCTTCTTGTGCATGCAGCAAACCTCCTTGTCTACTATCTGCTATTTTTGACTAGCATTTCAAGTAGAGATGTGAACAAACGCACTGCAGGTGTTCTTCCACAAACAGCATTTGCGCGATCAATGATGTCATGTGACAAACTGTGGGTCTGTGGTTAGAACCAGTGCTAATGTAGTGAACTTCAACTGTCAAAACGTCTAAATGCTTTCAGACAAGCGGGTGAAGCGAGTTAACCTACCTCCTGTAAGCGAGTTAACTCGACCCACTTCACCGCCTACTTTACTCTACCCGACTGCGTGTATACGAGCCCGATAACTGGTTTTTACTCGACGGGCTTACTCGACCTGATTAAGAAAATTAAGTGTCATGGACAGTACAGCATGGCAGATGTCCATAGGTGGCTTGTGACAATCTGTTGTGGCTGAACAAAGCAAGTACTGCTCTCAACAATTGCAGTAATGTGAGTTCCCATTGACATTGCAAAGGAGTTTTCACAGAAAAGATTCAAGAACATCACCGTATACTTCAGCAGGCATACTTGGCTAGTTTGTCCTTGTGGGATTAATTTGCTCGGTTGTTGTTAGAGGGGTGAGCTCACTGGAAGAAGGCCCTTTCGTAATACTTCTTTCGTAATACTTCTGAAGCACTTTGAGAAGACTACAATCTCTGATGGCAACTATACATTGGGACACTGAACAGTCCAGCCATCTCACACGTGGTTCATTCGAGAAACAATTCCAAGGTTATGAGAGCTTGCAGTTTCACTTGGAAACAAGATTATCTAGATTAGATTGTTTCAGCCACAAAGGCATTAAATATTGCCCATGGCATTGCAGTGCTTCAGAATTTGACTATTACATTGCCAGCTGCATAAAAGGATACTGCTTCAATTTCGTAGTGTTTGGCATCTACATATGCAAATTTTCTGTTCTGGCTCGAACTATGCTGTGCGCTTAATGCCAGTACTCCTGACACCCCCCATGTCCCAATCCATAACATTTGCTCTATTCTCTGTCCCTATTCTCGGCCCCTATTCTCGGCACGACCATCATCCAAAAGGTGACCTGTGAACATCTGATCACACAGTTGGTCCTGGTTTCCCTAGTGACTGTGCATTCCAGGTTTAGTTTCAGAGAGAAGCAAATTGTTGTGTGAGTAATTTTAGTGCAGACATCGTTAGACAGAATATTAAAACAGATCAGTTGCATATCCCAACAAGATCGCTTATCTGAAACAATATCATATAAGCCCACCCTTGAACCCAGTATACATCTTGTGTTGGATTTCACAGCATCTTCGATGGCTATCTGATAATTTTGTTCATGTGCTTTTCGGTGTTGTGCCAAGTAGGACAAGTTTATTGGTAGAGAAAACATCATAACCTGCCAAATAGCCGCCTGTCATAGTATGTGTCTGCACTCATTACATCAATGTGCTTCATAATGCTGCCCCTTGTAGCCTGCTTATAGATACTGTTGGTTTTGAGCAGGTGGAGACCGAGATCACAGCCACCACGGCTACCCCGGCTGAAAACGGGTTGGCGTCGGCGTCCGATGAGGCCGAGCCCATGAAGGCCGGCGTGTTGTCCGGGGAGGCGACACCACCGGCGGTGGCGGTAATTGGTGGTGGCACTCCCCAGCAGCAGGTGCCGCAGTTCTCAACTGTGGATGTGCCACTTCCAAAGCCTGGCGTTCCCCGTGCCATCCTGACCTGCCGCCCCAATTCGCACCCGTTTCCCGAGCGGATACTGAACCTCGACCAACCTGCCAAGGTCGGCCGATCGGTGGCCCGTTGTCGGCAGGCGCCCAACAATGCCATCTTTGACTGCAAGGTCCTGTCGCGGAACCATGCCCTGTTGTGGTACGAAGGAGGAAAAGTGAGTGATGGTGAAATTGCTTTCATGCTTTTTTTACGCAGTTGCATTCTCGGCCACCTTTGCCAGATGCACCATGCCATATGTTGCTTGTGTTTAGCAAAATCTCCTAAGGTGAAGTCCATTTCTCTTAAGAGAGTGATCACTCATCAGTATCTCTCTGGGCAAAGACAGATGCTAATGAGTAATTACTTCATCAGCCATTTGTTACAGTGTGGAAGCATAGAGCATTTGCTGTGTGTCGCCCTTTGAAGCCGCTGCTTTATATTTGTCAAGACTCCGAGGGAAACAAGTTTGGCATTTTCGTTATGTCACCTATAAAGAAGCTTGTTTCTCAAATATCTCGAGAGTTTTTGGCCCTTTCCTTGTAAAAAAAGTGTGCTTGTTATGCGAGTAAATATGGCATTCACTCCACACAAGAAAAGGGTCAAACACTGACAAGATATTTATAAAACAAGCTTCTTTAAATGTCTTATAACGTAACAGGCAATAATTCTGTCCTAAAGGAGCACAAGTAGAGTTCACTCGAGCACAACTCTTAAAATTCAGCATGAAACCGAGCAACATGTTGCTACACTTTCTAATATGGCAGGGTTGAACAGGGAAACAGTTAGATTTGCAGACCACCAGTCAGTGGACCTATTCGCACCAATTCCAATCATCCAGCCTTTCCAAAAGTTAAGGGGGCAAAATACATCTCGCAGAGGGCTGAACATATCAAGGAGAGAGGTGAAGCTGAAGTCTAGCTCAAACCATTTGTGATCAAGATCTTTAATACCTCTGCTAACATATTTATTATTGCTGGTTTATCCTGTAAGGTGAAGTATATAGGCCTGACTTTGGACGGAGCTTTATATTGTCGCCTAGATAGCTGTGTCAGCATCAAAATAAGGTTACTTGCTATCATTCGCCATCTTCATTCCATTCCAGTGGAGCAAATGGATAAACCGGAATTGGACATGAAAAAATCCTAACGGGGAGACTAAAAATGAAATTGACTGCATACTGTGTCCTAACCCCGCCATTATGCAGGATGTAGAGGTAATCGGGAAAGTGCGATGCAGTGACCACAGGATGGTGAGGTCCCGAATTAGCCTAAATCTGAAGAAGTAACGCAATAGATTAGTAAGAAAGAAACCCATCAACGAATTAGCGGTGAGGGGGAGGGCAGAAGAGTTCAGGATCTCGCTACAGAATAGGTATTCAGCTCTAACTGAGGATGGCAACATTACCCTAGAGGCAAGGAACAATAATTTCAGAAATATCATTACTGAGTGCGCTGTAGAAGTAGGCGGTAGGATAGTTAGAGAAGATACCGGTAGGCTGTCTAAGGAGACGAAAGATTTGATTAGAAATGCCTGAGTATGGAAGCTTCCAATCCAACAGACCAGATAGAATTGGCAGAGATATCAAAGCTAATGAATAAGTGCAAATGGCCGATATAAGGAAGTATAACATGGAGAAAATTGAGCATGCTGTAAAGAATGGGGGAAGCCTTAAAGCGGTGAAAAAATTGGGTGTAGGCAAAAACCGGATGTATGCGCCTTCATGAATTTGGACAAGGTATTCAAAGTAGCCGAGGAATTCTATACTGATCTCTACAGTAGTCAAAGTAGTCGGGGCAATAATGAGATTGGCAGTAGGGAAAAGAAGTCAGACGTTCCGCCAGTGATGAAAGACGAGGTTAAGAAAGTGTTAGAAACTATGAAAAGGAGGAAAGCAGCTGGAGAGGATCGGGTAACTGTAGATTTGTTGAAGGACGAAGGGGGGGGGGGGGGGGGGGGGGGGGGATTTCATGGAAGAACGCAAACATTATCTTAGTTCATAAGAAAGGGGACGCAAATAGCCTGAAAAATTACTGACCAATCAGTTTACTATCTGTTACGTATAAGGTATTTACTAAGGCTAATAGAATCGGGACCTTAAACTGCAATCAACAAAAGATCAAGCAGGCTTTCGAAAAGAGTACTTTACTATCGTTTGTATCCATACCAGCCATACCGATCTTATCAACCATGTGATAGAAGAATGCTCGTAATATAACCAGCCCTTATACATAGCATTCATTGATTACGAAAAAGCATATGACTCAGTAGAAACCACGGCGGTCATGCAGGCATTTCGAAATCAAGGTGTAGACGAGCCGTGCATGAAAGTACTAGAAGATATATATATAGTGGCTGCACAGCAATCATAGTTAGCCAAGAAGACACAATCGCCCCGGTACTATTCACAGCTTCAGGGGGCTTCACAGGGACTTGGAATGGGAGCAGTTAGGGATGTCTACTTAAGACAGGTAGTAACCGCAGATCTGGACCATAAAAGGGAAATAACAAGGAGAATAACATTGGGATGGAGCGCATTTGGCAAGCACTCGCAAACTAGGACTAGCAGCTTACTGGTATCGCTCAAGAGGAAATTATGCAACAGCTGCATCTTACCTGTACTCACCTATGTGGCTGGAACATGGAGGCTAACGAAGAGAGTTTTACTTCAGGAGGGCTATGGATGGAAGGAAAAATGGTAGGGTTTACGTTAAGAAATGGGAAGCGTGCAGAGTTGGTTAGAGAAATAACCCAAGTCACTGACATTCTACATTCTAGTGGAAATCAAGAATGAATGGGCATGGGCAGGACATGTAGTGCGAAGAGAGGGTAACAGGTGGTTGTTTAGGGTAACAAACTGGATTCCAAAGGAAGGAAAGCACAGCAAGGGACGGCAGAAAGTTTGGTGGGCGGATGAGATTAAGAAGTTCGCAGGGGTCAAGTGGATGCAGCTAGCACAATAGGAGAAATATGGGAGAGAGGCCTTCGCCCTGCAGTGGGTATAGTCGGGCTGATGATGGTGACGACTATGATGATGATGATGCTATCTTCATCAGCCAGCTGCGCATTCATTATGCAAGAGAAAATGATTTTCACTTTTGTATAGCCAAAGTATGGGGCGCAATCATAGCGCGAGCATGTTCATTTCGCGAGAGTACAGTATATGACATCAAGGATTGATTTGCATGCCAGCTTCTGCTCAACTGTATGTAGCATACATCTACAGGCTCTTTCAGAACACAGCCCTTGCTTTCTTGGTCAATCGGTTGCACATAGAAGGGATTATGCAGTAATGAATGAAGGAAAACACCTGGTAGTACTAGTAGATAGCATCTTCCATGGTACATATTAGAGTACTTAGAAAAAAAAAGAATGATTTAAAGAGTAAAACAATTTACTGGCATGTGATGCCTACATGCGCAAAGTTTGTGCAGTGGAGCGTGATGTACTGGTCAAGTATGCGACAGGTGTGTACATGTCAAGATATATGGCTCTGTTGCCTACCTTGCTCTTTCTCTGAAAAAGCTTGACCCCCCACTTCTTGGTGCTTTGCAGATAGTTCGCATGTTGTGTGATTCATAGAATGCCATAGCAGTTTGCCATTGACTGCAGAGTAGAATTTGGCAGAGTAACGAGACCGTATTTTGGCCAGATTACGAGATTAACAAAATCGCCCTCTTAGGACATACCAGCTGTTATTCATGACTGACATCATCAAGAATATGACGACTTCCTGGGTTACCAAAAATGTGTTTTGCCCCTTCTACCTAGTTTTCTGTAGTAGCTTGCGTAGTGAGCTGGAATGGAAAGTACATAGTGCTGCATTCTTTGCTCTCAGTTTTACCTGCAAGACACCAAGAGCAGCAATGGCACCTTTGTCAACAACCAGCGGCTCAGCAAAGGTTCGGAGGAGTCGCCGGCGCAGGAGGTCTGCTCGGGCGACATTGTACAGTTCGGTGTTGATGTGGTGGAAAACTCCCGAAAAGGTGAGCCTTGGTTTCTTTTTTTTTTTTTTTTGAGACTTTGAAAACTCGTGATCTGCATTCTTTTTTTACAAAAGCTCTTGTTCAGAAGTCATTAGTATTATGTGTAACTTATTGTTATATGGTGTGTAATTATGTGTGTTATTTTCAGTGACAGCCATTTTATATTTGCCTGGCTTAGCATGGTTGCAGCTTGTGTACGCAAAGATATTGATCTTTAATAATTTTTTTTTCAGTGGCCAGTTGTTGGCATTTGGCAGTGTACAGTCGAGGCTACACAGAAATATTTTGAAATGAATCTGTCCTAGCTAGCTTGTGTTTAGTTTCTTTTTTCTTTTCTTTACTTGCGCGTGTTGCAAGACTTTTGCGTGCATTTTTACTGTTTCTTCCATTTAGTCTTACTTTTGTGACCAAACTTTTTTTACTCCGCAGTCACACATGGGTGCATTGTTGCCACGCTGCGTCTCTTTCTTCCTGATGGCAAAGAAGCAAAGGCCAGGTATTGCACTCTTTCTTGCTACCTTTATAACACAGTTGACCAATAGAGGTCTTATGTCTTTGGTGTCAAGGCTTTGGAAGTGAATACATTTTCCTAAAGCTAGCGATGTAACAAAAAAAGCCTCCGAGCACTAACTTCATCAGTGTTCAGGGTTTAGAGCACTCAACTGTTCTCCCATTCTGGCTGTGGCGGTCACATTTCGGGGAAAGCGAAACGTGGTGTCCATGTACTGTGCGATGTCAGGGCGTAGCAGACACACCTGTCAACCCTCCAGATTTTTCATCGAACTTTCCCTTTATAAGACCACTGCCTTGTATCTCCCAACAAGATTGCTTTGCCCGCACACAAATGGCTTCTGTGAAACTGGCACCACAGAATCTGCAGCTGCATCCTAATCACCAGCATCACCATTTAGAACGCTCCTGTACTTGGAAGTTATCTTGCTGTCAGAACGCTTTTGCATTCTTGTGAATTTTCATGCTTCGCGACATTAAAAAAAAAAGCGAACATTTTGCATTTTGCACAGTGTGTGGAGCGACGTCAGTGCGTCTCACTGCGGGAAAGGGGATTTGGATGTTGATAATCAATCTGTTGCTATTGAAGGGTCACCATCTTGGACCATGTTTTGAGCAAAGCTATTCCACCAGACTTTTTAGCTAAGTCCGTTATGGTGAGGTCCTTTCAAAAGGACTCATTGGGCACTGCCTAAATGCTTTAGCGATGCTTGTCACATGTTTGGCGCGAATAAGAAATCTCCCTATTTTTGATCTCTCCAGTGTGACAGGTATGATGGTAAAGATGTCGGTGCATATTAAAAATTCCCTTCTCTCATGTAGCCCTCGTAGCCCATGTCGCTCTGGGATGTTAAAACCGTGCCATATTCTCTCACCTGGGTAGCATGTAAGGACGAATCTGCTATTATGTAAGCTTTGAAACCTTGTGTTTGTGTGCCTTGATTTCAGGTTTACGCTATTGCTGATCCCGAATAGGTTGAAGTAAGGAATGCTGGTTTCCACTTCTTTCGGGCTTCTCCTATGCCCCTCCCACATATTCTGTGCTCATTGCCTTCAGGTTTCTTAACCTCTGCGTCTGATTATTTTACTGGTTAGGTCCGTGCTTCTTTTTGCTTACTGTCGTGCTCCCAACGCTGGAAAAGAGCAGTTGGACTTGTTTTTTTGTTTTTTTTTCCAGCTTGTTTAAGCGAATGTCACAGTTCGGAAACTGTTTAATGTTATGGGGACTTTAGTATTTCTGGTGACTCATTTCATCTTATTATTGAATGGTAGCTCACCAAAGAATCAACCTTACAGTTGCAAAAGGTGCTATACAGTTTGGGTTCAGTTGTGAATATTAGTACTTCTGTCTGTCAGATGGTGCTGATAGACGATTGTCTTAAGGTGTATTTTCGTGAAATGAGCAATGTTGTCAACTGTGCTGAAATTAGTTTTCGATGTCATACATTTGTCAGCAGTGCACTGCGGAGGTTATGCTACTGCTTGTATTTGTGAAGATGGGGTGCTTCCACCAGCTGATTGTTACCTAGATGTTTCAGGGAAGCCCGCCACTAATTTTAAGCTAAAGGCTTTGTGATGTAATGATCAGATGTTTGCAGTATGGTAATACCAGTGTTCGCAGACATCAAAAAAAAATAATGGTATCTATATAACCAACTGAATTCTAATTATTGTAGTTCTAGCACAGTACAGTACAACCTCGTTAATTTGAAGTCATCGGGACCGCGAGAAATCTTCGAATTAAGCGGGTTTTCGAATTAACCGAACACACCAAGAAATAAGACTTAGGCAAAAAAATTCGTTGCAGGAACGTGTTACCTTTATTCGGCATATTTTCAATTACTACTGAAAGTAATCAGAGATGCTGGTTTGCCGCGTCCGGTAGTTTGCGGCTCCTAAGGTCATGCTCTCGAGTTGGTCAAATAGACGAAACATCTGTGAACTTCCACCGCGGCACTCAACAAAACTGCGGATAACGTTCAGCGATCCGATAACTTCACCAAGAGCAGGTGCTCGGGAGGCTCGTCGGTGTCGTCGTCGCTATCGTCGCTGTCATTGCGCATGTTCGTACCAGCAGTGATCTCACTCTCCAAGTCAGAGTAGCCAGTTGTAGAGCTAGGTCGTTGGCCTTCTCCCGCAGTAGCGTTCCATTGACGGGAAGGTGGGCAGCGTTTGCTTTCTGCAGCCAGCAAAGCAGAGCAGCTTCCACATCTTGATACGTGGGAGCCCGCACTCGTGACCGCTTCGAAGAATAGGTCTTGCCGTAAGCCTCTAGTATTTTTTACTTGTTGCTCAATATTGTGGACAACGTCGAGAGGGGCACGCCATGCCTTTTGGCCAACTCGCCCTTCGAACAAGCGCTCTTGCCTGCTTCCTGGATCAAGCAGAACTTCTGCTGCAGCGTTAGTCTTGTACTTTGGCATTTCTGCACTGCTACGGTCACAAAGCTAGCACTTCTGCACAGTCCTGCCCAAAAAAACGGCACAGTAGCCGACCCCTAACCACAGCGCACAACACAAAGAAATGGCGCAGGCGAGACCGGCGCGGCGGTGGTGGTGGCGTACTTGCAGCGTCGGAGGCACGGGGGAAGAGTGGGCGAAGCACACCAAGGGATGGAGTGGGGGCGAGGTCACGTGATAAAAACCGGTATGCCCGCCGTGTTGCAGTGAAGCACGTCTTCTCCTCTGCAGGCGCGTGTTTCGGCGGTGCGCGAGGCGCACTGTGGACCGATCTTTGTGCAGAGAGTGCTCCGGCTGGGGCGCTTCACCTATAAATCATCACCATTACTATGTGGCTTTGCCTCGCGGCTCCGTAGGGCCGTCGTTTCGCCGGGTTTGCGGCGAAACATGGATCAGGCATTGCCGCATAGCAGTCCAAATTTTCGAATTAACCGGGCTGGCGCAGGCCGCCTGTTCGAATTATCCGGCCAAATTTACATTGGAAAATACGGGACCGCAGAAAACCTTCGAATTATCCGGGATTTCGAATTAACAGAGTTCGAATTATCGAGGTTGTACTGTATTTGAATCGCGCCAGAAATGCCCCTAATTGGTCGAGCCACGGCATGACAGGTAACTGTGTTTTAAATACTTAAAACATATGTACGTATTATTAATGACCAGCTGCAAATGTTATTGCTACTTTGGAATTATCTGTTATGAGTTAACTCTTACAGTTTAACTACCTAGGAAACATGTTTCACCTATTTTCTGGTGACCGTCAGCACTGAATTACTATGCCTCAGATGCCGTCTTATGCCAAAAAAAAAAGGGGGGGGGGGGGGGGGTTTAAAAGTTGATGATGGGCTTTCTAGAACACCTGGCATAGTTTGAAACCTTGATGAGTAAAGCTCCGGCAGCATGTGAATTTGGAGAGTTCACTTGACATAGCTCCTTCAGAACATATTTTTTTTAAATGTCTGTTTAATCACCAAAACCAAATGCAGCATTGTACATTTTCCACATTTAAAATCTTTTGTTTATTCCCTTCTGCTGCTTTGAACATAGGTTCCAGATGGTATGTGATGCAGTTTCACAATTACTGAATGAAGTAACTTTACAGAATTTGTGGTAATGATAATATTAAGTAAGGCTTTAAATTTAAAGTAGCATTTTCTTTTGGAACCTTCAGTCTTGTTTGCTCTTTTTTTTTTTCTTTAACAGGGCACCGCCTGATGTGTAAGAATTTTGTTTCGTACACTGCACTCAGTGCATGTGTTTGCATGCAAAAATGCCTCCAAGCATCTTTTTTGTTGAAATCTAGCAACTTTGAACTCTCCATTTCAAACAGTTTTCCGTTCCTTGAGAGTGACTACATTGAAAGAGCAGTGGTTTGTGCAGTTTGTCTACATGGTCCAGAATTTGTACTATATATTTTTTTTCTTTCTTACTGGTATATCCTCTCTCGCATATTTTTTTACCAGCCCATCAACAGCACTTGTTCCTGCCGGAGCTGGAACAGCGATCACTACTCAGGAGCTCTACCAGTTGTCCCAGTGTATCCAGGTACTTTGTTCTCTGCGGAGTTATTTTTAAGTATTGCTGGGGAAACATCCTTACAGTGCCACTTCTCTCAGTGCTCCGAATTTTACGGAGTCCGAAAAATATTTGAGTCATCTGCAGTTCATATTATTCAAAAGCAAGCATCCACCCGTAGGAAAATATATTTCCGCAGATCTTTTTTCAGCGGGCAAATTATTTGCGACTGTTGACTACCTTTTGATGCGACGTGTACGCATGACTGGCGGTCACATTGTTTGTGGTGTAAGGATGGCTTTAATGCTTGCACAGGTGGTTGCTAATCCTGCATTTGTATTGTCCGCAATATAGTGCAAGAGAGCGTTCTCTTTGGCACATTGAAATTCTGGCCGTTGTTCAAAATTCACTTTGGTTAGAGAATTTTTGCAGATTCACGCCGTATCGACATCTGTGTCACCCATGGTCACAGCGAGATTTGCTGTACTTTTGTGTCGTATTTCTTAAAACACTTATGTCAGAACTATTTATTCCGAAGATTGGGAAACAGTAGCCTTCTCCCACTTTTACTCCTGCTATTGACAGGGAGCAGTCTGCCAGACTGCTGTGATCATTGCCCATTGTGGTTAACCTGCATCCTTTGACAATGCACACTGCCAGAATGGAATGGGGGACACAACTCTGTGTGCGTACTGGCGTTTGAAGTTGTAGGATAGCTCTGCTTCAGCTCTCTGCTCGAGAAAGAAAAGACTGAAGTTTAACAGTCACTGTTTCACCTTCAAATGACTTTGATAGATACTGCGCCTTTTCTTTCTTATAAACCAGTTTACAGTGGAAGCGAAAACTTCACTATGATCACTATAGCAGGTCTTCATGCGACACAAAATTTGGCCTTCAAGTGACCCTGACCTAATTAAGTGTGGGTATCCACGATTTCGTGCTTTTCGCCCAAATGTATACTGTGCCTTCCTTTCCCCAAAACCTAACTTAAATGTAGAGGCAGCCTTGGGTTGTGCAAAGTCCGCATACATACATTACTCCATAGCCTTCCACTATGGGACCTCTTTCTCTCCGCTTCCTCTTCCATCTTCCTTCTTTTAAGTCTGGCAGATACAGCTCCTTTCCTTTCTTGTACAAGAAAAAATATTAAAACATGATCTTGACGTAGTCAAAGTCCCTCAGTAAACTAAATGTAGTGCCAACATGTGAAGATTGCCGCCTCCCGCTTCTCCGGCGCTTCCCTTTGGTGTTCGATCCCCCAAGTTCGACTCCCCCCCTCTTTGGCAGAGTTGCAGTTCGCGTTTTTCTTGCTTGTTGTGTTGGCTGCCTGCTTTCCCCCGTTGCAAAACAATGCGCGCGCATATCTTCCTGTGTTTTGCTATGGCTCGCGCCTCTTCGTTCGGAATGCCATATTGCTGCGCTTTCGGGTGCAACACACGTGGGCATGATGACAAATGGTTTATAATATTGTCTGCAGTTCAAGATGTGCTGCAGAGGAAGGTTTCGTGGCACCAAATTGGTTGGGTGGAATTCAACTCAATGCTATGGTCGTGGCTCTGTGAGTCAAGTGAGCAAAAATGGCGAGAATTGGTCTTAATTTGCTATTCATAGCGCAGTGAAACCACTATTAACGAGTAATTGCTCCTCTCTAACCTAATATGCCACCTTTACGGATTCATTCACTTTTTTGTCCTGCCAAATTCCACATGCCCACGCGTCATATTTTCTACTTTTCGCATTAGTCATCGATTAAGTTTAGAATAAAGCCTTTGGTTTTCAGCTCAGCTACTCAGCCATGCTTTTTGAGGCATTGTCGTTGTTGTGAATGTAAGCTAACTGCATGTTTTGAGTGTGTAGCCGCATTTAATGAAGCAGTGATGGCTCTTAGGCGGCCGGATAAAGCCACATATTTCGTGCTTTGCTTTCATTTGGTGTGCTGGTTCTCTGTTTCGCAGGCACGCATGCAAATGCTGATAGATCTGCAGCTGAAGTTGAAAACTTATGGAAAACAACTGTTGTCAAGCTTCTCAAGTTTACCGGGAGCTCGCAAGCCAGTCAAAGCTGCAAAGAAACCATACGCAGACTGTTGCTAAATTGTTCTCCTTTGCCGCCTAGTTACAATTTTTTTTAAAGCATGCCGCGTAGTTTGGCCAGCGAGTTGACGAACGACTGGTGCATGGAGGTGAAGGAGAGTTCAGTAAGACACTATTTTAGCTAAAACTATTTTAGCGGAAAATCCCTGTCGGCACTCGGTGTTGATGTTTCAGCAAAGGGTAATATTTTAATGTGAGCACACTGCGAGAAAATTCAAATTGAAATGCTCTGGTGAGACCCGGCGCCTGCTCCGGAGAGCGTGTGCTGGCCGTGCACCACTTAGGTGAAGCCACGGTCGAAACACAAGAGGAGGAGCGGCGGCACGGAGGAGGAGAGAGTAGATGGTACGACTTTTAGTTTATTGAGGGGCTTTAGACATGGCTAGGTGTAGGTGTCACAATTCAGTGACATTCACTCAAAAGTATAAGCTCCTTCCTTTCCCCAAAACCTAATTTAAATAAAGATTATAAAACACCGCAGATTTAAAAGCAGGTATTAAAGAGGTTATTGCTGCAACAAAGCTTTCGTTCTATCACTAGGTTCAAGCCATGCTTAAACCCATGCAATATTTTCTTTCATCTCTTAGGAGGCGCTGCACAGGGAACAGATCATCCAGAACAAAATGGCCACGCTCCAAAGGGTGGTCGCTGGCACACAGGAAGCAAGCGATAACAACTGGAAGGTGGGTAGCTGTTCTTGCTACGCGCGTACCTTGCTCGGTAACTGATTGAAAACCGCAGTGAACAGAATAGTGCTTAGATGGACGCTTAAAAAATGGTCAATCTATGCGTTCATTGTTCCGAAGCAAAAAAAACAACAACATTGATTCTCTTCCTGGCTCTTCTTGGATGTATTGAACGACAGCAAAAGACATATCTGTCACTGAGAGAATTGGGTTTAAAGGGGTAGAGACAGAAAATTTTTGTAACAGCGTTTCTGTTTTGGAATTATGCATGAGACATTAGAAAGCATGGATCACAACGTGAAATTAGCCTATGCTCACTAAATGTCGTGTAATTGAATGTATTCTACCATGCAGTTTCAGTTATGGTTTCAATTTGCTGAACTGTGGTTCCGACGTTAAAATTGTGCGAGGCCCACAAAAAACTCAATATAATAGCCCCTTGTTCAGTCACTGTCACTCCGGCTTCTAGAGCAACATATTGTAAGAGGTTGTGTGAATTGAAAGGACAAAGCAGCAAATATGTAATACTTCTTGTGTGCATCATGTGATCTCATACTCATTTGTGACGTCGGTACCTTCCTTCGATAACCTAACACCGAAGCTGCTGAATAAATCGATTAGAAACTGTTTGTTGAGAACTGCTTAATTCCATGTGGTGGTTGCCATGACTTTAAAACGAGCAAGGGTGCACTGTAGCTTCCAAAAATGGCGACAATCACTGCACACGTCACGGAGATAGCACAGTTTCTGCTTCAAAATTAGTGCACATTGAGTGCGGTTGTACGTTTTCTGCTTGTATTACAGTTGAAATATTAGCTCTGGATGTTAGCAAATTTAGACTTGTAGTTGTAGCGAGAGAGCTAGATTTTGGAAATCTCATTTTTGAAAAATGTATTTATTTTTCGGTAATATCTCGGCCCCAGAAGCCATTTACCCCTTAACTGCCCTAACCACTGAGCTATCATGGCAGGGCGAGGTGAGCATATGGCTATCTCAGGAGTGTAGCTGTAGAAACATGACTTGTTCATTTGAACGATCGTATGCGCTGGACACTGCTGAGATTCTTTTTTACCTGCATTCCCTCTACAAACACCCTTCGCATTTTATTTTCATTTCAATCATTTTACTCTTCAAGTGGTACAGTCGCCCTTCGCATTTTATTTTCATTTCAATCATTTTACTCTCCAAGTGGTACAGTTCGCATAGTTTGCTTTTTGTGCTGGCAAAAGCTTCACTGTATCGAAACTACGACTCAACACTACTTCATTAAATCGAGTGGGGGAAAATGCATGCATTTCTTTGGAATGAAGAAACTGAAACAAAAGGTTTGGTGCATTGTGAACCTCATTAAATTGAGCTTTGCTTTATTGAAATTTGACTGAATAAAATGTCCACATACATGCAGAATTTAGTCAGTGGAGGGATGGAAACTTTGGTAGTCCTAACTAGTCCTCTGCAAGTACTGGTTTTCTGGTACCAAGCAAATTCGAAGCTCATTGTAATTTTCTTCGAATATCTTTGAAGTGAACATATCGTATACCACTTCCACACAAAGGCTCGCCGACACAGTAATCGTTTTATACCATGTGTATTTCTAACACATAAGGCCATTACTTAAAGAAGTGTGCATTTAAGTGTTGTCAGGCTCATTTAAGTCGTGTCAATCTTTAACCAAGTTGGCCATTGGAAATTTAGGACACCAAACTACATGCTGAGCCACCATATTTGGGGGCCCTTCAACCGGTGGTATTGTTTGCAGTTGCGTCACTGCATTATTGTTGCTTTTAAGTGCAGACTGCATAGACATCTGCTAGGAGCCTAGGAATTAACCAAGGAGTGGGCACCTGGGTTGAGCATACACCACAGGATGCAAGCGTTCCACAAACATTGTTCGCTTGAGCCTAGTACTTCTAGATTTCGAGTACCTGAGTACCCAGCCGAATATTCGAAATATTTAAAGAAATGACCGACATATTCGAAAGTATGGAATATTCGTGCGGGCCTAGCCCTGACTAGGGAAACAGGGATACCGCTTCAGAAGTTTTAACGCTGTTTCGAAGGCACTCTTGGCGAGCTTGAAGGTCGCAAAAACAAAAAAAAAAAAAGAAAAACTGAGCACTAGGTAGGTTGACAGCCCACACAGATCATTAATTAGGGCGGCATCCCTATTTTAAACCATGGCACAAGGAAATTAATTCATTATAGTGAAAACTGTCACCGTTTTCCCCACCTCCGGGACAGCCAAAGTGCAGAGTGGTTACTGCAAAGCTATAACCGTCCATGCTGCTGCTTCCGTAGTGCTGCTATTGGTTAATAGTATTCGATGTATGAAGTAAAAAGTTGCACGTCTATTGAAAATATTCAAGAAGAGCTTGATATAACCATGTATTGATCATATGTCAGTACAATCAATAGATATTCAGAGTAATAGAAGTCATTCTTCAGCTACTACTCTTGGACGCTGTTTTTGTTGTAATTATTGGGCGTAAGTTCAACTACATACAGTAGAACCTCGGTGTTACGAATCTCACGGGGTCACAAAAAAATTCGTATCATCAAAACGAACAAAATAAGTATGTAGAAGCATGCGAAAGGCAGTCGCGCAGATCTGTTTACGTCCGAGAAGGTTTATTACGGTCGCGCAGTCACAGCTCGCCACTCTTGGCGCACACAGACGCGCGGGACGCATGCCTCCGCGGACTTCTCGTGGCGCGTACAACACAAGAGATGGCGACGTGCCAGCTGAGCAGTGCAACTAGAGGTCGCGAAGTCTACGATGTGTGGCCTGTATGCACCCACCGCCGCGTGTGCTGCCGTCTACTACTCATGGCTGCGCGCCGCTACAAAATTTTCGCAGCGTGGAAAACGATTGCGATGTCGGCCATGTGCGATCCGCCTGCCTCCGCATACTTATCGCGGCACTTGCAGCATGACTGGAGATGGCGACATGCGGGCTGCACAGCACCGCAAACTGCTCGCAGATCACAATCGCGGAGCCAGCCAGCGATGTCCGGTCCATGCACACCCGCCGCATGCGCCACCGCCAGCTACGGTGGTTGCGACGTCTGTGGTTTGTGGGCCACGCACCGCTGAAAACTTATCGAGGCGTGAGCCCGACAGAAAATTGCGACGTCGGCGTGGTGCAGGCCACGCGTCACCGCAAACTGCTCGTGATGCGTGCATACAGCATGGCTGGCGATTGCGGAGTTAACAATGTGTGGGCGGTGCATAGTGCTCAAGGTTGCGGTCGCAGCTCGCGCGTTCGTATCATTTGTTGTAGCGCGGGAGAGTGTTCAAACCATCCAAATTTTGCACATTGTACACAATGTACTCTGGCTGGGGAATTTTGCGAATTCATATCAATTGGATTCTTATCACAGAGATTTTACTATAGTACCCTTACTACCTACTGTATTTTATGTTGTCTAAATATGCATTTTAGACATTGTGTCCTTTTTTTTGTCTTTTTTTTTTTCACAAATGACTTCTTACAGGCCATGATCGAAGAAGACCGGTTGCTCAACAGGATCGAAACACTTGAGGCTCAGTTACAAGTCTGCGGAAAGGTAAGATGGCAAAATATGTTTCTTCAGTGTCATTGATGCTGCGTATATTGAACTTTGCATGCTACTCCACTTTTTTTCTTTTGCTAGTCTACTACAGATGATAAGCTGAGGGAGGAAATAACTCTGCTACAGGAAGAAAGGGCCAGGTATGAAGATACTGCAAAGGTAAGCTACATATATAGAAGCTCTGCTTTTGCTTTTTATGCTCTAGTCAGAAAGGGTAGAGCTCAGTGCCCGTCCTTCTGCAGGAGTCTCTCAAGAAAGTTCTACAGGAGAAGTTGGAAGCCCTCCGACGCGTGCAGGAGCTTGAAGTACGTTGCTATTCATCTTTCTTGCTTGTTTTCTTGTCGATAATGTTTCGTCGCCTTTCCTCTGGTCATTTGAGCCTCCGTTTAGCAAACCACAACTGAACAGTTTTGCAGATTAAAAGTTTTCATGTTTCTGCCGAAGATAACATACTTCAGTAACTCTACCCTGACGTTAACTGTTCGGAGTTTACATTAACTATTCGGAGTTTACACTAACTATTCGGAGTTTACACTAACTATTCGGAGTTTACACTAACTATTCGGAGTTTACACTAACTATTCGAAGTTTGCACTAACTATTCGGAGTTTGCACTAACTATTCGGAGTTTGC
>JAJIZL010018695.1:432874-470339 GCA_023969395.1 Amblyomma maculatum | reverse complement strand
AGTTTGCACTAACTATTCGGAGTTTGCACTAACTATTCGGAGTTTGCACTAACTATTCGGAGTTTGCACTAACTATTCGGAGTTTGCACTAACTATTCGGAGTTTGCACTAACTATTCGGAGTTTTGCACTAACTATTCGGAATTTACATTAACTGTTCGGACTTGAAATGACTGAGCTTTTGAGTGTGGTAGTACAAGCTGACTTTTGGTATTTGTTTTTTTTTTTTCAGTGCAGCTTGAGTAATTAGCGCTCTGAAAAATAGATTAGGATTGTCATCTCACTTGAGCATTTCTATTTTAACTTGGCTCTTGGTCTGAGCAGGCTTCCGGTTACGGATCGCAGGGGTTTGCAGAGTTCCTTCAATATGATACTTTTCTTTCAACAAACGCTCCAATTTCTGTTCGATTCTGCACTGCAGTACACAGTCTCCAACTCTGAAGATGAGTGTGCCCGGCTGCGGGAAGTGTATGACGCCGCTCAAAAAGAGATCAGTGCGCTGGCGGCCCGCACTGACAAGCATCAGAAGGAGATTGCACAGCTGCAGACCCAGCTCAAGGTTGGTCACACGTGGCAGCTTGCCACAGCTAACAGAGTGCCTGTTGGTATTAACAGGGTACTTGTAGACGGGGCTGTGCAGGTTTGGAAAAGAGCAGTTCTGATAACTCTTCACGAAGTCAAGGCCACGATGTAGTAAAGATTCGCTCGCAGGGCCATCCTTCTGCTGAGTGACTTTCTACAAGTGACTTTGAATGGGCCTTTTGTTGAGTGGAGAATTAATGGTGCCAGCACTAAGCCTAGAGACACATCTAGCTGCTTAAGCTTTCTTGACCAGACCAGACCAGGTAACGCTAATTATAATTTCCTTTCTAAGGGGGGAAGCGGGGATAAAAATGCGTCTGTCGGCATCTACTACACTCATTCTATTTTGTACTAAAATATTTTACCCAAAAGCAAACTCTAAGTGGTTTAAATAAATATTTTGTTTGGTGCCAGCGATGAGATATTAGACTGAAATCGCGAAAAGGCTGCAAAGTTCAAGGCTCAACTGCTGGCGTTTCCCGACCCACGTCTCCCCTTAAGCTTTCTTTCTTGACCAGACCAGGTAACACTAATTACAATTTCCTTTCTCCTTGAAAGGACGCTGAGGGACACTTAATTCTATTTATGTTTGCATGAAAACTTCTTGCAGTTGTATTGATGGTCTTTCGGCAGCAAAATGTTCATTGATGGGTAATTTGGAGTGGAAAATGTTTCTTTTACCACCGTCTGATATAAATGTAACATGACGACGCCCAGGCAATTACGGACTTAGTGGTCGCTGCTGAAAGTGGGTGCCATAAATACCTTGCCATGGAGATCCACAAACGAAAAAGTACCTGACGTCACAGGTGTATTTTTGGGAAAACAGCCTGTAGCAAGGACATATGTGCTCTGCTCCTGGCCTTATCTTGTTTGTTAAAGTTCAGTTATTGCTGAAGCAATCTTTTTTTCTTAGAATGCAGTAATCATTGATATAGGTCAACAAGACATAGATGTCTTGTTGTCTTATTCAGAGTTAATAGAGTTGATAATAAACTGCAGGAGGCTGAGGAACTGAATCAAGCCATGTCTGAGGAGAAGACTGCTCTAGAAAACCAAATCCAGGAGCTCCAGAAAGCCGAGCAGCTCCTTGCAGCCAAGGTGAGCTTGTCGGCTTAGCTTTTCCACCATTCTTCTCCAAAGTGGAAGTCTCTTTTGCTTTGTATAGGCGATATCTGAACCATCAATCTGTGACGTTTAATCCCTGGCATCGTGCATGGTTCTGTGAGGAAGCCTTTTTTCGCTGTTATTTTTTGATAACTTAGTGTTTACTGCTAGTATGTACACATTAGAGAACATGAATATTTGCCCGCTTCTGTTTTTGCAGATTGAGTCGCTGCGTGCAGACAATGATTTTGCCAAGGAGCAGTTGTCAGCCATGAAAGGTTGGTCCTCGAAGCTTGTGCGATTGTATGCTGAGCAAGGTAGCAAATGTCTTCTTTTTTTTTCTTGATCACAGCTCGCTTTGATCAAGTGAAGAAAGCACAGTATATTGAAGACGGTCTGGAAACACTAAACTCCGAAGACAATATGCCAAACCACGAAGGTAACTTTCATTTCTTCAGTACGCTGAAGTTTGCCGCGTTCCGGCAGCGGCACCTTTCAAAGAACAACGAACGGCTGGATGTTTGAGCTTCGGAATGAAGCATAATTTGCTGCAGTGCACACGTTTCCTCTGTACGCAAGAAGGCAATTTATGTTACGCAGTACCAGTTGTGCAATGTAGACTCTTCTTTGTTTTTCCAGATTCAAGAGATTCGGGGGGAGAACTGTTTATTGAAAAGAGCCTTGCTGACGCAAGTATTAAAGGTGAACTCCTTTCCAGCATACTATGCTATGTTGTCTTCTGCTAATACAAAGTATGAATTTTGATCCTTGTAGCAGGATTCGAAATGCTTAAGTTGACTTAAGGGCAAAAAGCATGAACATGCTTCATACAACTGCAGTTATACCACAGTACAACTATTCATGACAGCTGCGTTTCATGAGGCAAAACGCAAAGCACCTATGTACTGTGCAGTGTCTGTGCCCATCAAAGAATCCAGTTGGTTGAAATTTTCTGTAGCCCTCCATTGTGCCATGCTGGTCCATCAGAGATATCAAAAATGTGCTGTATAGCTTAGGAGGTTAGATAGTTAGGCCAGTTGGTCATAGGGTAGATGAATTGGCCATACAATATAATTGTTGAAAATCTCGACTTGCCTTTTAATATGTACTACTGAGCTGAATATACCTGGAGTTTGGATAAGATATGCTTTGTCCGTTCCCTGCCACTTTCTTTTGCTGCTTATGGCATCTTGCCTGTTTGTTTAATGCTAGTCATGGTTTTGTTTTAAACTTGTGGCATCTTGCTTTAAACTGTTTGTTTAATGCTAGTCATGGTTTTGCTAGCTTGACAGGGGGATCATTTGCATTTTTCTTATTTCAGAGTCCCCGACACAACCTGAGAAAGAATCTGAGCTTTCAGAGAACAAAGAGCTCGAAATCAACCTCAGCTGTAAGCATGGCTTTCTTTCTCTTATTTCAGGGTCTCTGGTCGAACTGTGCAGAGCGGAGTGTGCTGCGACATTTTCTTACCGTTTTTTTTTTTTTTTTATTGTGCTCTCTCTTTAGTGAATGTAAAAACATTACGAGAGGAGGAAAAAATCCAGAGCGTCTTGTCGAACGAACTCCAAGGTGAGTTTGAACTTCCGACAAATTATCACCATCTGTTTGTTTAAGCCTCTAATGCCAAGGTTCGACTCCGAGTAGTACTTGTATTTTGCAAGAGTGCGCAGAATGGTTTCAGTGGCAAGCCTTTCCTACGTTGTGTTTTGAAATAGTTGATCACTGCTGCTTGTGAAGCTGATCTTGACTTATTCCTTTTTTTTTTTCAGCTAAGGTCTGTGAACTGGAGGAACAGCTGGAGCAGCTACAAGAAGACAAAAGCAGGCACGAGAACCGGCCCACAGTCGAGGAGCTCCAGGCTGAAATAGCTCGGCTTCGAGGTATGGCGTCTGGTCTGTTGCGTGTAGAATGTTCTTTACATGCATACGATGAACTGTATTGGTTGAAATCTTCAGTAGATATAAAAAACTCCAGAGTAATTTTGAGCTGTTGCTTACTGTTGTTACTGGATGGGAGCGCACGTTTTTATTGACTTTAAGGGCTACTAGTACTTCAGAAGAGGCATTCACTCTTGCTTGAGTCCATTTTTTATGGCTTGGTTAGAGGTGCCTCCGTCTTGGTGGTTTGCTCACATTTATTTCACAGCTTTTAGCCCCTGTCCCCTTCTGAGAAAAATTAAGAATTGAATAATAAGTATAGATAAGTGTATAGATAAGATATAAGATAAGTGTATAGATATAGATAAGTGTATAGATGTAGATAAGATATAGATAAGTATAGATAGATCTCTCAGAGATCTTATCTCGAGTTTTGTCACTTTTGCAGAGCTTCACGCATTAGTAATTTGGTTAGTTGGTTACCTATTTGGAACAACGTACATGCTTTCTGCACTGGTTCTGAGGAAAATTTTTTTGTCTCGTTGAATACATGTGTGCGTTATCAAGGCAGTTTGAAACTGCGTCACTCCCATCATTGCAGAAACTTAGCCATGCAACCCTCGGACTGCTACCACACTGCACAGCATGCATTGGCTGAGTAGCCAAGGTCCTTCCCCATTCTCCCAACCTCCATGCTGTGCATTACCAGAGTGATTTGAAATTTTTGCTTTTTTTTTTTTTTTTTTTTTTTTTTTTTGTCGCCTAACTTCTTCAGTAACTTGCTGTAAACAAGAACAGCTTCGTTATAACGAGGCGGCTCGGCTATAGTTGTGCGTCAGATATCAACATTGTACATTAGTGTTTTGTGCTTGACACATTTCTTTTGTGATGGAATGAACCATGGATTCCTTCTTGCTCACTTGGAGCAGTGTCGCCTGTTTCCCTCTGTGTCGTCTCTTTGTTATTACTAACAGGAGTGCTGTGTGTGTGTCTGTACTGACAGTGTGTCCTAACGTTGTCCTGCCTTGTTAACCCGTGTTAACCCATGTCCGACTCCCTTCCCCTACCACGTTTTTTTTTTTTTTTTTCTCTCCAATTTGTGGCACAACCTGATCCCCCTCCTGGCACGGGCATGCTCCACGTTGTGCTGTGCCCCCCTGTAGAAGCTCGTGAAATTGCCAGCCTCTACAGAAGACAGCAGTCGTGCATGTTGGTTCTGGTGCAAGGTTAGGCTGGCGAAACTGGTATATCTATTCTGTCCGCATGGCTTTTGCTTGGCTTTGTCAGCACGAAGGTTTGTTGCAGCAAAGGTACCATGTGAAAGTGTAGCCCGACATGAACGCTGGCATCATTCACTAAAAATGCAAATGTTGACTGCCGAGGATGCAGGTTGCTCGAGGCATGCATCATCATCATCAGCTTGACTATACCCAGTGCAGGGCGAAGGCCCTTCTCATATTACTCCAGTTAACCCGCTTCTGTGCTAACTGAATGCACTCAAACCCCTGCGAACTTTTGCGGTTGGGTAAAAATGTGAGCTGTTGTTCGGGCGAATAACTGAAGCCCTGCACATGAGAACATCTTGCTGCGCCCTTGTGCATGTGTCCCTGGATGATATTTTATGTTGTCATTAAACCTGGCAATATTGAGAAAAGCCTTATTGCTTGTTCTTTTAAGCTGCCGGCACTGAACTACATTCTGAGGCAGCATTACAGCATAGAATATAATGTGCATGTGCACATATGTTGCATCTCATGGTTGTTTAAGCCTAAGTGCAGTGGATATACTATTAAGCGGAAGTGGCTAACTGACTGTACACGTTCAAGTTGTTCATAATATTTTGGTGTAAGATTTACCTAGCACCTGAGGCGTTGTTTTATATTCTAAGCCATCTTTAACAATAAAGATTTCATAATATATCGGAGGCTAGATTTCTCTGTGTGCGGGCCCTTGAATACAGTTTTGGAAAAGGACTCTGGTAAGTTGCTTGGGATCTTTTAACAGTGCAGACCTCTTGAGAGTGGAGCTTACGTTTTAATTAATCCTTTAGTACTTGGACGGCATTGGCATGACCCGAGTATGGCTGCTTTATCACTTGCTCGGTACGCTGTCTTATAAAGAGCCATCGTGAAGCGCACATCTACTTTCTATTAATTTTCAAGCCGCTATTAATCATTCTGCATGCATTTCATAGTGCTATCCCTAGCTAAGTTTAGGTGCCATTTATATTCAAGACAAGTACACCCGTAAGCAAAAGGGGAGAGACCACACATTTTGACAGAACTGCATGCCAGCTCTTTTTTTCTGCCAGTGAAACTGTTGTTTCTAAACTGTGCATGGGGTACACTTCTAGATAAGCTTGCTGTGTTGCCCAAGCTATTTTGCCTTGCACGCCTTTTTTTTTTTCTTTTTCTTCCTGTAGAAAAAAAGCAGTCGTAGCAGTTTGCGTGGTTTCCCACTTTTGCCTCATGGGTGTACTTTTATTTTAACATTGCACGTTTTGCTTCTTGAGGAGGTTCGGCTTAATGCCTTCCCTGCTTCAGCTTTCAAGTGGTTCAGTATTACTGAGCTGCAACGGCTGACTGGATGTGTATGAAACCATTTCTGAAGATTTTTATTTATTATTTTTTTCTTCTGTTGTTCGGCTCCTTGCATTGCACAGAGCTGCTGTCTGAATCTCGTGAGAGGATTCATGCTACAGAAGCTGAAGTCGCTGCTATGAAAGGTGTGTACTGTCGCGGAAACCATTTCTTGTTGGTGAAAATTCTAGTTTTAAACAAGGGACCTGGCCACTTTTAAAAACAATTTTCAGTTTCTCGAAGGTACTGCATCCTGTCATGGTCTCATTGAATACAATACAGTGCGTTTAAATGTTTATTTTTTTCAGTGACTGAGGTGGTACTACACAAGTGTGATAGCAAGCTGTATATTTTAACTGTGAAAAATCATAATTGAAAAATAGCGCGCAATGGTGACGGAGACATATGACGCGGTCTATCACTCATCCTTGTCATTCCTCCTTTGTTGATTATCTTTACTTGCTAATATTCTACTACCATACATAGTAACAAAGTGGCCCACCTGACTTTCTTCTCTTATTATTTAAAAATTCATGCCTGGTAAAGCTGCATGGTGCGGAATAGAATAAGAAAAAAAAAAAAAAGATGTGATGCTAGGACAGCCTTTCCTTCTCGCACTGTACAAATGCAAGGCGCTGCATGTATTCCCTGCATGGGCTTTTCATATTTTATGCAGCATTGCAATTGAATTCCACTTCATACTGGGCTTTTTTTTTGTGTTGTTGAGGGTGGTCAACATGCTCATGTTTCAGTGTCAATCATTTCACATAAGTAATGAGTCTAAACCTGTGTTCCATAAGTTAAAACAGTAAGAAGCTAAAAAATTTGTTGTTGTTTAGTGTGCAACAAAAGACGGTGTGGCATGCAAATAAGATGATATGCCCTCATTATAAGAATCACTGATATGCTAAATTAGTGTTACTTTTCAAATAGGGATGACATTTGGGACTAGTACATGCATGCTGGCTGCAATGTGGCATGCAGAAGAGTTGCCTGAGGGCACATTTTTAAACTGTAATTACAGCTCAAGCATACAGCGTTTAGTAGAATGTGAAAATTAGACAGAGGCGATGCCAGGCAGTGCGGAAAGTAAAGTTTTCAGTTCATCATTTTGCTTTGGGAGACTGCCAGATATTGCTCATCCTTTGAAACAGCATACGCCTTGTGGTAAAAAAAAAAAAATGTATCACAAAAGCAGCAGCACCCTCGTGGGAACAGTAGCCTTATTAAAAGCCACCATCATATGTGCGACTGTGGGCTGCTGAAAAGCACCTGGGGAGCTGTAGTGCTGCAGCAGGTCCTGTCTTGTGTGCTCCCGTCTTGCGATTGTGACGCTCGGTTTTCACTTGGGTTTCGGTAGTTCTCTGCACAGTCAGTTGGTCGTTGCACAATCTTCTCATTTGTTCTTTGAACTGGCAGTCGATTACAGTGCATTGTCATTGTTGCCGTGGAGCAGAGGCCGTACTTACAGCCAAGGCCAAGCAAGCTGTCACAGAGGAGCCGCTTCCTCCGGAGCCTTCCGAGGAGACATCGGCGCTGACGTCTCAGCTGGTGGCCGCACGAAAGCAAGTCCAGGACCAGATGTGCCAGATTGTGAGGCTACAAGGTGTGCGATGTTGGCATTATACCATAGTACACTCTGCTTGCTCCGTAACTAGAGTGGGTTTACTGGCGCAAAACAGTGTCGGGAGCTGTAGTTCTTGCAGGTCAGGTTTGTATAACCATCCTGTAGACTAGCATTATAAATTTGCAGTATATCCTGTCGACTACCGATCAGTATTACTACAGTTTATTCAAGCATACATAAGGCATCAGATTCTTGTAAGAAAATGGGAGACTGCACTCAAAATAGCTGAGCAATGGTTACGGCAATATTTGATAGGTAACACTTCAGAAATGCATGCAACATCAGAGTGCAGCAAAGCCTTCGATGCATTGACACCAGCGGCCACCATCATCACCATGCTGCCACTGCTATGTGTTTTATGCTGTGCCATAGGAATATACAGTGCTTCAATGCAGTTTCCAGGAGCTCCGCCACTTGCTAAGTGTCGTATACCTGTGCATAAAATACATGTAACTAGTAACTACAGTACTTGAAATAGAAAAATCAGCCAATAGGCCATAATAGTTATTCTAATTGTCACGCATATATGTGGGCGTCCGCAGGTGTTGGTTGGGTTTGTTTGACTTCCGTGATATTGGCACAGCCGAATCAGGTAAGAATTCTTGCAGATCTCAAAGAAACAGCGTAAAGCTACTAGGCAAATAAAAGCAATGCTTATGACGGGAAATGTGCTATTCTGTGGTAAACGTGCATTTTGTTTGTCCTGCCTTTTCACACAGTTTCTCAAGGCTCAAATAGATTGAACCAGTTATTCATTATAAACCCAAAATTTCTGTCTATTTATAACCAGACACTTTCGAAATAGCTGCGCCCATAAGTGGAATCCTATTTTCAGAGATCTTCTCCAGCTTTCTGTTTGTTACAATTGCCATTCATGCCTGCAGCAGCAAACCTTAAAATGGTTGCTGTATAGCTTTCTTTTAGAGTGCAAGTAGGTTCTTCCATTCTTAACCCTTTGAAGCTTGGCTACTTTTAGCACTGGAAATGACAGGTCGAGTACCTTAAGCTGGCAATTTAGAGCTGCTTTTTTTTTTTTATTTATGGAGAGGTTAGGATATTTTCATAGATTTAGTCAGCAGCCGAGCTAACTGAATAGTAGAAGCACGTAAATGAGTAGTGGCAAGAAAACGGGTGATGTATGAAATATGATTTGTAAAGACAGAGATATATGGAATCATTTTTCTAAATGTTTACAATTTGTATTTTAAGTATTGTGGATGTCTGTACAGGGTGGGTTGTATAGCAAGCTGGACATAATGTACATAATAAAGCTTAGTGGTTACACGATTTATTATCTAGATTCAACTAATTGACTTTCTTTTAGCATTTTGGGGGGGGGGGGGGGGCACTACTACCGTGTTTGCACGATTCTAACGCGCAGTAATATCTTAATACCTGGAAACCACGAGAATAGCTAGGTGTCGATTCTACCGCGCACAAGGAATAATGCAGTAAGCAAGCGTCTGGAAACTGCTTAAAACATTTAATGGAAGAAAATCTGCATACACAAGCACAACCACGAGACGCGGATGTCATAGGCTACTCGCCGTCAGGCTCTTTCTCGCTGGTTACCAACCACGGAAGGTCATCTTCAGTACCATCTAAGGGGTTGTAAATTGCACATTTTTTAAATGCACACATGGCCATTGCTAGCGGGAGGGTCTTCCACGCGCCGTGAATCCATCTAACAACGCCCCAGAGCATATCGGCGAGCATCGCTCTCTTGAGACCGCTCAAGGACCTGCTCACAGAGCCAGTCGCTGTACACTGCGCGCATGGTGCTCACCCGATCCTCGAACCTTTACGGGCTTATTTAAGCCATGGTACCGCGACTTAAGGACACATCGAGCGGCTGGACAAATATACTCCACCAAAAAACAGAGGCAGCTCACCGGAAGCTCACCGGCCTGCTGATACTAATGGCAATGCGGCTGTAGGGTTGCCACATTGGTCAGCTGGATTTTCCCAGGTGTCAACACAAAATTTCCCTTTTTTTTCTCACGAAATATTTTTATGTGCAAGAATAATTTTACAGTGAACACCTCCAACAAAATTCATAAGAAAAGTAGCAAAAGAAAATAAAATTATAAATCTCGCCTATAATATTGATCAATAGGATAGTTCCTTTGCCACGAGTTCATCATGGCGCCTCCGCGAAGCAGTCTGTGCAGGCTGACACTAGCCATAGTTTCCAAAGCGGCTTGCGCTAATCCCTCCCCCTAGCGATCCTGCACCACTTAATTACCCCCTTCTCCCCTCCGCACCCTTGGACCGAGGCCTGATCCCACATTTTCAATGGGTTGAAAATAAATTTCCCTTTTTTTTTTTAGTAGGTTGCATTTCCCATGATTCGGCAACACTGTGCGGGTGGCCATGATTTATTGAGCTGCTTCGTTTCGGTTTTGAGGTTCGAGCCAGTTGTAACACGCATGTATTTTTAAACACTTATTTTTGGAAAAAAAAAGTACGCGTTAAAATCGTGCAAATACAGTATGTTTAAAGAATTCGAAAGGCTGTAAACAATGAAGGTCAGTGCAATTTTAAAATTTTATTAGTCAGCAGCGTGGTTTGAAATATTGAACATTAAAAATGTGCATTTGAAAGCTTATTGAGTTGGCTTTTCAGCAATGGAGATTTGAAAAGCAAACACCATTTGTGTATTAGACTGTGTAGAACCAGTTAGTATGATTTTGCTACAGCTAGCATGATTTTGGCAACAGTACTTCGTGCTGCGACAGCATTATGCAATGCCGCAAACCTCTCGCAACCAGCTTTCAAAAGCGCAGTTTTGACATTCAATATTTCGAACATTTGCTGATTAGGAAAATTTGAAAACTGGGCTCACATTCTATGCTGACAGCCTTCAATTCTGCAACACAATAATTGCCCCTAGAATGAAAAAGCAAATTTGTTCATTTTAGTAAATTATCTATCTCTGCACTTTTTCATGGCCATAATAACCACCTTACTCTAAATTCTTATATGCAGTGGAGTATCTCTTGTCGATTTTAACTTAAAAATCTGTAAACGTTGTGAAAACATCACTTGTCAGAGGAGAACATTTTTTAAGCTCCCTTGGTATGCCGCTTCAGATTGTTAACATCAGGAGTCTTAAAGTATGACGAGAAGTAGGATTGAGAGAACTTGCAAACTACTGATGATTATCATTGACCACACAAAGCAAAAAGGAAGAAAAAAGCTGATACAGAAGTACTCTAGTCTGAGATCGTCCCTGTTGGGCTTTTCGGTTTGCTTAACAATGACAGCACATCAGGTTTATGTCGTCGACTACTCTTTTGCCTGCTTACTAGTACTTTGCAAATCTACACTTTGGGGATTGGATGCACTTTATGAGGTAGAAGTAATTGTAGTCTACGTTATACACATGTAATAATTAACGGGAAGTTTAGACACAGAGTGGCCAAACCAATATTGTGCTTGCCAGTGTACAAGTTTGTGCAGGGAAAACAAGCTTCCAGTGTGACTCTGCCATCTTGACGCGATAAGTGACTTGCATGTGTTTCTATAAATACCACAAGGTTGCACAGCTCATGGCTTGCTCAAGGGTATCTATTTTGTGCTTGCCAGGCGAAGTGGTAATGGTCTTGCACCAGTTAGATAAGGTAGAACGAGAGAAAGATGATGGCTACACAGTATGAAAGAGCACTGACAAAGGGTTGACGGGGAGCCTCAGTTCGCAAGCTAAGCCTACGTTTCGACAAAGAGAAGACTTGTCGAAACGTTAGTTTGGCTTGCAAAATGAGGCTCCCCCTTGTTCCTTGTTCAGTTTTCTTTCATACCAGTTAGGTAGGGGATTAGTCACGGAGCAGCAGTGTTGTAGACCTTCTTCCTAATCTCAAGATGACCTCATTGGTGGCCCTATATCTTTCATGCACCCCTTCTTGACTTGATCTGATTGCATTGGCACTTGTAGGCGACAAGCAGTGCTAATACGCTGCACCCACGTCATGCTATGCAGGGGAACTGTCTCAATCTGAGCACGCACTGTGCGAGCTGCGCGAGCAGTTCAACGGCCAGCGGCAACAACTGGCCGAGCATGAGCGGCACCATCGGTTGGGCCAAGAAGAACTCAGCAGCCTACAGAGTGAGTTGGCCTTTCTTTCCACGATGGGGTCACCGCACTCATGCTGTTTCGTCAGGAGCATAGAAGATGCTCAAACAGGAACGCATGATTCATGGACGCCTTGGCGCAATCTGTGCTCCAGTTTTTAGGCACATACTATGCTCTTGGTTTAATTTTTTTTCTTTTTTTTTTTTTTTCTTTTTTCTAGGCATAGAGCAAAACGCAAAAGCTGCCAGAACTTACTCTGGGTGTAGACCAATTAAAATTGTGCTGTGCCCCGCCGTGGTTTTGCAGTGGTTAGGGCGCTCGACTATTGTGCCCAAGGACGCGGGATCGAATCCCAGCTGCGGTGGCCGCTTTTTGGTGAAGGCGAAAAACAAAGTGTCCGTGTGCTGTGCAATGTCAGTGCACGTTAAATAACCCCAGGTGGTCGAAATTTCCGGAGCCCTCCACTACAGCATCTCTCATAGGGACATTAAACCCCACTAACTAAACCAATCAAATTGTGCTGTTTGTAAATGGGTCCTAGACTGTGCAAGAAATTTTTTAATCGTAACCTATGCTGAATTTTTTTTTGTAGTAGTCAACCCATTCAGACACGGCAGACAAGCAAACTTTGTCCCTTGCAGCTACAGTCACCTTAAGCTTCTCTTTTTCAATGAATGTATACAAAATTATTATTTGAGGTAAGTGCCGATATATTTGAAACCATTTTAGTGATGCCATCTTTTTTTTTTTCGTGTTTAATTTTTATGTATATAGCTACGTTTTGTATAATAGCTTTCACGCAAATGGCTCATGTGTGCACACGAAGTGCATCTTCGGTTCTTTTTCAAGCAGCACCAGTTCTGCTTAGTGTTGGCTTTCAGAGCACAAATATTAGTTTTCTTACTTAACAAACTTTCTTACTTACTTGTCAAAAACGTAATAAATGTGAAATTATTGGCAACATTCTGATAGTGATGGCTGCTGTAGCTGTTTGAGACATAGAATTTCAGCAATGTTACATTCATAGGTTTACTAACTGTGATAATATTTCTACGTGTAACTTTTCAAAAGGATTTCACCACTTCTGTCCTTACAGGGCAGTGTTCACATTAATTCGAGTGAGCAGTACTCATTGGACTGCATTTCTGCAAGCTGTTGTCTGATGCGAGGAATTATCCTTCACAGTTTTCAGCAAAATGCAGATAATTGTTTTGTACCTGACGTCTAAGGGGCTCGTTTTGGTCTGGACTTTTACCGAATCAGTATGGGCAAACTGCATTTTCACCAGAGCGAAGGTTGTGGTTCCTTTTCTTGCCTGAGTAGTTAGTGAGTGGTGCTGCCCCGGGCGCCATCATGTTGGCTTGATTTGCACCTCCTCCTGAGTTTTGGCTCTGCTTTGGTTCTCTCTCCGCTCCTCGCACTGTTGAACACAGATCTCCTGGAAGAAGAAAGGAAAGCCCGGACTAGGACTGAAGCTGCATCTGAGGCTGTCAAGAGTATGTTTGGTTTGCACTTTGCTCCTCTCCACCCGGGCAGCACAAACCTTTGTTGGCCCAATATCGGTATTGTGTTGTAACCGTCTGGCCCAATATAGTGCCAGTGCATTGCCAACACAATGCCAATATTAGGCCGGTGTTGAGTGCCGCCTGGGCAGCGGCTCCCTATTTTTTTCAACGGTTTCTTTCATTACCTAGATACCTAGGTTTGCTTCTTTGCATCTTGCTTTTTCTTATGTTTTAATTTTAAATGCGTGCCTGCGACATTTCTAACTTGCTGCGTTACCATCAAGCCAGCGGGCGATTTTATGTTGGAAGCGTCACAAGTCTGTCGCTGTCCATCTCTTGACGGGGAAAAAGAAACGAACACTGAATACTGTTACAAGTGATCGAAGTTCTTCTTTTGCAGGTCAAAATGTGAATTGCCTTTTTTGCCCTTGATGTGATTCTGTGGTTCTTTCATGTCTCATATATTTCCAAAATCAATGTTTCTGCATTGTCTCCCCCCCCCCCCTCTTTTCACTCGACAACAGAACAACTTCACGAAGCACAGAACAGTGCTAAGCAGCACCAGAATGAAGCAGAGCATCTGAGGAGTGAGTGATTTCTTTACTTTTATTCCTGGGTAGAGCTGATATGCAGTGTCTAGAAATGCATGACTCAGTCCAGGGGAATGGATGCTGCATTTCTGGGCTGTTCAGTGTCTAGAACATTTTTTTTTTCCTTTCGTCTCCACGTGCAGAGAAAGTGAGGAGCCTGACGGAGGAATTGCGCAATCGAGCCAATGCCGAGCGATCCCTGACTCCCAACCCCGGTCAGGACTCCCTACAGGAAGAGTGCGAGGCCCTGCGTGCTCGTCTTAGTACAACGGAAGAGGAAGCTTCAAAGTGAGTGGCTGTCATTATTCCCTGTTCCGTGCACTCCGTATCCGGTTGGGGCTCCATTTGCTAGCATTGAGAACAGTAGGATGGGCCTTGATGTTCGCACTAAAAGGAAATTCGAAGCAAAATGTTTCTAATACGAGAATTTCGGGCTCAAGGGGAAGTAAAACTAAAGTGCTGATGCAGTTAACTGATCTACTTTGATGATCGTGGACTGCAGCTTGTAGATACCATGTTTACTTGCGTAATAGACACATGTGCATTGTAAACACATCGACCTACCTCCCTACCGTGGTGGCCGCTTTTTGATGGAGGCAAAAAGCAAGACACCCGTGGGCTGCGAGACATCTGTGCACATTAGAGAAACCCAAGTGGTAGAAATTTCCGGAGCCCTCCACTTTGTCGTCTCTGATAACTCGAGTTACTTTTGGACGTTAAACCTCATAAACATAAACTGTTGTACCGAGGCCCTGAAGAAGGGCAGTATTTCCTTACTTCCTATTAAGTGTAACCTTTTCTTTTGGCCAGGGGCCTTTGAAAGGTAAATAAGTGAAGTTTTAGTTGCGTGGAATGCACATCATCCAGAGACATACATCTCTAAAAACAATTTGCAGTGCAAAGCTTTGGTAGCTGTCTGCATTGTAGCTTCAGCGGGGATTTCAAGTTGGTGTTAAAGTGGAGAACAGTTCTAATATTTTCTTTTTCCAACTTTTCTTGCCAATTTCAGACAGCGGAACGAAAATGCCAAGCTTCTTGCCGAGTGTGACCGCCTGCGGCAAAGCTGTAGTGCGTTTAGCATGCACTCATCGCCGCCTTCCATTCCGGGTGACCGGGGTGACTGGCCGGAGCAGCTGGAGAAACTGCACCACGAGGCACAGACCACAAGACACCAGGTGAGCTCAGCTGCCCTGATGATACGTGCACAACCTAAGCATTTCAGTAATTCATACCGAAATGAGAAGGTTATGGATTGGTGTTGCACAAAGAAGGTGGTCAAGGCAGTGGCAGGCAGTAAAGTAAGCGGGGAGAGCCCGTTGATGGCGTACATCAAACTGTTCCTTAATAGCAGAGCTCAACGAGATGAGCTTTTATGAGGGAGCAGCTTCTCCACATGCTTCATCTGAGGAATTTGATAAACTGCTGAGACAGACTCTGAACCAAAGTCACTGGTCTGCCTGCGGGCTGCCAGAGGTTGTAGTGTTCAAAACACATTTCATATTGCATTGCATATGACATTTCATAGAAAAATGTGTCTTCTGCTCATACAGGAAATGCAGGCGGGCAAAATCCTCCATTTAGGCCGCAGTATGACCAGATTTGGTACCTGTCGCAAGGCTGCCCTTAGGCTTGAAAGCAGCGGTCAGCCAGTGAAAAGTTTAGGTGTCATGGTGACACACATGGTGGCCACCATCGGTCTCTCGCCACTTTTGCGTGTGACGTTTTGCCATACATACAAGCTACAAGAAGCTTAAAGGAGTATAGACACCATTTTTTGAAGCGTCGGAAGGAATACGATTGCTTTCCTGGTTATACAGAGATGCTCCCCAAGCAATCCCAACCTTGCACTTTTCCGCGAAGATATTTTAATTTGATTTTAAAAACAAGCCAGGCAAGTACTCCGTTTTTCAAAACCCATTGGCATCGACACCTCTGTGACGAAAACGTGTACATAGGTAAACAACATGACGTCATCAAACAACTGTGACGTGGAGTCGGCAAAGCAAAGAGCAGTGACGACACATGGCCGGACTCTAACAGCGCCGCCGCCGCTTCTGCTCGCTTTACTCAATGGCTTCTTCATTGGTGCATGTTACAATTACCTCACCGGTGTACGTATAGAGACTGCCTGCTAAACTCAGGCCCCAACAGCATGCCTGCACAAATGCAGGGCTTACGGCAACGGTGCCTCTCGATGGCGCTCCAGGAACATACTGCGCCGCTCCCCGCCTACCCTAGACGTCGCTAGCCCTAGCTGGTTTCGCATCGAAGCGCCAGCGAAAGGCGGTTCGGAACGGGCTAACGCTGTAATAAGCGTCGGAGTTCAGCGCCGCTTTACTGGCAAGCCCATCTCTTAAAATAATTTCTTGCTTTGCGCGGCACCTTCAGCAGCGGAGCTAGCAGACATCTGGTGCATCGCACTGGGCAGCCCAGCTGTAGGAAAAAAGAAGTTCGCTTGTATCACTGTTATTATTTCTACCAGGACCTCCGTATTGGCTGAATAATCCTCGCAATTTAATCGTGACTGATAGTCCTTTGTACAAATAGCTATGTAAGCGAATGAACAGCGATCTGCGATAGCTAGATTACCGATAGCGGATGCTATGAGGCAGTTATGACTTCGGAGTCGAGCGCGGCGGCCACGGCTTTACGCACCCAGATTGCCTTGACTGCGCCAGATGGCGCCACATGCTTGGACGGCGGCACGCAGGCCTGCCGCGTCGGGACCAATCAGCGCATGAACAGGCGTGAGCACGGGAGCCATCGGGAGAACTTACGGGTTACGGTGGCTGATCGCGTCATTACTAAAACATTTTTTTAGAACAGCTTAGCTCACAGCGTTGGCCAACCGGACTGGTAAAGCAGCATCTTCACGGTTCCTTTGGTCAACATTCCTACCAGTTGACATTTCCTGCATGTCAACCCACTAAGCTTTCGTGGCTGCTGCTGATTCCTGCTTCGTCGCTTGAGTCGCAGGCGAGCGGGTCGGGATTAAAGTGCCCGGCAATGTTAGTAACATCCACGCTATTGGGCGAAACAACGTCGCAGTACTAATTATGCTACGCTGAAGTGCTGCTCGACGACGATATTTTCTTGCATTTGCGACAGCAAGCAGACGAAAAACGCGACCCGAATGCGTCATCAGATTTTGTGCTTACGCGATCACCTACCTTGCCAGTAGGGGGCGCTCGTGTGGCGTTCTCGTATCTTTGACGTCATCGCGCGCTCGTGTCCGGAGAGATCGAAACCGAAACTGGCCCTGATAAATGCACTGATAACAAATTAATTGATCTGTGCTGGGGCTTTTTGGGTCGCAGTCCCTCTGTTTTGGCCTACTGTGGATCGATTAAAGCAAAAATACCGGAACAGAAAATGTACGTGTCTAGACTCCTTTAAGTTTTTGGATGTTATGTTCTAGAAATGTCTATGGGCACTTACCTGCCTCTAATGGCAGTTATGTGTAATCATGCTTCATGGTTGTAAAGACTGCAAAGAGGGTGCTAAACTGAGGTTTGATGTTTTTTTTTTTTTTTTTCCGAGGTGCAAAACACTTTCTCAAAGCTTCTCAAAAATTTTGAAATGGCCACACTTGTTCTATACCCTGAAATTTAAAACCACTGCCTAGAGCAGTTCATACTGTACACTTTACATGACTGTGGCTGCTGCAGAGTAAAAAATTTTAGCTTTTGTGATAGTGTTATACAGGTATATAAGGCATACCTGGTATACAGGTATCTAGGGCATACAAGTAGGACATACAGGTATGTATGCACTACATACCTGTATGCCCTGTGCATGATATTTGTTCGCATAGGCTGGAGCAGTGTCTTTGCAGCTGCGTCGCATAGACGTGTAGCTCATTTGTTTTAGGTTCAGGTTATCTTCTGCTCAATTGTACTGTTCATGCGGGAAGAAAAATCCGCACCTTTGAGACAACTTTCGGGCACCCGTGCTCAGAATTTCCCCGAAATTTTCTTGTCTCTTTTTATACCCTCTTTCTCTATACACAGCTGCAGGAATCTGCCGAGGAGCTGGCCCTGCTGAAGGAGAAGTACTCAGCCTGCGCCCTGGAGAAAGCACAGCTCCAGCAAGAGCTCAAGGCTGTCGGTGACGAGCGCCAACTGCTGCTCTACCAGTCCAAAACGGTCAGTGTGCTAGTTTATGAACAGTATAGATCATGCAGTTTGCTCAAGCTGAACCTGAAATATGGCTAGGCAAACTGTGTGGAATCTTTAATCCTGCTTTCCTGAAAGCCATGCCAGGGAAGGTCTAGCGTTGCATCAAACAAACCAGGAACCTCTAGCAAAACTACCGTATTTACTCGCATAATGCTCGCACCCCCCACATTGCCTATCGAAAATTGGAAATTTTTTTATAATCATCGCATCCCCAACATCACTGCCGCGAGAGTCGACATGTTGCACCGCGGCAGTTGACTACGCGTAGCGAGCGCCATCTTTCTAGTGCTACTGAAACTAGCTGGCCCCGTTAGGTGCGTGCGCTACCAGGAGGCGCTACCCGACCCAACCGACGATCATCATCACCAGCTCCGACCACTCCGAGCGCCTCGAGAAGGAAACGTCAAGGTGTTTCGTCAGTTTTGTTCCGCTGGTACCGCCGCACGTTCTCCCGAGTTCTGCGCATAGTTCTGCCATTTTGCGAAGACTTTCGTAGGCCTCGCTCAGTGCGTGCTACTTTTGTCACCGTGCTCTCGGTGCCGCTTCGCCATGGGGCGATACGCAAGCTACACCGCTGCCTTTAAGCTAAAAGCTGTCGAGTACGCTTTGGAGCACGGCAACCGCGCTGCCAGCAGACACTTCGGAGTCAACGAGTTTTGTGTCCGCTACTGGAGACGGCAGACGGCAGCACGACAAGCTCAAGGCAAGATGAAGAGGGTGAAGCTGAGGAAGCCGACGAAGCAGCGACCAGCGATAGCGATGGCAATGTCGACGTGGACTCCGCGGACTCTGAGTGATGGTGATGTTGCGGGCGGCCAGCCTTCGCAAATAAAGTGTTTCTGCAGCTAGTGTTTGTCGTCTCTGTGGTTTTATTACAAACGTAAGTCCTGCTTGCAATTGAAGTTTTGGTTAAATTTACAATAGCTGGCTTGAGAATCCCGGTTCACAGCCTATTTACATTTGCTTTCAGCACTCCAAAGCATTGTTCAAAAATTTTCCCCGCGTAATTATCGCACCCCCTAACTTCGCACCGATTTTCTGCGAAAAAAAGTGCGAGGATTATGCGAGTAAATACGGTATATGAAATCTATAATCATGCTTGTTACATTGAACAAACCAAGAACCTCTAGCACTACTTTGTACAGACTGAGCTCCTCTGGCTTCGTGCTGAGCAGACATGTATACATTCAAAAGACATTTGACAGAAGTCTGTCTGGTTGGGAAATGTAATTTAAGGGAAAAGTGAATAACTCCAACCAAGTTTTACAGAAAAAAAAAAAACACAAGGGTTAGAACCGGCTCTGTTCCTTCGCGATGTTTCTATGGGGAGAGGCACAGCTTGGCTTTTTAAGCCCCTGTGCAGATGACCTACAGGTCAGTGCATGCAAACCATGGACGTTGGAACCCTTCAACCTTCTTACATCTATGGTTTGTGTCTATTGGCCCGGAGACCGTCCACAGGGGGGCTTAAAAAGCCAAGCTGCATTCCTCGCCCATAGTCATACCATGAATAAGGAACCAAGCCGGTCACGAAACACTTACACAGGCAGGAGGTCATTGGGAAAAGCTGAACTGGCCCGCTCAGTTTCCTTCCATTTTGCAAGGAGAAAGGTCAAAAAACAGATACGAAAAGTGAGAAAATGGAGTACTTCAAAAAGTGAGCAACGTTTTTACCCAGAAAAATGGCCATCAATACAACAAACAAGCATTGATGGCTTGCAGTTCCACTAATGATATCAGTGGCGTTGACAGCAGATTGGCTTAGCTTTACATTGAATGCATTCAGCACACAGAGCAAGAGGTTTGGGTCCTGAATGTTCTGGTTTTCCTTGCAGACTTCGGCCTGCTCAATAATCCCGCTTTGCATCCTGGTGCTGGCGATTCTCATGGGCTTCTACCCAACCCTATCCTACTTCACGGCCACGGCCGAGACTCCATGAAGGAGGAGGCTCAGGCTTTGCAACTGGCTTTGGCTGCGTGCGTCGCCACCATCGGGCACCAGAGAGAGCCGGTGCGAGACGTTGGCCCGAGTCATTGTTCTTTCTGGTTGTGACGCTGCACAGCGGGGACACACCGTCAAAGGACGTGCTTTCCACGGGTCCATAGGCAGCTTCAATGTGTTTCACTGGTGTGCGTGCATGTGTGTGTGTATGTGCGCGCGCGTGCGTGTATGCAGTTTTGTGAAGCACACACTGTCGCTTGCTTTAAAACCCCCATCCAGCGTGCAGAGATTGGTTTTGCCTTTCCCTTGTAAGTACAAACTTCTTACTTAGGTCTCATTAGGTTGTTCCAGCTTCTAATAATTTGCCTGCCTATTCCACTCTTTTCTTTTGTGCAGCCTTCCTCTCAGCTTTGGGGCAAGTGTTTATGCATGCAAAGTGTTAGTGCGATCTCTTCTTTTTTATGCTGCAGATTTTGTGCAGCAAGCAAGTCGGCATTTGAGACGTGGTGGACACAGTCAGTGTTCTACTTGACATGTCATGCGAATCAGCACGTTGCCCAAAACGTTGATGCACTGCGCTGTCGCGCAGAGTGCTTTGAGCTTCGCTTTGTCCAATTTTTGTGAATGGGCAATCGGCATGCAGGTTCGAGCAGGATTCACGTTCCTACGGGGGTTATTGCCACTGTTAGGAGGTAAAAAGTGTGTTTAGCTGTTGAGGACTTAACCCGTCTTATGTTTGTTAGCTGGCTGCTGACCGTCATGAAGAACCTGGACCGAACAACGGGGCCTGAGCGCCACTAAGTATACTCTCACCTGCCATGCTTCACTGTGTGCGTGAAACTCTCTCCAAGCTAATTTTCTTTATTCCGTGCACGCTCACTGAGTTAAAGTGTGAAACAGAAGAGTCCCCCTTTTGCACAGTAGAGATCTGATATGCCTGTCATAATGTTGCACCTTTCTAATATTGAAGCGCAAAAGTTTGGAAATGTCGCTAGCAGTGGTAAAGGGTGCTGTGCATTGTTTATGGGTGTTCGTCAACCCAATACTGTACCTGTAAATTAAAAGTCAAGACAGTTAGCCATTCGTAGAACGGGTGCTTATGTAACTAGGTTCACAAGTTTATTTCCGTTCACGTGCCTGCACTGGCACGGCAAAATATTAGCCCTGCTGCTTGTTTTCCAGTGCCATCTTGGGTTCTTTTGTGCATTACACACCTGTCGTTTTAAATGGCTGGAAAATCTGCGCGGTAGTCGTGCGGGTTTTACTTGTTTAGCCAATAATGCAGTGAACCTTGGGGTAGCTTCATGTGCACTGAATGAATTTTCAAAGCCATAGGACAGTAAACCCAGGCAGCACAAATCATTGACCAAATATCGGTTTTATGTTGGCAATAGAGTAGTCCTATGTTGGGCTGTTCATTTCCAACACAATGCCAATATTGGCCTAATTGTGCTGTCTGGAAACGTATTGTAGAGATGTAATCACTTGCTTCCAGCTTTTGTGTTTATCTTTCAAACCACAAACCTTAGCTCTGAGGTGTGCATGCTGTGTTTTGAATTTGCCTTCCCTGGGCACTTTACTTTCTAGTTCTAGCGGGGCAGTGGACATGGCCAACAATGCTTATTATTTAATTCTTCCTCTTCCCCACTTAGAGTTGCAGTTGACTAAAGCTTTGTTAGTTCTTACAATTGCTCAGGGGAAAGATAGCTGTCCTTCTTGCAAAGTTGCTTAAAAAGTACAACATGAGTGCCACTTGGTTTCCATGAATAGAGCACACACTGATGCTTTAGTTTCCTGAGCAGTGTTGTTTTCTCGGAAAGGTCACACCACCCGTGTGTATATATTACAGATTTCAATTCCCCCTTGTGCCTGTACATAGTGTCAGTCTTTAGAGATGGAGAGGTCTGTCAAGTGCCATCATTTTTCTCCGCGCTATCGGTTTTTGTACAGAAGAAACAACACGCACGCAGACTTGTAACATAGAATAATAAAGCTTTAGCACTATACTTTTTTTTTCCACTGCAGCCATTGCCTTGTACCTGAATAGACAGGTGCAACCATTCTTCTAGGCATTGTGTAGCAGTGTGTGTGTGTGTGCGTGTACTATATCATTGTCTAGCAAAAGAAAAAAAATGGCTGCCATGGCATTACACCTGCAAGCCCTCCCAGTCAGCCAGGTCTCCATATTTATCTGGCTTAATAAGGTAGGAGAATGCTGTTGTTAGCTGCAAGGCAATTAAACACTGTCCACTGTATTGCATTTGTCAATTTTTCAGTTGCTCTAGGGCGAAAGTAGTGATTGCATGCCAGGCTTTGGAGTATGAGCGCAGCATTGTTTTGCAGGGAAACTCAACAGATGGAGCAATCTTCACTATCACATTTTCTATAGAACTTCAGATGGCATGATATGGGTGTTACAAAAGCTGAATTTGCCATTGCTGCTACAGGGAAGCAAAAGAAAAGATTAATAACTTAGCATTGCCCGGCACGTATGTAAAAAAAAAAGGTATGCGGTGGAGTTGGTTGAAAAACTAAAAACGAGAGCTGCACTGCAGGCTGGTCAGCTGTGGACTGCCTTTCGTTATGTCAATGTTTTAGTGTGTAACTGTGAGGAGGTTAGCTTAAGTAGCTTAGTTACAACCAACGGGACAAGGGCTTGACCTGTTTGTTTTTTGTTGCTTCAAATTGTCAGCTGCTTATCTCGAGTCAGGGTCCCACGAAATCCCATATCTCTGAGCTCATTGATTATCCTAATTTTTTAAAACTGCGAGTGTTCGGCAGGTTGGGTGGGCTTGGTGTTAGCCGAGGGCAGAAGTGCACAGAATTTGTCTGTGGCTGTCTATGGTACCATTAGTCGCCAAGGGATGCCCGCAGCAAATCGCCTAGACTTAACCAGTCATTCCCACAATTGCTTCCCTCAGCTTCGGTGCTGAATACTGCAGGAGACCTACTAGCGAGCATGCATTGAAGGTTCATGCTGCGGGCACCTTCATTAGCTTTCTCTTTCCTTTCTAATTTATGTAAATTACGGCTGTTGAGCAGTCTCAGCTGAAACAGCTGTGGTGTTATTGCAGAGTTTGTGTTGAAGAGTGAGTTTTGTTTTACTGCGTTCTTGCCGCTTTCCTCATTTGTGCTGAGACTGCGTGGTCAAGCGTTGATCACATGGAATAGCTTGACGTCGGCTTGAAGATAACTCAGCTATGACGCATTTTGACATTTCACTTTTTTTTAACCTGTGATCTTAATGCTTGATCTGGAAGTTAGTTGGTGTTGTTTTGGAGCAAGAGCAGTATTTGTGTTCCCACCTCCTGTTTTAGAGTGCCTATTTTTGTAATATAATGTTCATTTTCCTTCTTTGTCAAAGACATGTGCTAAAAATCTCCGTCTGTTTGAAATGAAAAAAAAAAGCATTATAGTGAAGCTCGCGGAGAAGTTGAATAAAGTTGTGTCACGAACCCCACATTATTGTCCTTAGTACTGAGAAAGACAAAAATAGCCAGAACTTTATTGGACAGAGGTATGCAGAAAGTCAGTCTTATCACTCTATCATTGTGTGAGCTCTGGATGGATGAGCCAGCATCCTGCTATGTTGCAACATGCATCTCTTTTCTTTTCTTTTTTTCAATTGCTGTATGCTGCATCTGAGCCAACGGAAATGGGGCTGTAGAGACTGAGACATCAGTTTCTCAAGTCTTGTTTGTAAAGCAGTGGCCACTTTCAATTGGTAATGCTTCCATAGTGCCTTACAAGATCTCCAGCTTGTTTTTCCTTGCTTTTCTAGATTTGAAGACATATCTTTCTCGCAGCAAAGCTGTATGTTTGCTTTTTGCAAATTTCCACAGCTGGTTGTGTATTAGCGACAATTATATGCAGCACTGTGGATTGGTTTTGTTGTTTTACCAAACACTGTTTTTATTGCGTAAAATGATCGCATCTTACTGACACTAAAAATCTGCCAACCTGCTTTTCTGTAGCATATTGTTGCCATCTCTCAGTTCCATAGCTTCCATGCTAGGCATGACCATTGTTTACCATTCCTGTGTGCTGTACTACTTCTCGCGAGAGTGCTCGAATTTGTAATAATTATCGATATCCTTTCATCCAGATTTGCATTCTCTTGAGCAGTTAGACATGGGTTTAAACAAGAGCTTCAAATCAGGCTAGTTGTAAGATCCCAATTTCTGTGAGGCATCATGCATAGAGAACCACAGGCAATGGACACAGGAAAGGGTAGATCTGGCTGGTACAAGTTACAGGTACAGTACTGTCTACTGTTAAAGAGAGCATGAGATCGCGTGCCCTAAGCACTTTGCAAAACGCTGCCGCCGACAACAGTCGGGGCCGTGCTTGCTGCGCGTGCCCTTTGTGGGATCGTTTGTCCCTGGCTGTCTCGGGAGTGCTTTGTAAGGCGCTTTGTAAAGCTCTGCAGCAACGCGGCCTCATGTTCCCTTTAACAGTGGGCCGTACTGTACACTGTCGCATTTTGCCTGTGTTTGTTCTTCAGCTATAATATTGAAAGGCTACGGATCTAGTGTCTATTGCTGTGGCAGCTGTGCCCGCTTTGTGATATAATGTCGCTGACTGAGCAGTGTGCATGCTGCAGTATACTGCTGGGCGCAGTCTTGGCGAAGCTTCACATGACAAGTGAGTCATATGCTCGTGTGTGCTGCATGCTCTCGACCTGCTCTCAATGACGAGACAGACCGGAAGTTTTTCTCACCAGCTACGGGGACATATTTCGGGCTTAAATGGGAGCGAGACAGGCTGAGCTGTATTTTCTATATCCTGCTACCCTGACCGGATTGCGGAGTGCGCGCCGTACAAAAAAGAGAATAAAAAGGTGAGCGCAATCGGTGGCGACGTCTTTTGTTTTCTCGTTAACGGTCTCGGTCAAGCGCGCGTGATTGTTCCGTCAGTGATAGCGCGGCGCCGCGTTGGTGGGGCAGCAAATCGAACGGCTGATTGCTAATCGGCCGCACACTTCATTGTCTCGGCGGCGCGCCCTTATCTGTGCGCGTTACGCGTCGAGCTTGCAAGCGGAGTCTTTGCAGGCACCTCATCATGCGCTGCCGGGATCACGTAGGCATCCGGCTCGGAAGCCCAGGGCGAGAGTTGTGCCGGCCCGCCGGCCACTTTCCGCTGACAGCGCGCGTTCCGCTCGGCGAGATCGCATTTCGCATTCGCTGATGCTGTCGGAGGCAAATATTTCATTGATGAGACCGCCGCATAGGCCTGTCGGCTGCAAAGTTCGGTCTCTAGGGCCTCTAAAGCTTGTCATTTCTTAGTCGATTGTTTTTTTCCGATAGAGGTAAATCCGAATCGATAGGTTTTTTTTTTTTTTTTCGATTTTATTGTCCATATTTTACATCGAAGAAAGTATAGCGCGAGCTGCAAGTTTCCGTGGCGAGTCGCCAAACATCTTGCCATACAATAGGGCCATTTTTTTTTTTTTAATCTACACCAGTGCAGCAACAAAAATTTATTCCCTAGCCAGTGTAGGTTAAACCATGGCTAGTCCTCGAGACCGGCCGTGGGTAAACAAATGGCCCTTACAAGTCGCTACGAGTGACGTCAGTAATTCTTCAGCGGACTTTACAGTTCATTAAACTTTGCGTTAGAGTTAGCTTAGAAAGCTTTCAGAAGCGACTAGGAGCGCGAAAGAAAAATAAATGGGCTGAGCGTCATATAATGCCGCCCGTCGTCTTCCCACCAGAAAAAAAAAATGAATCCATCTGGGAAATTTCTAGTTGGAAACAACTGAATTATCCATCTGGAAATGGGCCCCCAATTTGACCAATTATCCAGGCCGCCGGCCGCTGCGTTTCAATCGAGGCGAAACGAAGATTGAATGTCCTTTATTGAATGGGAAGGCTCATGGCCATGGATGGGGATAAAGGGGAGTAGACAGAACCTTCATTGTTTAGGTCGTCACTCGAATCGCATTGCTTTTACCAAGCCACTAAGCGAGCCATACTTAGCAAATATCATCTGTGTGTTAGCATCAGTTTCTAGAAGGGAACGGTAGTTCAGGCGGTAGGGTTCGATCTCGGGGCGTCCAGTAGAAAAAGCAGGGCAATCCCAAAGTAAATGAGATATGCCGCCGCAGGTTAGAGTCGTACAGTGGGGGCACGTAATCATTTTCTCCGTATACTGACGTGTAAGCTGCTTGGGCGATGAGCTTATTCAAAAAGACTTCTTGACTTCGGGTGAGGTGGGTTTTTCTCGTAAAAGGTGGGTCTGGTGTGGCTACCTGCATGCGATGCTGACTGAGGGTACGAAGACTGGTCCGAGTATAGTGCATAAGGGCAAGAGAAGGGGTGAGTTGCCCGCCCAAGGTCGAGTAAAAGCTTGCAAGGAAGTCGCTACTCCGGGTTCACAAGATGCAACAGCTACGGCCACACAGCACCAACTCGCGATCAGAACTGTCGCTATTCACTGGACCCCAGGTCACTCGGACGACTAAGGGGCAATGCGGCGGCACACACCGCATCTGCCTTGGCAGGTGGGATGTCCACATTTACTTCCCCACCCCCTTTATCCTTACGAAACGAAGAGAGAGCCGTGTGCTGTGAGATGTCGGTGGGCATAAGAGATACCCGAGGCGGTCGAAATTCGTAGACCTCCACTACGGCTCATTTTTCTTTTCACTTTCCCTCCCACCTAGCTTCCTCGCTTGTGTGACAGATACTGCGCCTTCCCTTCTTGTGAGCCCCGCCGGGGTGGTGCAGTGGTAAGACGTCCGACCACTGTGCCGGAGTACCCGGGTTCCACTGTGCCGGAGTACCCGGGTTCGAACCCGACCTCGGTGGCTGCGTTTCGATAGAGGCGAAACGAAGAGGCGTTCGTGTGCTGTGCGATGTCGAAATTTGATGTCGAGGTCGAAATTACTCCGTAGCCCTCAACTACGGCTCCTCTTTCTCTTTTTCCACTTTCACTCCCACCTTCCCTTACGGGGCGGTTGAGGTGTCCACAGAAAACAAGTGGGACAGTTACCGCGCCTTTCCCTTCCTATAAATCAATCCTCCTTGTGAACCAATTATATAATCCAATTGCGCGGAAGCAAGTGGGAAAAACTAGTAGACACCGAATGGAACCATTTTATTAATTGCTTGAAGATGGTGGTGAAAACTTTTATTGTCCGGAAGGGGTGACACCGGAGTTCCGGCACCGCTCGCAGGCGTCCAGGGAGCCTGATGTCACAATGGGCAGGGTTTAGTAGACGAAGCGGTTTGCCGCTTCGGCTGCCAGGTGGATAATGTTGGCCTGTTTCGCCGGGTCATCGCATATGAAACGCGATTTGGTTTGGTTTGGTAAAACTTTATTTCCCACAGTAGGGGTCCTGGAGGACACTCGGCTAGGTGCCAGGTGTAGAGGGCAGCTCCCACGTCGGCACAGAGAGCCCGAAGCTCTCCGCCGCCGCGCGGGCCTCCTGGACAGCCCGAAGCTGATCATGTAGTGAAGCACTTTTTAAAACTTTGTCCCAACGTTCCGTGTTCTTGGCGTAGGCGTCGCTCGATGCACAACCACACAGCATATGGTTTAAGTCTACACGGTCACTGCACCGTTCACACACATGTTGTCCGTCTAGTCTGGGTCGATGTGCTTCATGCGCCAGGGGTTGGGGTATGAGTTCGTTTGGAGCAAGCGTAACGTGACTGATTGGCTGCGGGTTAATTTCTTATCCGGGAGGGGAAATGCTCGTCTGCCTAGATAAAAGTGCTTAGTGAGCTCGTTGTACGTGCATAATTGATCTCTGTACTCGATATGTGGAGTAGCAGGGGAAACCGGAGGGACACGGTCGATGAGTCCTCGCGCCGCCTCGTGTGCGATCTCACTGAGATTCCGCAGACCGCCCCCTAAGCTGCCCATGTGTGCCGGGAACCATACGATGGAGTGATCGGTGATGTTACTTCCGCCTAAGATCCTCAGCGTCGTCTTGTCTATCCCGCCCTTGGCGAAAGCTCGAGTGGCTGCTCTAGAGTCGCTGTATACAGTTGTGAAGTCCGAGCCTTTTAGAGCTAGGGCTATTGCTGCTTGTTCAGCTACCTCTGGCTTCTTGGTGTAAAGTGTGAGTTAGTTGCGCGTACGCCCGTATCCGTCGACTACTGCTACCGAGTAGGCATGCTTTCCCGGTATGTACGCTGCATCCACGAAAGCTGTCTGGTCGGGGAACTGTGCCGCGTCCGCAGCGAGGGCTTTGGCGCGGGCGAGCCTTCTTCCTTGATTGTGGATCGGGTGTACGTTTCTTGGGAAGGGGGACACTTTGGTTGCTTCTCGCACGACTTTAGGTAACTGCAGGACGTTGTCCTTTTCTACTATGGTGTTCAGGCCGAGCTTAACGAGAATCTCTCTGCCCGCTTTGGTGCTTGATAGGCGTGCAATGTGTGCCGTGTGCTGTGCCTCGATGATTTCGGCCTTGGGTATTGTGCACTCCTAGCTGTAAGAGTAGTTCAGTGGAGGCATTATCGGGGAGCCCCAACGCTGTCTTGAAAGCTCGGCGTATGTGTACTTCAAGCCTTCTCTGATGTTCCTTTTTCCAGTTGAGCATTGCAGCCACGTATGTGATGTGACAGAGTACAAAAGCATGGACCATTTGAATAGCGTTGTCCTCGCTCAGTCCCCTGTGCCTATTCATGATGCGCCGAAACATCCGGATCGCGTTTGCAATCTTGATCGTGATGCTGTCAAGCATCGCCCAGTTGGACCCGTTGCTTTGGATAATTAATCCTAGAATTCGTATTTTATCGACCGTGGGTATGCGATTTCCATCCCTGTCGTGTAACTCTATGCATGGTGTGTGGTGTCGGCGCCAGTCGTTTGACGGGCGCCCTGGTCTTGGGGGGTGGTAGATGAGTAGCTCGGATTTTCTAGAAGAGCAGCGAAGTCCCATTGGGGCAAGATGGGCCTCGGTAACCGTGATGGCTTCTTGCATGCGCGCTTCCAATCTGCATCGCTGCCACCGGTGCTCCAGATGGTAACATCGTCAGCGTATATGGTATGCTCCACATCAGCATTTTCACTCAATGCGCGAGAAAGCTTTCTCATCGCCAAGTTAAATAAGAATGGGGAAAGTACTGAGCCTTGTGGTGTTCCCTTATCGCCCAGATTAAAGCTCTCCGAGACGTGTTCGCCTATCCGGATAGTGGCCGTTCGATCCTGCAGAAACGCCTTGACGTAGTGGTAGAAGCGTGTTCAGAGATTATGGTCAGATATGGCTTTGAGAATGGCTTGATGTTGGATTTTGTCAAAAGCTTGCTCCACGTCGAGTCCCAGTAGCGCCTTGGTGTCTCGTGTGGGGCGATCCAACAGACTTTTCTTGATGCGTAGCATAGCGTCTTGCGTTGAGAGACCTGGCCTGAAGCCAATCATATTGTAAGGGAAGTACTCCTTTTCTTCTACGTATTCCGATAGTCTGTTCAGGATGACGTGTTCGGCTAGCTTTCCTAGGCAGGACGTCAGTGAGATCGGCCTTAGGTTGGGTAGGCCCAGCGGCTTGCCCGGTTTTGGGATGAGGATCGTATTGGCATGCTTCCACTCGAGGTAGTTGGCCAGTTTTCCAGACTTCATTGATTTGTTGCGTTAGGAACGTGACCGAGTCGTCCTCTAAGTTTCGGAGAGCCCGATTTGTGATACCATCGGGGCCGGCTGCAGAGTTACTGTTGAGTTCGTGAATTGCGAAGCGTACTTCGCTTTCTGCGAAGTCCGTGTCTAGCTCTGAGTTTGGGACACCGTCATAGCTTTTCCTTTGTAAGGTACTGGGTAGCCCCGATTTAAGCGGTAAGTACCGTTTGGCAAGGTCATCCAGAAGGGCTTCGGCGGTACTGATTTGCTTCTCGCGATGTACTAATTTACTTAGCCTGATCCGTTGCATAGTTTTGGACTTTGTTCCGTGTTCGTCGAGGAGGTGTTTTATGAGTCCCCACCCACTTCCTCTGCGTATTTGCCCATTGAGGGAATTACAGACTTCATCCCATTGTTGTCGGGAGAGAACCATGCAGTATTGTTCAATGGTCTTGTTGAGTTCGGCAAATTTCCTTCGTAGTCTTCTGTTAAGACGTTGACCCTTCCACCTGGCTAGAATGGAATGCTTGGCTTCGAGAAGATTCGCTAGCCGACTGTCCATCCTCTCTACCTTAACGTCCGTGGTAATTGTCCGTTCCGAGGCTGCGATGTCTGCTTTGAGCTGCTCGGTCCAGTTCGTTATCGTGTGCTTTGTGGTTGCTCCTGATGAGTTGGATGGCTGCGCCCGTATTGCACGAAATTTGTCCCAATCGATAAGTTTGTATTCCCTTTGCCTCTTTCCCGGTATCTCTGCATCAATTCGGAGAATATAGTGGTCACTCCCAAGGTCTATTCCCGAGTTGTGCCAGGCACATTTTTCTAGGCCCCGGACAAAAGTAAGGTCCGGTGTGGTGTCTCGACATGTGGAAGTGCCACATCTGGTTGGGGTCTCCGGGTCTGTGATCAGCGTGAAGTCTAGATCGGAGGCTGTCATGAGAAGACGATTTCCCTTGCTAGAGGGATACGCGTAGCCCCAAGCCTGGTGTGGGGCGTTAAAATCTCCACCTATAATCAGCGGACTGTATTTGGCGATGTGCGCAATCTTGGCCAGAATGCCTCTAAACCCTTGCCTCGTATCCTTAGGGCTGCTGTACAGATTGGTGAGGAAGATGCTTTGCTTGCTCCCTACGTGGTCGTTCGGTATGATCTCAATCGTGAGGTGTTCTAGATAGCAGGCTGTGTGGCGGATCTCATGCCGAATGTACGGGATCTTCTTTCCAATCAGTAAAACGACGCCTCTGCCCTGCTCTTTTCTGTGGGCTTCGGCCGTATATCCCGTAATGGCCAGTTCGGTTGTGAGTGTTTCTTGTAAGATGATGACGTGTGGTTTCTCGGTTTCTGATTTGACCATCTGCAGGAGGACCGCCTTTTTTTAGGCGATCCCCCTGCAGTTCCATTGCCAGACGCGGAGAACGCGATCTTCCACGCTTCTGCTTCTTTGAATAAATTGTAGCCCGGGGAGTGGCTGCACGCCCAGAATGTTTTAGAGTTCCTATGTCATTGCAGAATCTGCAATTGGTCATCCGGATTTCCCGTTTGCATGAGGTATCTCCATCTGGGAGACATGGGGTTCATGGCTTGCAGGCGGCGCCAGGTGACTGCCTCTGCGTACGCGAGGGACTTATCTGGGGGTGGATATTTCCGTCGTCTTAACTTGTGCTCGATGACCTCGTTGAAGGTCGCGAGCGTCTCGACATTAAAGCTAGGTTGCGGCGTCCCCCCCCTCCCCTCCCCCCCTTTTGGGTGAGCGCTCGGACGAGGGTGTTGGCCGCTTCGTTGCCAGCTCCATCCCTGGAGGAGTGGGAGGCCGTGCTGCGCTGCTCGGACCCGGCCATCCTGGCTCGGATCACTGAGTGAGCCGAAGACATCGCCGACAGGACGCAACTGGCAGCCATCTGGCGCGGCCAACAATCAAACTGAACCGTCACCTCTTAAAACCGATTAAAATAAATGTTTTCTCATCCATCCATTCCTGGTATGTTGGAGTGAGCGGGGGTCCAGGTGAAAGTGCACTAGAATACCCAGGTTAGAGTGATCCCTCTGTCTATGTTGCCTTTCGATAACATGCTCAAAGCGTAGTGTGATATTTTGGCTTGAAGATATTCTGGCACATTCCAACGTTTTTTACAAGAAAATTGAAATACGCGAGAACTACTTGTTTGTGTGTGTGCGTGCGTGCGCAATTCAAGCCGAACATATTTGCATCGTATATATGCTTCTGTAAATTAGGGTACTAGCGGATAATGTGATGTGGCTCAATGGCAAAGGAGAGTGAAGTAGAGGGGGCTTTTTTTTTTGCGTCCCGAGGAGAATGGGCTGCCCTACCGATCGCGCACCGTTTCTCTGCTTCTGATTTCTCCCCAACTCACCCATGCTCCAAACAAGACAGGCTTACAGCACAGTGGCAAAAGCCTGTCTCTCCTGTCCCGCCTACATTCGTTGCAGCCACAGAAAGCGGTTCGCTACTATATAGATAAGCTCAGCATATCCAGTGAACCATCTTTTAACTGTTCCTACTTCTATACCACGTTTGTGGGAGCCTCCTTCTACAGCCGATGGCAATTTTGTGTTGAGCGAAGTTCATTATTCTTGCTCACAGTGATATTAGAATTGAAAGCAGTTTGGTCAGCAGATTAACCTGTCTGCACTAACCGCCGCACACAATTCATCCGTGACCGAATTAAAGTAGTCCGCTGTTAAGACTTTTATGGTTGCTGAATAAACAGCTAACCATCAGACGGAACTATAAGCTCAAGAAGTTCGATGCCTCTTGACTGATCGGTGTAGTTAAATATCAAAAATGTTCAGCGAAGTAATGCACATGCCGCGTATCACTGTTCTTAGTTATCAACTGCTCTGTTTTTTTTTTTTAGTTTTATCCGTCTATAGACGAATTTAAAGTTAACTGTTATGTGTCTGTATAAAGAAAAACATAAAAACCCTAATCAAAGAAATCGTTTCCCAATTATACTTTCCGAGGGAAAAATTTCCAGTTGCAAAGCTGGTGGGAATCTTGCGCTCCCGTTTTTACTATGATGGGGCTCGGTCGTGAAGCTGATTTCAAATGGAGATTATTTCAAGTATCTGTAGATTGAGAAATTGTACTTTGGGCTCTGATTGGAAATCAGTTTCATGAGAGTAAGTATGATTTTCCATCTGGAACTTAAACCAATTCAATCTGGAAACCCATGAGAATTTGAACGACTCCAGTTGATATTCGAGCGGCCAACTGGTTCTGCGCATGCGCGATGAGCCGAGTGACGTCACAGCGCGCAGCTGGCGCGCGCCTCACCGCCGCTCCGACCGCTTCGCTTTGGCAGCTGAGCGCATGCACGGCGCGCGCTGCTGCGCATACGCGAGAAGGAGAGTCGAAGACTTGAGAATATCAACTCGTCCGACCCCGAGGTTGCGGCCTGGCGGAGGCCGCCGAGAACAGGAAGAACGAACGGCGCAAGGCCAAGTGAGAGGCGGAGACACTGGAGCAGAGAGAGGAGCGTCTGGCCAAAGAGACGGCGTCAGGACGTGGAGCGGCGTGTCCTGGCTTCGCTGGAAGGCAATGCGGCGATGGAGGTTGACATTAAGGCCCGTGTAAGCGATCACGTGATTAGACTTTCAGAAACCCCGGCTTTAGCATGGTTACTTATGCCAGTCGCCTTGAGCCTAACATGAACGCCGCAGTCTGTCTACGTGAAGGAAGGAATCGCCGCCACACAGTTGCCTACCGTAGCAGTATCCAAAGGTGAAGCTTGTGCCGTCAGCCTGGTCGAAAGTGGCGTGGTTGTTGAGGCGGTATACGTGTCGTCAAACAACTCCGTCAAGGAAACAATTGACGTGGTTGCCAACTGCATTCCCAGGCGTGGAATTGCAGAGGAACTGTGCGTCGTTGCAGGAGACTTTATCCGGACTCCAGACTCTCTTAGCGTTCCCCGGAAAAGAAGTTAACCTGGACCTGGCCAGCGACCCTCGCACGCACACCACGCAGTGGGGATCCACGATCGACCTGGTTTACCAGAGGCAAGCCTTTCAATCAAAGTACTGCGTTGGATCCATCGAGACGGCTCCCTGCTACTTTACCTATCACCGGGCCATCTTTGTGGCAATTGAGGTACAAGATAAGCAACAAGAAGAACTGTAAATAATAAATGCTTCACACTTTAGTGCAACATGTCTCATCATTAATGTTGCCACATTTAGACGCCACGGGGGTGTGGGGGGGAGAAACCAAAGCTATACAATTAGACATAACCGGAAGGAGAAACCAAAGCTAAACGACAAGGTGTAACCAAGTTAAAACCTGTACCTCTCGCCACGTATATCCTGGCATAGCTGAGCTAACCCACTACCAATGTTTTTTTTCCAATGGTACCCATTGTACCATTCGGAAAGCTCAATTGGTCCCAACCCCTTCCCACTGCCCTAGTTCTGAGCCCGCCTGGCCACTCCGTGCACCCTGCCCCCACACGGCATCCCATGCCTCCAGACGGCACACTACGACCGACGAACGGTCTCTGGACACAATTTTTGCACGTCGGACGGGAAGCCTTACGTGACAAGGGTGACGTAGAACCTACGTCAGGCTACGTATTGCCATTCTTGTCCTCGCCCTCTCAGCAGGCTTTTTTGTAACCTTTTTCTGTCGGAGTTACGGCGTAGTACGAAAGCGGATGGCCTGTGCCCAAGGATGCGCGGGCAGTGGCGCCGCTTTTCGATGGAGGCGAAAAGCATGGCGCCCGTGTTCTCTGCGATTTCAGTGCACGTCAACAACAACAACAACAAAAAAAAAAAAACAGGTGGTCGAAATTTCCGGAGTCCTGCACAACGGCGTGTCTTATATATAGCCCGAGTCTCTTTGGGACGTCAAACCCCACAAACCAAACTGAAAGCGGATAGTCGAACCTGTATGCCCTGCGGACAGTCACCATACGTCCGCCACTGGATTCGCTTTTACACAGCTATGATGTAGTTTGTAGTCCTCGTGCTCGTCTGAACTGCGTATAAATCAGTTGTGCCATTGAATCTGCATTAATGGTACCGGAGCGAATCGAATCGATAGAAAGCTATCGGCTAAACACTTTTTTTATTTTGCGCGTATTTCAACCCTGCATTCTTAAAAAAAATTTGACGAAAAGTGAAATGACCATAAGACATTTTTCTAATCACGATACGACAGCGAAACTTTAATCGTAGCCCGAGTAGACGCAGCAGGCTGAAAAAGCACGAAGCCGAACCTACCCTCAAAAACATTTGTCATGGAGGATGCCTTCAGGCTTTTGCGTTCCGCAATTTCTTACAAATAACTAAAAATGTTACGCACTGCTAGCATTGTTTCCGTTGTGGCTTGGTGCGGGCTGGCACACTTTGTTCACCCGCCGACCCCAATGTAAGTATTTCATCGAACTTTTGTTTATTTAGTGGAACTTTTCCATGCACCGACACATTGCAGGTGGTGCTGCTTTAAGCTTGCACTTTTGGGTATGGAGGCGGTAAGGGAACAGCTCTGTACAGCAGCCGAACGGTCGGGTGTTTTAGGCGAGACTAAAAGGATGGCTCCGCGCCGGCTTACTGAAGTGCAGCGCCATGTCTGAGGGCCACCGTTCTCGGCGTTGCTGGACGCCGCACCAGTAAGCCGCGCATCGTCTCTGTTTCAGACAGAAAAATGCCTGCCTGAGCTTTAAATGAGGAGTTAATTTGTAAACCATGCTCAGTGTGCTGAGTTGTAAAAACTATAAGGTAAAATTTTTGCTCGCGAGTCTATCGTGCGACGTGCCTACGTTTATGGAAACGTCACGAGGGTTGTTTTTTTTTTTTGAATGGCCAGCCGCTGACCTTTCTCTCTTGAGCTTTACGGCAACCATTTCTTATAGAAGGAATGGCTGTATGCACTGTGCAGTAGCTGCTAAATAATTCTAAATAACTGATGGTTTAGTGCTCTTTTTCAGCTTTGACAAACTAGGACATCACCTTGGGCATGCATGTTGGTTATGCATATGTGACCGAACCGCGCAGAACAAGACAAGGAGACAAGCGCTAAAGAGACAAGAGACAAAAAAAAAAATACAGCGCTTGTCTTTTTCTTGAACAGTTGCTCTGCGCTGTTCTGGCACCAATCTTACATACCGCCTCCGTGAAACAGTTGGGCTGTGAGCTTTGGTGACTGCAGCACCGTGTGTTATTCGAAACAGGCATACTGGCAGGTCATGCAAGCCACAGGCTCTAAAAAAGACATGAACTGAGCAAGACTAAGGTGAAAACAAAATTGTTATTGCTGTGTCCTTACAGATATTCAGAAGTCACTGAGAAGTTCACTGCATTAGTGACAATGAGATAATGCCAAAGCTACACCATGAGCCATGCAGCATCTTACAGTGTGGAAGATACTGAGCTTATGTCTCACACTAGAAGCTCTTATCATGCTCTTAAATGATCATATTGAAGTAGTTTTAAACCTTTGCTTGTTAATACAGTGATAACCATAAACTGAATCTATGGCACCCTCCTCACATACAAAGCTTCTGAAGGCTTCTGAGAAATCTGTACCTGGTCATCCTACAAGCAGTTGTGCAGTTTGGTACTTTTAGTGTGTTGTGAAAGTGTTTGTTTTCCGTTTCTTTACGGCAATGCGTTTCTCATTCAAGGCTAAAATGTGGCTTGGTTAAATTGTTTCAGATGCCATTCGCAGTAGCCGATTTCGTAGGCCAACATGGAGCAGCACTGCCAGCATGTGGGCAAAATATTTCGTTGGTAAACTGTATACAGCAACATCCATTTGCATTCTCATTTATTTGGCAAGGGCAAAATATAATATTGCGTTATTATCTATATTATTAATACTGAGTCGTTTTTGTCAATGTTGGAGTTGTTTGATCATCATAAGATTTTAAACACACAGGACTTCCTTTGGTCAGTAGTGTTTCCAGATTGCTTACATGTAGGATGTAGCACTGGCTTAAATTATTCGTATGCAGCAAATTCTTTTCACATTGCCCACAATGCTACTTTTTGGCATTGTTCCTTTAAGTAAATAGTTAGTATTATAAGTTTACGTGGGTCGCCCACTCTTAGTTTGAATATTTGAATGTGTAGCATGTGATTTGCGAAATGCTATTGCATCCGTCGCAGCCGTGCATCAATGCTAAGTGGCTTGTGCATAGAGGGACCAGGAGCTGCAACTTCATGTCTGCCTCTTCGCTCCGGTGCGCAGACGCGCATCGAGGCAACGTGGCTTATGCGTAGAGGAACCAAGAGCTGTTATGTCACCTCTGTCTCTTTCTTACGGTGCGCAGATGTGCATCGAGGTAAAATGGCTGTGTAGAGGGACCAGGAACTGCTGCTTCACGTCATCTGCCTCTTTACCACGGTGCATAGCCGTGCATCAAGGCTGAGTGGCTTGTGCATAGAGGGATCAGGAGCTACAGCTTCATGTTGCCTGTCTCTTCGCTTCGGTGCGCATCAAGGTAAAGTGGCTTATGTGTAGAGAGACCAGGGGCTGCTGTTTGACGTCGTCTGTCTATTTGCTACGGCGTGCAGCCGCGCATCGAAGCAGAGTGGCTTATGTGTAAAGGTATGAGCTGCTGCTTCACGTCGTCTGCCTCTTTACTACGGTGCGCATCGATGCAAACTGGCTTATGCATAGAGGAACAAAGAGCTGTTGTGTCACGCCTGTCTCTTTGTTACGGTGTGCAGATGCGCATCGAGGTAAAATGGCTTGTGTGTAGAGAGACCATGAGCGGCTGCTTCACGTCCTCTGCCTCTTTACCACGGTGCACAGCCGTGCATCGAGGCTAAGTTGCTTGTGCATTGAGGGACCAGGAGCTGCAGCTTCTCGTTATCTGCCTCTTCGCTCCGG